>OX940935.1:12400000-13000000 GCA_954870645.1 Agrotis clavis
AGAGTAGGATGGAGTGGGATGGAGTGGGATGGAGTAGGACGGAGTGGGATTGAGTGGGATTGAGTGGGATGGAGTGGTATGGAGTAGGATGGAGAGGGATGGAGTAGGATGAAGTGGGATGGAGTGGGATGGAGTGGGGTGGAGTGCGATGGAGTGGGTTGGAGTGAGATGGAGTGGGATGGAGTGGGATGGAGTGGGATGGAGTGGGATGGAGTGGGATGAAGTGGGATGGAGTAGGATGGAGTGGGATGGAGTGGTATGGAATGGGATGGAGAGGGATGGAGTGGGATAGAGTTGAATAGAGCGGGATGGAGTGGGATGGAGTGGGATGGAGTGGGATGGAGTGGGATGGAGTGGGATGGAGCGGGTTGGAGTGGGATGGAGTTGGATGGAGTAGGATGGAGTAGGATGGAGTGGGATGGAGTGGGATGGAGTTGGATGGAGTAGGATGGAGTGAGATTGAGTGGGATTGAGTGGGATTGAGTGGGATTGAGTGGGATGGAGTGGTATGGAGTAGGATGGAGAGGGATGGAGTAGGATGGAGTGGGATGGAGTGGGATGGAGTGGGGTGGAGTGGGATGGAGTGGGTTGGAGAGAGATGGAGTGGGATGGAGTGGGATGGAGTGGGATGAAGTGGGATGGAGTAGGATGGAGTGGGATGGAGTGGTATGGAATGGGATGGAGAGGGATGGAGTGGGATGGAGTTGAATAGAGCGGGATGGAGTGGGATGGAGTGAGATGGAGTGGGATGGGTTGGGATGGAGTGGGATGGAGTGGGATGGAGTGGGGTGTAGTGGGATGGAGTGGGATGGAGTGGGATGGAGTGGGGTGTAGTGGGATGAAGTGGGATGGAGTGGGATGGAAAGGGATGGAGTGGGATGGAGTGGGATGGAGTGATATGGAGTCGGATGGAGTGGGATGGAATGGGATGGAGTGGGATGGAGTGGGATGGAGTGGTATGGAGTCGGATGGAGTAGGATGGAGTGGGGTGGAGTGGGATGGAGTGGGATGGAGTGGGATGGAGTGGGATGGAATGGGATGGAATGGGATGGAATGGGATGGAATGGGATGGAATGGGATGGAATGGGATGGAATGGGATGGAATGGGATGGAATGGGATGGAATGAGATGGAATGGGTGTTCTAATCCAGTAGCAATTGAATAGTACTGCCTTTGAACGACAGAGTGCGTTTATTACAAACACGTCAAAATATTCTTGAAAAATCTAAATAAATTCTAAATATAGGGTTTATATGAAAACGATATGATTTATAAAAAACCTGGCGAGAATTAAGCGCTTCGCACAAAAAAATACATTGTTAAATTCCGACATCCACGCGAACGAAGTCGCGGGCACAGCTAGTCGTAAATACGACTGTGGGCACCCCGACTCGGACAGGTTAGGTTAGAAGGGGTTAGGTGAGATAGATTAGGTATTGTTGAGAAATATGCACAAACAAAAGCTCATCGATTAGAGTCCGACTCGTGACTGAAATAGTATAGGCTTTGGAAATACGCGTCCGGGGACACCAGGGTTGGAAAAAAAAACAGTTTTTTTTTAATTTATAAAACAAACAGTTCAAAATGTTTTAAACAAGTGTTTTTTTTGTTTTTTTTTTTTTAGTTTCTGGTTTCTTTTTCAAATTTATTCCACCTTGTTTGTTGATGTCTAAACGTATAAATCAATTATGTTTGATTTCTAGACTACATCATTTCAAATTCGCCCTTTGTAATGAAATTTTTACGAAAAATGATCAATGGAAAAAAACATGATTGTGATGTATTTTTTCTAATAATTTTAAGCATTGTTTCATTGCAATGCCAATAAAAGTTAAAAATATGAATTTATTACAATGGCATTAGACTCAAATGGTTTTATGTCAAACTATTTAGACTCCTGAATATTAATTTATTTTCATTTTATATGCATTCATCTGCCTTGAAAAGTACACACATCAAAAGTGTCTAGGGATCAAGCATTTTTATGCGGATTTCTTGAGATTGAGATGTGGCTTTGTAATAAATTTATGATTTTATAAATTTATATGGATCCTTTTTGGTGCATTTCATAATTTGAATCAGGAACTGTAAATCAAATTCGAGTAAAAGATGAAAATCAGCTGTCAATATTTTCCCTATAAAAACATACAACGCATTGAAGACATTATTAGTGCTACTGTTTCCCTACTACTGATTAAAATCAACGTTATTATGGAGCGGCGACGTCATTTAAGCAAGGAAGAAATGCTCAGAGCCGTGGGAATGATAGAAGCTGGTTCCCGGCAACGTACTGTGGCTTTAGCTCTGAATACAAGTCAGAGTGTTATCAGTCGACTTTGGACACGTTACCGAAGCACTGGTACCGTGGCTGAGCGCCATGGAGGACGGTATCGCTGCACCACACGGAGACAAGACCGATACATTCAAATCTTAACTCGAAGAGCTCCAACAATAACCGCCATGATGTTAGCCGTGAGGCTTCATCACTCTTCAGGGAACTTAATTAGCGACCAAACAGTCAGAAACCGCTTCGGGTACCACCTATAGCAATGCACAATCGTAGGATTCGATATCAATGGGCTCTTGAACACAGAAATTGGGCAGAAGAACAATGGCGTTTCGTGTGCTTTTCTGATGAGTCTCGTTTTGGTATGAGACCGGATACAAGACGTATACGACACTGGAGAACCCCTGGACGCCAACAGCGATTAAAATCCTGCCAGGAAGTCCATCCTTATAGTGGTGGAACCATCATGGTATGGGCGGGTATTTGGATCGGCGGAAGAACTGAGTTGATTTGGATCAGAGGCAACCTCAACGCTCAAATTTATGCTGAGACGATTGTATCAGACGTCATCGTTCCTCTACAAGTGCAAATCGGTCCCTTATTTCAGTTAATGCATGATAATGCACGACCGCACACCGCAAGAGTTGTAAGACAGACTCTCGCCGCAGCTAACATCAATGTCCTGCCCTGGCCTGCTCAGTCGCCAGACTTGAACCCGATTGAGCATGCATGGGATATGCTACAGAGAAGAGCTCTGCCGAATATGGAGGGTATCCAGTCGCAAGAAGACCTTTTTTTGTTGTTGCAACGAACATGGGCGGCCATTCCACAGCGTGATTTGGATGAACTCATTTTGAGTATGCCAAACCGATGTTCTTGTGTTGTTAGTGTTCGCGGTAGAAACACGGATTATTAATTGTTTAAGTTACCCAATAAAATTTTAAAGAAAACTGTTATTTCAGTCTTTTTTTCGAACTTTAATGTTAGTGGTTCAAATGTCAAAAGTCCCTTTATTAGGAAAATGGCAAATTTCTTTATGAATGCAAAGGTGACTTGGTTTATCGTTACTGTGACAAACGATAACACTTTATTTGATGAATCCTTAAAGAACATTTTAATTAAAATCAATCAGGAGAAAAGTTATTGCAAAAATATATGTTGATCCCTAGACACTTTTGATGTGTGTAGTTGAAACGGGTAATAAAAAAACACTGTTTAATTTCAAACTGTTTAAAACACTGTTTTAAACAGGTGTTTTAAAACAACTTGTTTTAATCATGCCAACCCTGGGGGGGACAGAATTATGATGACGAATTGACGATGATATTGATAAAAATAAGTAGGTAGCCGTTTATACGCCACGTCCAGAACTGCTGATTATCATCAAACATCGAACATCTCTAAATATAGCCCTATACGTGCCACCTAGATTCTCGTTACAAAATTTTCCGAGACCTTCCTAATCTTTTACTTCGCTACGGAAAGTTTCGTCCTGTACATTTAATTGTGATTTACACCTAATGCCTGGGTGTTTGTGGTCTTCTAAATTGTTCCCAGTGCCTACATTTGGTTTGTATCCTCAATAGATTTGTGATCGTTGACCCTTACCTCTGAGGTTAACGTGAGCCAGATTAATGAAATTATGTGGGTCGTGTGTTATGTATAGGCCTGCTACGAAATTGTTTGACCAGTTTTGACAACAATTCCTTGTGCAGTCTTTTCTCAGTTATATTATTATTACCTCTGACTTTGTATCAAGCAATGATATTATAAAGTAAAAAGGTGGTATCAAGTGTTAAGTTTACCAAAAATGTATGCTATACACCACAGTAATGGAAAATACAATAAGACTGAAACTTATTGAAGCTTTCCAGTCCTTTGGACAATTTTCAGTTAACATAAAATAAATAAACTGCACCAACCGTGCCTTGAAATCTACTTCAGTGTCAAATAGCCGAATAGATTTTATTGTAATAATCTGGCGTGGAATAATAACATTGGGAAACAATGAGAATGGCAACTGGGAAACGAATGGCGCTAGTTTAGCTAGTTCCAAGCATCGTAATTTGTTCAAATCTTAGAGGTACTTCAAAATACTACCTCATTGGTCGGATTAGGACTTAGCTATGGTCGCGCCATCTACAATTATTAGCTTTGACCGGCCTTCCCCATTACGAAGGCTACTTTACCTGCCCATAATAATATACTTAGACATATATTGGTAAAGCTATGGTTAGGATTTTGTGAGACGAAACCCGAAACTTTTAGACTTGTTTGTAATATCTATGACATGGGATATCCATTGTTGGTTTTATTAATCATGCAAAATGTTTTTGACATTTGAAAAGTTGGGGCTTTATAAACAAAGAAAGTTAATATCACACTTATGTAAATTAGGTTTTTTACGTTATAATAAGTGTAACTCATATTCAAAAGATTTACTAGCATAGTATTTTTATTTCTAGGTACCTATCACAAGGACTACAAAAATAAAATAAAAAAACTCGTACAAAAAATTTGCTTTGAAAAGGTTATTGGCAGCGTCTGCAATCTGCAGTTTTAGAAACGCAATGATATGAACAAGTCGCACTTTTTGTTTCATCAGAGAACAAACAAAAATAATAATTAAGTTCATTATTAAGGAACTTAATTACTTAACGTTATCACTGTTCAAGGTTTTGAAACCATTATTACATTTATTACACTGTAAAAATAATCGTGAGTTTCTTCACAATTTTGTGATCAAGAATACTTTCCAAGCCGCAAGAATTGATATCTGAGGTCTGGTAGACCGCACGTCAATGTCAACATCCTTGACCTGGCGTAGAAGGGAATTTCAATAGAACTATTGAATAGGCCAATTAATGCAATCTTGTTGTTACCACTGACTCTGATGGCCAGCTTTCTTAATTATTTTGTCAACCATTAATATCACATTGGGGAAAGGTCACCCCATTTTTATCCAAGTGCTCTTTCTGAGCATCACCAAGGGCCAGCAATCGCAGAGTACCTCAAGGTTATTTCGCCGCCTATCTGTTAAGTCGAGCAAAACAGCGGCACGGCCGTACCATCCTTTTCTCGAAGCAGTTTAGCCCATTCGACCTCTTTCTTTCTGGCTAGACTCGGCGGTGAAGTCAGCAGGAGCATCTGAGTTTATACACTTCTTGATTTATGTTTTTACCGATATTTTTAATCTATTTCTTATTTAATTTTTCCACAAAAAATATTGTTCCAAATCGATAGGTACTTTTACAAAACGGTTCTTGAAAAATATTCGATATAGGTTAGGGGCTGTCTTTTGTGAGAACTTTTAATTAAAACCCCCAAGTGCTGTAGACTTTTAACGAACTTGCGGCCAACGTTACCATTATTCAGCAACGAGGAAAAGCCGATAGTTTTAAACTAATATTTTGGGTTTAAAGGAGAAGTGAAAATTTAATACAGGCTATTTTTATCTTCATTTCAAAAGAAACGAAATGTGTAATTTTGCTAATGTGGCATATTGAGAAGAGACATTTTGTGAAAGTGTTTTTTTGCGTCGATGTGTCTTTTTGCGAAGCATTGTGCGCCTAATCCGTTATCATTAGGTCCGTGAATTCTAAAAAAAAATCTAGAAAAAGGCATAACGTTCGTTACAAGTAATATGAATTACTTATTGCTGGTTTTTCGCACATACCGACAACCTACATTGACTTAGTAACTCCTGTTTTAAGGACAAGCCATCTAAGTTATCTTTTGATATCCAATGGATAGGCAAACTTATATCGGTATAATAGGACCACTTTTACTTGAGCTATACTGTCCCTGGAGGCGTAGAAAACCGGTAGAAATCCAAAAACTATTCAGTTGATCAGGGATCTTGTAAAAGTGGTCGATTTATGTTATATTTTCTTGTAAGCGATATTTTCGTCGACCTCCGTAGGGGGATAAAGTGACGCTGTAACAAGACGTTGGCTTTGACAGGTTATACCTTTGTCACAGGTGACAAAGGAAATTACAGGCCTGACGCAAAATATGGCGTTATGACACTGAGATTTAAATAGAATGATCGGATACTCGGCACCTCAAACCAAAATTTCTTGTAGTTACGCTAGAACACCGGTTGGAATTAAATTTATTTATTTAATGGATGAGAATTTTTTACCATAACCAAGCTATTTCGTCTCAGTCCTTGTCAAGTTCTCATCAATCGGTTATTAGTAATTTGGTTTGAGTGTTTTTTTTTTGTACATGATATTGTTATTGTCAAACGAGCGTTTCCGTTTGCTACAAATAATATGAATAATTAATAAAGATTCAGCATGACTGTGTCCTAAAATTTCCATTCCCAAGCAAAAGCATAATTTTAAACCTGTTTTGACACGGTTATCCTCTACTTTACCACCTCTTGCCATAGTAAATTGGGGTCTTTGACGAACAAAGAATAAAACAAAAAATTATAACATCATCCCTTTATGCACCTACTTTTAAAAGTACTTTTGCCTTGACCACTCAAAATAGTTATTAGAACTTTCCCAAAACTAAGGCAGAATTCCGTCATCGTTCACACACCTGCATCATTTTGAAAGGATTGAGGTCTGGTATCTCTCTAAGGTGTACCTTTGGGACCAACATAAAATGAAAATATAGAAGAGCCACCTGTTCCCTTTCCATATATGTTTCATATATGTAATATGTAGCTGTATGATCTATCCAGCCATATAAAGGGTGGGTTGCGGTTTTTATTAAGCCCTTGGTTTTTACAAGGGAAAATAAAGGTTATGGTTGGGTGATTTCCACCATTTTTTTTAAAAATTTTTTCTTGCAACCAGCCTGAATAGTTTGATTTTAGAAAAATATTCAAGCCAGCCTTTCCTCGGGTTAACTTTTACAGCTTATTTTATTGCTGTTTTAGTACACCACAGTGAGTTCTCAACTCGCATTCAATTCCAAGCCGCACTGGGCTCGCGTGATGGATTACAGCCCATTCCTAATCGCAATGAAAAGGCCTGTGTCCCAGCAGTGGAATCTTTATAGGTCGATTATGCTGATGAATTCTCGATTACATTATTTATACGATAGTTCGGGGAACAATAAATCTTGTCAATGTGTATCCATTGACAATAGCATTAGAAAAAAATACAGATTAATTAATGTTGATGATAAGGGCACTTGCATCCAATAAAAGATTTTCGCAAAGAGGTCCACAGGCCGCAGATGGTCTTACTCATCGGAAGGAGAGCACTTGGGGCGCTGCAGAGCAATAGGGACACAACTGGGTCAAGGGTCCAAGAAGGTACGCTCGTCCGTTTAACTCGTTAACTCTGTATTGAAACGACAAGATTCGGAAAACTAGCTCGGAAGTAAACATTGAATACAAATGAATGTAGAAATTACTAAAGCAACAATGCCAAGCCTAACAAGTGTGCAGTCCCGGAAAAATACAATAGGCTTGTTTCACAACTTCCGAATAGGCACGCGGGTGATTTGATCTATAGAATTTGCATGAAAATATTGGCATTTGCGAGTCAGATAAGTTGAAAGGTGCTTGACTGTTTTATTCTGGAAATAGATAAAAGTAATAACTTATTCTTATAATTAAACCATTGGCTTTGTCACTTCATGATTCTACACCATGGCTCCGACAAAGTCACGACAATGCCCCAACTTACTCCAACTACCTCTTGGTAATCTACTTAGCCGTATGTCTATTCACACATATCCAAACCAGGTAAGGACGACAGACAGCACCATCTGTCAAATTAGGCGTGAACTATCTATGCCATGTTCAAGCTCAGTGTAAGTTAGAGATTCTCCGAGATGATTGGCACTGAATTGACAATCTCTGCTAGAATTTGAAATGCAATAAGGGGAGGCAGACACGGCTGCATATATGACCTACATCTGCATGCAATACTGGTTTATGTTCGTAGGGTGCTGGCGCTGGATCACAGATTGGATCAGTTCTTCAATAGATTCTTATTTACTCGCATCTATATGTCACACGTTATTACAACGTGTAACGTTAATAGCGCTAATGGGCCCGATCAATTTCTCATTTTGTATGAAAAACAAAATCTTTTTTTGAAAATTCTTAGAACAAACATTGTTCAGTTACATGGGTTGAGTTACCCCACGAGACGTTTTGCGCTATTACCGTTACACGTTGTATATTCATTACAAAATAATACTTTTAGTGCCTTCGAACGCTTGAACTGTATCTTTACTGACGATTGATTGGTTATTAATTTTGTGATCATTATGGTAGGACCTACCGCATGATCAACTAGGTTCCCCAAAATGATTGCAAGTACCTACCTAATTCGCCCTTTACCTTTATTTCGTTTTTATAAGTCAGTTGAGAAGAATATAGGCCTATCCTAGTGTTTGCAAGTGACAGGTAGCATGCAATCATTATCTGCACACCATTGCCAACACGTGCATTGTGCATTGTGCAATATGCATCCCATATTGAATCAGTGTTTCGACTTTGTGCCACTGTAAAATCGTGTCACGGTGTCGTTTTGGTAAAGATAGATTGAATCGATTCTAGGTCGTTGAATAGGTATTAGGTAGTGTCCGACCGAAACAGATTTTTCAGCCGAAACCGAAACCGAAACCGAACTTTCGGCCTTGCTCTCAGTTTCGGCCGAAACCGAAACCGAAACCGAAACTTTTCAACACATTTAAAATTTCGATTATTTTCTTTTGAATTTTTTTTTTTTTTACATTTACAACCAATTAAAAAAATATCATAATTATATACAGGCTGAATTTTTCAACTGGGCGTAGTTGGCTAAATCCTATGAGAAATATCGAAAAACGTTGAATGAGTCTAGAGACCGATATTAAGAGGATTGTCTAGCGGCTGCATTTTCAAAAAATAGGTATTTAGAAAAACTCGTGCTGTCCCTCTCGCGCGTGAAAAAAACCCCGATCGTGCGATAGAGAGCGTTGCATTTCGCGACTGACTGTGAGTATTTTTTATATGAAATTTGTCTCTCGGGAGAAAACGTTTTTCACATACTAAATCACGTCCAATCTCTTAGATTCTGGCGTCAATCGTTTCAGCATATTATATTCTAGGTTTGTAGGTTTTGCTTTTTTTCTAAAACTTCTTTGTTTTTAAAATACAAAGGTTTTACTTCAATGAAGATTTTGTCATAAAAATAGTAACTCTTAGGCGCCTGTTACTTTCAAACTATTATAAATTTTGAAAAAAAGAAAACCTATAAACCTAGTTTTTTACAGTGTCAGAAGCATTCTAAAAAACTATTCAGATAGGATAACATTTAGGGACAGGAAAACGTTTTCTCTTTTAGTATGGACGAGCACTCGGTAGACGATAGTCTTAACGATAACTAAAAGTGCATCATTGAATTTTTGAAAAATCAATAATCCTGGCCGGGAATCGAAACTGCTGAATTTTTATCGAAATTTTAGAAAAGCAATCACACCCTGTATTATTACACCATTTGATAATGTTGCTAATAAGGATCAAATTCTGGAAAGTAATGGTATACGGAAAACTAATGGAAATAGCAGATTTTTATGAAATTGCTATTTTTCTATGCTATTTAACTTTTACTGAGCCATGATCTATTGTAAATTATAAAAATTCATTGTTTTCAATATTTCACTGAATTTGAAGTCTCAACAATCGCACTATACTCAGCAATACGAAATTACTCGAGTCACATAGTACTCGAGTTGAAATAAAATAGCATTATTTCTATGAAGAAACTGTTAACTTGTATTTCGAATACAGTCATTGCCTTGACGATTGATAAGTTCTTTATTCATTAACGTACTCACTCGTAACAAATTTTATTATGACATGAATATAATATGTACAAGACTTACTCTTGGCAGTAAACTCAAAAACATAACTTCAACTCACGATTAAATGGACGGTGGCGAACTGAGTCGGGGCCCCGCCGGCGAGCAAGCACGTGTTAGCTACGAATTTAACCGAACGAGGCACGAAAATGCACGAACACTTGAGTTTCGGCAGAGCCGAAAGTTTCGGCTATATTCTGGCCGAAACCGAAACTAGGGCCGAAACTAGATTTTTTTGCCGAAACCGGCCGAAACCGAAACCGAAATTTCGGTCGGTCACTAGTATTAGGATGACTTTGTTAAGTTTTTAAATGATCCTTGTTTGCAATGTTTACCAGAAACATGGAATAATTTTCCATTACCTTTTTTTTCTTAGATTCTCTTCGATATGAGCCGGCCACCTAACGTATGCAATCGGAATATTACTGATTGCATGTTAGAAATAGCGGTAATCGTACAAGCTAATGTTATAGAATACCTAATGCTAGTCCAATGGATATGTGCAAAAAAAAATCAAAAATGACATTCATAATTATACGATTTATAAGCGCGACATTCTCGCACGCTTCCCATCAACTTTTATCCAACAATTTGTCTGTCATAAAGGAAATTCTGTTCGCAACAAAAACACTTATCCATGACAGTGCCCACTATCTAACACTTCTTTATTCAACAAAAACACTTAAAATATAACACCGTGTGAGAGAAAATGAAATAAAGCCAGAGCCATCAAGACCACGGCTTTTCCTTTCTCAGTTTCTCACCATTAGAAAACAGATTTCCCTCTATATTTACTTTGTGGAAATCATTATGAAGGCTTGTGTTTCTCACCGTTATTATTTAAAGTCCCTAACAGTTTATTTTGGGGTACAGGGGTACCTCGGGGTACTGTTTCCAGGGGCCCATGTTTTTGGGATTAGTGTGGTAGATTTCGACGTTCATAAGCGCTCGGGCTAAGTAAATTGAGTTCGGTTAAGTTTGAACTTTATGTGGTATGTGTTTAGTGGGAGAACTACACACTTGTTGTACCTTTTGGGAAGATATTGTGTATAACTTATAGCTGTGTTTAGTGCAAACAGTAATATGTTTACCCTACCCAGCTCACATAGTGATTTATGATTGTTGTGTCTGCTTTGCGGACTGTGGAACTACCAACGGGAACTACTCATGTCTACTAGTTCGTATCTAAATTAATTAGAGGGACTAAGTACTATATCTGTAGCTCGTTAGTCCCGTCAGTTGTCCCCGTAGTAGTAACAACAATGTAAAAAAAGTTAAGTTATATTATTAGCGATAACGATGATGAAAAATTTGAAAAAACTAAATTATAATAGGCAATAAATATCTCCCAAAGGCGTGATTTAGAAACATGAAAAAATTGTGTAGTGTAATTTAACCTTCCTCACGAATCACTATCACTCAAAGTCTACAGGTTAATGCCATAATCATATGAAAATTGGTAATTTTTGAGTTTATCGCGTTCAGGAAGGAAAACGCGGCGCGACTCGAATTTTTTTCCACAAAAATCTTTACATCCCGCGCAATGTTGAACCGACCATTTGGGCGTTTAAAACCGGTTTTTTGAACCAATCCCAAATGGTCAACATAACATGATATAATAATTTGTTCATGAAAGTGATTTTTTCCGAAACGTTATGTAGGTAATTTCTTAAGACATAAGATAATACTTGAAGATGATCCCCATAACTTTGACATGTCTATACAAGCAATACAAAGACAATTTTACACCACCACACACAACCTATTGATACAACTGAGTACAAACATCAAAACAAATATTTGTGATCACGTATTATTATTATCGTAACGTTTGGCAAACATATTGTTTACACAATATCACCTCTTCCTTTTATTTCACCGATCATACGAGTAACCTTTTGTATTGGCTGGCATGGCAACGAAATAAGGTAAATAACAATATAATGTAGTTGTTTGTTTACACGTATTTTCAGCTATTATTGTTTAATGATTGTAACAACATCGTTGGAATGTGAGGAACAAGGTTTATAGTTTCTCAATAACCTATAGAAACGGCAGGGGTCCGATCCTCGGAGGACACGGTGGAGCATACGGTGCAGGACTGCCCCGCTTGGGCAGAGCACCGCCGTGTCCTCACAGAAGCGATGGGCGGGCGACCCTTCGCGCCCGCGCCCCTGTCTGGAGGCCTTTAGAGTCATCTTTGGCAACCACAGGAAAGTCCGGTTAAGCAGCACACAACCTCTTTTAGGTTGACCTGCGAGATACATTTTCGATGCGTGTTGGCCTGTGCAAAACATGAATAAGGCTGAGTACACATGATCACTTTTTCTAGCGTCATATTTCACGGCTCGGTGCCCTGAACGGAATATCGGTGACACACCGTTGTGTAACAGCGGTAACTGCGAGTTAATTGCACGCTGGTGTACAACCGACTTAATTGTGTGAATGGCATGCCTGGTGTAATGAAACGTTCGTCGATAGAAAATTAAAATCAATAGCCTTCGGGCTCAGCTCGACGTAACTGATATTGTGGTTGAGTGTTTCGCGTTACTTATAATGAGACTTTACAAGGTTGCTGGAAGGATGGATCTTGAAGGTTGGAACAATGTTTGCGAGTCATTCAATTAAAACATCGGTAAAATTGGTAGTTTACGTAAAAATATGAGGCCTATGTCTAGCAGCTGGCGCCTTATGGTTGGTTTGCAAATGAGATTCATCCCGCTTGGTAATAATAATTTAACGTTTTTATTTATGACTAGCTGATGCCCGCGGCTTCGTCCGCGTGGATGTCGGTTATCGTGACCAAACGTCGTTTTTTCGCGACAAAAGGTAGCCTATGTCCTTTCCCAAGCTCTAGTGTATCTCTGTGCCAAATTTCATCAAAATCGGTTGAGAGGTTTAAGCGGGAAAGCGTAACAGACAGACAGACTGACAGACAGAGTTAGGGGAAAGGTGTACAAGATGATCCGTCGAGGCAAGATGATCCTTTGATATTGCAACGAACCCAGAAGCGTCATCTAGTTGTTTTTAATGGTAAAACGTAGTCCCCGATATTCCCCCGCCTCAGTCAAAAGTAGTGGTGTCGAGAGTGACAATTAAATTTTTTGAGAAAAAAAACAAATATTCCGTTACTTTGATCTAAGGTAAGCGTGAGTTGAAGTATATATCTAATTTGTTCTAGGTACTTTATTACTAGGCTGTGGTATAAGTTAGCTTTGAAAATTGCTCTATTTTGTTTTTTTAATAGCATGGTAACAGTTGAAAGCACATAGTTTAAGTTATCGAACATTGAATAAAAAAGTTTATGTTGGGGCAAGATGATTATGTTACCGGTGTACAAGATGATCCCCACGGATCTTCTTGTAAACCGGTAACATACCTACTATTACGGGGATATTTTTAACCTTTGTATGCTATTATGTTTAAGTTCATATATTTTTGGTTTAAGACTATGCCTCGTAATTATAAAAAAAAACTAAACGCGGATTGTGGTCAGAACACTCCATGATCAAAGCACTGGATGCTGTTAAAAATGGCATGCCATATAGCACAGTTTGGATTGCCTGTATTATCACTAAAAACGCGGGCAAAAGTCAAAAATAAGGTGGCTGTCAGTACAATCAAATATATAGGTGAAAAAATAAACCGAGATTATGGTTTTATGTGGGTTATTCTCTTCCTGGATCCTGGGATCATCTTGGACACCGGGGTGTACAAGATGATCCTTTGACAACGTTTTAAAAATGTGTTTTTTTAATAGTAAAGCATCGAAAAAATCAAAATTTTGAGTATGCCAACAATAAGATAAATAAATTTACTATGTATATACGTATTTACATTCGCGCTAAGTAGGATATCTTTTAATCTACAAGCAATCTCCCTTAAGGGAATCATCTCGTACACCTTTCCCCTACTTTCGCATTTATATTATTAGTTTGGATGTAAATATTGGTTCTTCCTTATTTTATTTCTTATTTATTATAAGAAAGAATGGTAATAGCAGCCAGATATCGAAGATTTACTTAGTTGTTGTTAGTAACTAAGAGTTTTGAAAGTTATAAAATATCACTAACCTTTCGATTCAACTTTCCAAATCCCATCTTTCTGTTTACAATTACGAGTATTACACATTGCACCAAAACACTAATAGTTTTGCACTATTACTCACATTTCCTGGAAAAGCTTTCTTTCATCACAGAATAAACAACATACACTTGTCTTTGGTTATCTGCTACAGAATATTGACTGAAAACATAACAAGCGTCGTCGCTTCGTTACCAGAAAGCAACAAGAAATGTCAAAAAGATATTCATCTACCCTCACCTCAATACTTTAACAGACAAATTCTACATCTCGCATGCAAAGTTTTTATGCAATTTGGATACATAAGCAACTTTTTGTATACATTATTGAGTGTCCGTGTATACTCAGGAAGTCAGTTGGGGGATCTGGTATACTATCCCCTGTACTATGACGATGTGGTTCTTTAGAAGGCATTACTTATTAGTAAAAGGTATTCTAAAGAATTTCCGTTATAGTACCCTTAGCCTTTGCGAAAGTCTGACTACATTATTATGTACTTACTTGAGCTATGCGCTTGTCGGACGGCCTCACTGAGTATACGATTTGACACTTGACAGTTTTGCATATGTAGGGAACACCTTATTTTTATCTTTATTATGCGTCAGTTTTAAAATTATTTACGAAAAACCTTTTAACAAAAAAATAAGCATAACGTAGACTTTTTAACGTTCGCCACATTCATCGTGATTTCGTCAAATACGTCTTCAGATTTACTGCACAAAAGCAGTTGCAAGTTTGAAAGCAGTTGCAAGTTGATGATCAATTTTTTAACCTTCAATCTTCATAATAAAGCAAATTATCTTCTTTCTTTTATTAGAAATGTGCTGGGAAAGGCTGGCTGTTAAAATTTATACTTTCACCACAGCAAAATAATGCAGGTAAAGTTCCTGCTTAAAGTTAATACTCATATCCTGAAAGTAATTTTGGCTCCTGGCCATGCCTACGGCTTTCCTTTTGTAGGAAAACACTATCACAGTATCCGAGTGCGTTATAACTTATAATCCCGAGGCCTTTCCCTCATGGTGGGGCCATAAAACATGCTGTTGAATTTGTTTTGTCCGACAGACGCGGGCGACACTGCGACGTCGCGTCGTCCTGTCGCCGACCGCTATGTTTTCATTTAGTTTTTACGAGCGCAAACAATGTTCCCGCTCGCTTCTTGCTGTTAGGGCGTGGTTGAATTGAAAATGTATGGATAGGAAGGCTCGGTTTCGTATTTTGTGGTACCTGAAAGCGGACGCACTCATTTTACTAACTTAGGTACGTTTCATTATGATATTACTAGATTTTGACTGCGGCTTTAGAATTCGGCAATCAATTCGAATCATCCATGTCCATCATAATATTATTTTTATGAACTGAAATTTATTATGAACATTAAAATTAGGTTAACATCGCTGTTTTTCTTGAAAAGAGTAGGTACTTTTTTCAGGATGACAGACCGTACAAAATATGCAAACAAAAACCAGGTATCAGGATGAATAGAATAGAATAAGAATAGAAAATTTTATTTGCTTAAACATGTGTATACATACAGAATTAAAATAATACATGCATGCAAGATCTTAAATAAGGGTGAGTCATGACATGTCTGCCTTTCTCAAGGCGTGCAAATGTGTTAGGTACAATTATTATCATTTAATAACAATTACATAAATTATTTCAATTTTAGAATTAAACAAATTTACTTATCATATACATCATTTACATTATTAATATCCATTCATTATTTGATTATAATTTAATTAATTAAATTAAATTAATTTAATTAAATTAATTAAACTTAATTAAACTTTAATCATTTTAATTAATTTATTCATTCATGTAATCACAAGGAGTCGTTCAAAAATTCTGTAACACTATAGTCTAAGCATGTCATTTAATTTAATGCAATAAATAGTAAATTCATATAATCTAAATATGGCAGTTAATTACAACTTGTCAAAACATTCAATAAAACTAACACATACACAAATATTAAACTCTTAAAAAATGACACTTTTAATTCTTTATTACAGATACAGGTATTAAATAGTCTAAATATGTCATTTAATTCAATGCAATAAAATAATTATTTATCCAAATAATCTAGATATGGCAGATAATTTCAATATATCAAAACATTCCAATAAAATTAACACATAAGTATCTACACAAATATTTTAAAGTCTAAAAATGTCATTTAATTCATATCACAGTTAAAATAATTCAAATAGGTAAAATAATTTTTAAATGGCATATAGTTTCAACCTGTCAAAACACTGGAATAGAATTATGCCATATCCAAAAATGTATCACTCATGAAATCATTTACACTATAGTAGCATCGGTCTGTTAATAAACTTCGAATCTTATCCTTAAACATGTTTGTGTTCAAGGTTTTGTAAGACTGAGGTATTTTGTTATAAATCTTAGGGGCCATACCAAACAAGCTTTTCGACATCAACACAGTCTTTGCTGGCTGTAGGCAAAGTTGGCTATTATCACGTCTGTTGCGTGGGAACGCGTCAGAAAGTCGTGGAAATAAGTGGGGGTTACTCTTTACAAATGTCGCTACTTCGAATATGTATAACGAGGGTAAAGTTAATAATTTGTATTTAATAAATAACGGTTTGCAAGTTTCTGTAGATTTTAAGTTAAACATAGCACGCAAACATCTTTTTTGGGCTTTAAAAGCAATTTCTCGGTCCGTTGAGTTTCCCCAAAAAATAATACCATAGCGCAGCACTGATGCAACCAATCCATGGTAAGCGGTTACCAAGGCATCTGGGTTAAGTTCTCGGGCCAGATTGTGCAGTGCATATGCTGATGAACTTAGCTTTTTACTTATGAGTTCAATATGGGCCTTCCAGTTTAATTTCTCGTCAATGGTTATACCGAGAAATTTGGCGTTGTCTACTTTCTTTAATATTGCACTATCGTGTCGGGCTTCAATCGCATTATTCGTCTGTGTCCGTTGATTAAAATGCATAATGGTAGTTTTATCTAAGTTTATCTTAAGATTATTTCGATCTAGCCAGGATATAATAGATGTCAGAGAGTTATTAATGTCAACCTCGTACATGCTCTTGTTTTTACACGTTATAGTTACTGTACTATCATCCGCAAATAGCGATATGGGGTGTTCAACAGCATTAGGCAAGTCATTTATATATACAATGAAAAACATAGATCCTAGTACGGTGCCTTGTGGGACTCCATATGTCGGCGTTCTGACATTTGATACAAAGCTTTCCTCTTTTTTAGTCATAATATTTACTTTGGTTATTTCCGTGAACTGTTTCCTGTCAGTTAGGTAAGATCGTATCAGACTAAGTATATTCCCCCTAACGCCATATGCCTCTAGCTTCTTTAAAAGAATCTTATGGTCTACGTGGTCAAAAGCCTGTGTCATGTCGCAATATATAGCGCACACCGGAGTTCTGTTATCCATAGTAACTGTTACTTTATGCAGGAAGTCATAGATCGCCATATTGGTTGTCCGGTTTTTCCTAAATCCCTTCTGCTCATCTACTAGTATGTGTTTCTTTTCAAAAAACGAATACAGCTCTTTATAAATAAATTTTTCAAAAATTTTTGATATGACCGGAATAAGCGCTATTGGTCTGTAGTTAGACATCTGTTCATTATTGTTTTTTTTAAATAACGGTTTTATTACTGATATTTTTAAGGCGTCAGGATATACTCCTGCACAGATACTAATATTTATAAGATAGCTTAGATGGGTGCAGATACAGTCAGATACAAATTTGATAACTTTCGTGGAAATTCCGTCATATCCTGTGCTGTTTGTGGATTTTAATGAATTAATAATGTTTCTAACGTCTTCCGGTATGCAGGGGGAAATATATATCGAATCTTTACATGGTATAATCTTTGATGTCACGTTTATTCCTGAGTCTTGATTAGGTTGAATTTTGTCTACAAAAAAGTCATTAAATGCATTGGCTATCTCTTGAGGGTCAGTTCAGTGATGATCGGTTCAGTGGCTTGGGCGTGAAAAGGTATCAAACAAACTTACTTTCACATATTATAATTAGTATTATGATAAGTGCGAATATTTATAGGATGTTTGTTAGTCAATCACGTCAAGGAACGGCTGAACAGATATGGATGTTTGGCAATAGATTTTAGCCTGGAAAAAGAGACAGACGGAAGTTACATTTTAGACCACACCAACGGAAGTGGTTAGAAATCTCAAACAAAATTATTGAGGACAGCAGAATTGGTCCGGCCCTGGATGGGAGGACTCATTTGATGATTTTACAAACTAGACCACTGTTAATTACATTAACTTCATTTAACAGCTCATAACATGCTTCAGATCCGCCACAAAGTTTACACCACCAGTTTAAATTAAATCCTCCTTTCATTTATTGTTCCTACTTGTATAACTTCATTAATTTGTTTGCCGTTTCCGCGACAAATTGTCGTCACAACCTGTCGGATGACCGGGGAACAACGATCTGTGATGTCCCAATAAAAAGTTATTTGCGAAATTATACCGGCGCCACCGGGACGCTTATTTGGATGGAAATCGATATCTTGATACTGTGGAAATAGAATGTAGGTGAACTGTGCTGAACGGCGAAGCTACTCAAATTATTTAGTAGCTTGTTTGGGGATGTTTGTTATTTGATAACCTTTGACCGTCAGGAAAATCTGAGAAATATGTACTACAGTAGGCATTAGCAAACTGGACATAAGGCCAAACGCCCACAGGGGTAACAGTATCGTCTCTGAAATCGAAGGAATAAGGTGGACTTTTAGTCTTTTTCTTTTTTAGATAACCCCACCACACTATTCCCGAACCACTGCAACTCCTGAAAGCCAGAATCAACAGTGGCAACCACCAGAAAAGCACCGAAACAATGAAGCTCGACGTGTCCCGGAAAATGAATTTACCTGTCTTACTAAGAAAAATATGTTCCACTGGACTGGACTTTTAGTCTGTAAAATTCTATCAGTAATTTCCGCTCCACCCAGGAAAGAGGAGGAATCATTTCTATACGGTAATCAAATAAAACTGTGCCTCATCCTACAGAAGGTTACGAATAAGCTTTTTATCTTGTGTTGCATTTTTAACTTATGCGGGGTCCCCATGAACCCATACTGCCGCAGTTCAGACATTAAATGTAGATCAACTCAAGGACAAGGTATAAATTAACATCATTGAGTAGGGTAGGTATTTGTTGTTGATCAACTTTTACTTTTCAAACAAAGGTAGATTTGCTTGGCAAAAGTCTTCCCTATATCCTTCCACTCTTTCATGATACGAGAGCGGATTCTACGAGATACCCCCAAAAATCATATAAATGTGAGGCAAAAAATAACTTACCCATTAGTCTGCGGCTCCTGATTCTCATCAGCATCATTACTGACGATGGACTCTAACATTTGTATCTTCAACATTTTAGTCGTCACATGACAGTGAACTCACGCTTTGGCACTTAAAACACTCAACAGCACTTTGTAACATTCACTGTTTAACTTGAACAACATTTAACACTGATGGATTTCGTCTGGGCTCTTTTATTGATGACCTGAAACAAATAAAAGAGGTATTTGTGAGTTTTACAGTTATGTTGTGAAAATTGACGCGATTGTCGAGATAGCTTCAAAAAGTTGCTAACTTGATATTCAGAATACAGTTGTAAGAATGGACTTGCGGAAAGGCGATCTTACCTGTACGATACGATGGGAAGGGCATGAGCTTTACGAATTTTACATACAGAAATACAATACATTTTGATTTATGAAAACGAAATACATGTGGGTGATATTGTGATTTGATATTTTCCTTACATTGACACCTCAAAATACCAACTATTCAGTGTTCTACTTTTACTACCAGTAAGGAAACTTCACCAATGACAACTGAAGTGAAAAAAAAATAGAACAGAAAACACAACAACAGAATATACTTATATTTTTTATTTATAAAGTTCTAAGGAACTCTTGTGTCTACGTGCCTTTAGAAACTTTAAGCTCTTGGTTTTCTTAGACGTATGATATCCTTTGATCAGTGTAATTAATTAAATTATATGGCTGACTGATATTAGAAGTGAAGGTGAGTGGAATGATTCAAGTATAAAAAAGATTTAGTTTAATCCATGACAATGTTACTTCGTCAGTAGTAGTTGTAGGTACTTTGTTATCTTTTATCTGCTTAGCATTTTCCTAACAATGCTGCATCGTCTTGACTAAGAGGGCAAAGGACTTTTATTTTTTATTGTTCGGTGTGCTAAAGTGTTAAGGCTAGAGCGCCATTGTTTCAGGCCCCTTGGTGGCGACAAGTGACATTTTTTCTGAAAAAAAAAAGACGAGGAAGGTGGCAGCGTGCCATTCAGACCAATTAGGTAAACATGTTTTGAATCTTCTTGTTTATTTACATTTTTATAGATTGAAGTCTCGTTTCGTAGAGTGATACAACAGAATAGACATAAGACTTTAATGTACTACACTGAAGTCTCATGTTTTTTAGTTTTAAAATGGATTAATATTTTCCAACATGTTGTAACAAAAAAAAACTTACTGGCTCGTCACGTTTCAAATTCTACGCCCAGCAGGGGTGGGTAACTAGTAGTTCGATAAATCATAATCATAATCATCTAGGCAGGCGAGATCGATGAAGCTTACATTATTATATTACTAACCTTACATTATACATATATAAATAGTTTGAATGCCAGGTGTAAGTGACAGCTTTCATGATAGTCTAACAAATTATCGCTATTACTTACGCTGGTAATAGAGCACGACAGTTAGACGATGTTACGCAGAAGACATCAATTTATTTTTTTATGACAGAAAACTTTACATGATCAGATCCTGACAACTGTTTCCTACTCCTCCACTATTCTTTTCTGATTAATTTCACTGCAGGATCCAAGACAGGTAAATTCATTCTCCGGGACGCGTCGAGCACCGAGACAATGAATCTCGGCGCTTTTCTGGTGTTTGCCACTATTGATTCTGGCTTCCAGTAGTTGCAGTGGTTTGGGAATAGTGTGGTGGGTTTGTCCCATAAAAACAAAACTGTTTCTGGTGTAGAAAGTGATCATATTAATTGCCCTCATAATATGACTTTTATTAAATACCTTAAATCAGCCTAGATATTTTTATGTCTTCGGTTTTTTAGTTTGTGGACATTAACGTTTCCTCTAGATGTTTTCCTTCACCATTCTAAATGCACTGGTATTTAAATTACACAAAATATCACACCGGTCTAAGTTCAAGCTACAATAATAATTCAGGACCATTGCCACTAGTACTAATGCCTTTGTCAAACTGAAAAGCGTGCCGAAGCGTTTTTGTTTGTAATGTATGGAATTGTTTGAAGCCTGTCACATAGACTATCGGACCGCTTTCGCTTTTTTATATGACAGGATTCGGGTCGCATTCGCTTCGCCTTGTCTGTTTAACAATTAGCTTAAGGGATTTTTACAGTCGATGACGGAACGTATACCAGTGACGTATGCTTCCCCATGAGAAACTCGATCTTAGGTACCTAAAACAAATAAATTGATTAAGAATTGCTACAGACATATTGTCTGTAGCAGACGTATTTAATGAAGTAAACAAAAGAGAAGTAATAGCTAATGTAATAGCTACTTTAAAATTAAGCAATAAAACAAATGAACATCTATCTACGTCATTTTACGATTGCTGGAGACGTAAACATTGTATTTAATGTGAATGTCAGTCAAGCTGACACGTTGCAAAGGCAATTAGTACTTACTTCACTCAGGACCTACTACTGGTAGAACACCAGTATGTTACTTAAGCCTTATACTATTGGTCTAACAAGCAAAAATAAATTATATTACCGACTAGAAAGTTCATAATTTACTAATTCTTGTGAATTCCTAAATTTTTTTTATTATTTATGAAATTTTCTGGTCTTTTTTCACGAAACTTCATTCAATGTTGAATTGGTTTTTAAACTCTAATCATTTTCAATTGTTATCGTTAATAATTTTGCGCCTTCTTTATGTTGTTAATAGTAATGTCAATGTGCTTAATCGATTTTACAGACTTTAGTTGCGCATGATCTTTAAGTTTATGGACTAGAATGTAACATGCTACTTTTACGTATTTCCCAGTATTCTACTTAAATAAGTCTAAAGTAGTAGTCCAAGAGCTACTGAACCCTGCGACTAACGGTCTTCCTGTAAGGTTGTAAATTTGTACACGTAATATCTATAGCATGCTAAGAGCAATAGCGACGACCTGGCAGGCGTCAGCCGTGCACATCATTGGACAATTTAATTTTCAAAGTGTAAAAAAAAAAATAAAAAAAAACTTGTTCCTGTAAGCTTAAAAATTTAACAGGATGTAGTTTATTTATTGTAAATCTTGGAAAAAAAATGACAGGCGATTACAAGGTGCACAAGTATGTGACAGGCGAATCGAAAAGTGCAAAGTTGATGGGGAAAAATAAACTTTCTCCTGTAAGATCAAAATTATCTCGCGTTTGGATGAACTGATTTTAATGCCGTTTTCAGAAAAGTGTGCGTTACATTCCGAGAAAGGTTTTAATATACAGGGTGAATTTTTCAACTGGGCGTGGATGGCTATCTCCGAAACAATGAGTAATATCGAAAAACGTTGAAAGGAGTCTCGAGGCCGATTTTGACGAAAATAAAACTGCATCGTTGGATTTTAGAAAAATCAATAATCCTGGCCAGGAATCGAACCCGCTGATTTTGGAAAAAAAATCACAGCCTGTATTATTACACCATTCGATAGTGTTGCTAATAAGGATCAAATTCTGGGAAGTAATCATATACGGCAAACTTTAGGAAAACGTATAATTTAAAAAAAACTGATGAATGTTCAAGACGATAACTGTATTCGGAACATAAGTTAACCGTTTCTTCTTTGAAATAACGCTTATTTTTGTTCAACTCAATAATTTCGCATTGCTGAATACACTGGGAATGTTGAGACATCAAATCCACTGAATTATTGAAAACAATAATAAATAAATTATGGCTCAGTAGAACATAGTAACATAGAAATATAGCAATTTCATGAAAATCTGCTATTTCCTTAAGTTTGCCTTATATGATCACTTTCCAGAATTTGATCCTTATTAGCAACACTATCGAATGCTGTAATAATACAGGCTGTGATTTTTTTTTCCAAAATCAGCGGGTTCGATTCCTGGCCAGGATTATTGATTTTTCTAAAATCCAACGATGCAGTTTTATTTTCGTCAAAATCGGCCTCGAGATTCCTTTCAACGTTTATCGATATTACTCATTGTTTCGGAGATAGCCATCCACGCCCAGTTGAAAAATTCACCCTGTATATTAAAACCTTTCTCGGAATGTAACGCACACTTTTCTGAAAACGGCATCAAAATCAGTTCAGCCAAACGCGAGATAATTTTGATCTTACATGAGAAAGTTTATTTCTCCTCATCAACTTTGCACTTTTCAATTCGCCTGTCACACACTTGTGCACCTTGTAATCGCCTGTCATTTTTTTTCCAAGATTTACAATAAATAAACTACATCCTGTTAAATTTTTAAGCTTACAGGAACAAGTTTTTTTTTTCAATTTTTTTTACACTTTGAAAATTAAATTGTCTAATGATGTGCACGGCTGACGCCTGCCAGGTCGTCGCTATTGCTCTTAGCATGCTATAAATATTACGTGTACAAATTTCTAACCTTACAGGAAGACCGTTAGTCGCAGGGTTCAGTAGCTCTCCAGCTATAGGCTAGGTCTCAGTATAATATATATAAAAAAAAAAACAATAAATATTTAACACAGAGTCAAACGTATCACATATTAAAGTAACAAAGCGGAATTTGGGTAGTGGATGCTCACTATAAACTCGCTTAGTAACAAAATAAAGTTATTTATTTGGTTCAATGTAGGACATCGCGAATTTATTTCCCAAAATAACTTCATTAAACTTTTGCTTTGAATAATGATCGTGGAATTTCTTTACTAATTGCTTTAAAACTTTATTTCTTTTCGTCAGAAGAGCTTTAGAAAAGTTTTTAAAACTTTTAATTAGAGTCCGAATTTTGGCCTTGTTTTTCAGCAGTAAGTAGTTTTTTAGTGTTGCCATATTGTTACTTATTACCGTATTTTAATGAGACGAATTTTAATAAACTGTAATGTTTATGGTTTCAGTGATTTTATTTTAATTACAGTGTTAAGGGTATGTCTCTTCAAGTTGAAACTTATACCTAACTCCTTTGGAATTGGAATAGATTATGCGTTGTACACATGTGTTTGTTAGATAGACTATCAGTCAAACTTTCAATCAGTAACGAAACTACTCATAATACATGTAAAAAAATCTAACAAATGGGGTGCCAAACGTGACGTCAGCAGAATCCCGCTTGGCAGTCGTGGTTACGTCCATTTTTTTTGGTCCCAAGTACCTGCGCTCGCTCCGTCCTTTGTACACCAGATTCCCCGAATATTAGAAATTATTAGAAATAGTTTTTTTCTATGATATTCTACATCTCGCAAGCAAAGTTTTCGGAAATTTTGGGATAGATAGAAATTTAGATGTATTAAAATAGAGGAGTCCGTTTCTACACGGGAAGTGTGTCCTTGGAAACGACACATACTCCATTGGAATGCCGCTGAGTACGAAAGTACGAAGCGGAAACATCAAATGCGGAATGGCGGTGGCTTTGAGAGCTCCAACTTATGGGCTATGGCTGACTGTTTGTGGCCGAATGACCCCGTGGCTTACAGGCATTAGGCATGTTGCCGCCGGGAAGCATTTGATGTGGAAAGGGAGGTGCGTTGCACCCGAACCCACCGTTGTAGACAATTTGACTTCTCTTTTGTTGTATTTGAGATAGATGATGATGAATCAGTTTTAAAATTTAATAGACTCTAATACTACCTATCTTTAGAACGTAAAACGGTATGTTTGCCATGTCTTTTTTAAGGTCATCTAATATTTCAGCAATGTTTCAAGTGACACTGATCAAAGTTATTTGTTTATTTTTCCAAATGTATACGTACTTTAAATTTTGGCACAGCAAAAGTAGCACTTTGTAGTTATTTTATATTACAAACAATGGAAATTTTCTATAACCCAGCTTTTTTAATAGAAAATTTCCATTGTGGGAGACGTATTGTGTTATGGATGTTGCTAATTTACAGTAAGATAAACTAAAAAGTAAAAGATAAACTTCTAGGAAAATTATTTGTCACAGGTGCGCTCCGTGCGCACTTTAATAATACCTGAATAATACAACCACTCTTATCTGCCAAAAGTACGAAGAAGATAAGAAATGTTTTGCACGAAATATCTTTGTTACGTTCCAGACTACCAAACAAAAGGTATACCTATGTATAGCAGCTTAGGTAAGTACTTATTACGTGTTATGTACAGGTTGGTATATTTCTTTGTTTTGGTTTGGTTTGGAATATCATCAAATGAGTCCTCCCTCCCAGTGTGGACCGGAAGGGACTGTCAGACTCGTGCTGGCCAAGCGGGGCAGACCTGCACCGTATTGGCCGTATGCTCCACCGTGTCCTCCTTGCGATCCTCGCATCTATTCAATGTGATCGACCATTTCAATAATGTTGGTTTATGATAAGGCATGCTAAAACTGGTTATATCGATAACACCTCAACGTTGAATGATTATAGCTATCCACATTTGGCCATATCATGAAACTACGAGTATTTGCGTGTGTGCCGTGTGATTCAAAAAATCAAGTTGAAAAACTGGTTATTCCTTTGCGATTATGATGTTCATGGATGAGTGAAGGCCGTGGTTTTTCGTGTTGTACTTCCTAGCACGACCGTGAACATATTCACTTTAACTTTTGATGGTAATAAATTCCTCTTACTTTGTACTATTATATACCACTAATTAGCAATTTTGTACCTCTCAATTATCGTAGATAAGCAGGTCGTGCTAGGAAGATTGCTTCCCAGCACGACCACGCTAAAATTCCAGTTGGCATTGAAGTTGAAGACACGGGACCATGCCCAATATTTTGTACTCATTTATACTCCGATTTAATTACCGGTATATTGTCGTAAATTGTAAGAAAAAAATAAAATTCAAAAATTCTGCCCATAATTTTATTTAACGCCATCTCGTGACAAGTTTAAAAATCAGATGCAGGCTTGTGGGCAGATTTTTTAATTTTATTTTTTTCTTACAATTTACGACAATTTACGGATAATGAAATAGCGGTACATAATGTGATAATGGGCACAAATTTTTAGGCATTTTCCTGTGTCT
This sequence comes from Agrotis clavis, assembly GCA_954870645.1. Classification (NCBI taxonomy): domain Eukaryota; kingdom Metazoa; phylum Arthropoda; class Insecta; order Lepidoptera; family Noctuidae; genus Agrotis; species Agrotis clavis. The sequence goes on from OX940935.1 coordinate 12,426,430, forward strand.
TCAACTTCAATGCCAGCTGGAATTTCAGCGTGGTCGTGCTGGGAAGCAACCTTCCTAGCTCGACCTGCATATCTACGGTAATTGAGAGGTACAAAATTGCTAATTAGTGGTATATAATAGTACAAAGTAAGAGGAATTTATTACCATCAAAAGTTATTATGAATATGTTCATGGTCGTGCTAGGAAGTACAACATGGTTTTTCTACAACCCTTTTCTGGTACGTATATCATCCTGTATACACCAAAATATTGTCGTTTTAGCAATACATTACGAAACTTACTCAGTGTAACAGGTTACAGGCTTATGTTTCTGCTACAAAGGTAAAGTTTTCAAATCATTGAGGATAAAAGTTTTGTGTCCTTCGGGTTTCAAACATCATACGATTTAGGGTCGGCCTAAAGGAATTCAGAACCTTTTTATTTATGTTAAGCACACATGAATTTTTCTCCAGAAGTATGCAACGTGCGAATTTAAATTATGCATAAGCCGAGATGCACGGGGTTTTTTAAAAGGCTACTTTAGCAGAATCGTAATAATTATGATTACGAAAAAAAATCGTAAAAGAAAAAAATAATAAGTAGACGAATTTTGTCGCATTTCAGATCATGATTCTGTGAATCTGGCCTTTTTAAACTACCATTTCCCTGCAAATATCACATTAGAAACTTCCATCAATAAAAAAAAACTGCACGAAAGATAACATAAATATTGAACTTCATAAAAGTGGTGTCAATGCTGCTCTTCTGCAGTGGAGTTGAGAACAGAATACTGAACTCCAAGCACTCCGAGACCATGGGAGAGAGTCGGGGCTATACCTCTCCCACGGTCCCTTGACCTGCACAGGTGTGTTGGCAGTGTGACCACGCACACAGGGTACAAACGCAGAACAGACGCAGATATTGTTGCGGCTGTTAAAGTATACATTTGCCTCACGTTACATATTTAATGCAACTTACTGAGAAGAGCCAGACACCAGTTAATTCCCTTTTTTAAGTCTATGCAAGCTTGATTAATATGAAAAACTCAATATCGCGATCCAGAACTGAATGAAAAAATATCAATTTTATGACTGGTTCCGTATCGCATAAGTGTGATTTTATATTCAGCGACAATTGTGACAACAGTAAACACTGATTAATGTGGTTTCTGAAGCATAATTATGTTTGATAAAGACAGGTTAATTAAATTAAGAACACATACAAGCTCTTGGTGACATCTGTTATGAATAATTAGACATTAATATTGTGAGTTAATTTGCGGGTAGTTGTATAAATTTATCCATAATTTGACAGCTTGAGTTGGCTTGTTATATATAGTGCCTGTTACAAAATGACATGAATCTGAGGTTTTATGTTTGATGGTCGAAAAGTCCATTTATTATATCTTGTAAACAGTGCTAAACTGGACAAGAAATTATTGTACTCGCTTTGTGCACTTCCATCGTAAAAGTACTCATGAAAATTGGTTGCAAGTATCAAATTTTGTGTTACTAAGTGGTTTTCCTACGTAATGTGTACAATGTAAAGTAGACATTGTTTTAATTCGTTAATAGCTTCTCTTCCCGTAATTGGTGCATAATGAGAAATATACTCGCATTAGTACAGGAGCAAGCGTAACGAGGATTAACATCATTGTGTTTTAGTTCCAGCCTTCGTAGAAAATGTAGGTGTGTGATATCATATATCTGTATCCCTGATGAAAATTGAATTACTGTCACATAACTTGATGTGACAATGTAACTGAAGCTTGGATGATTGTTTAAAATATTAAAAGTTACTGATGGATTGGAGTTGGATAAGTACAAGGTGTGTCAAAATAATATATCGAAGCCTAAAACAACATTATTAAGTATGTATTGTTAACAGTAATACAATTATAGGTAAGGATTTATACTACTTTTATAATTGCATTATTTTATGTACATACGCCAGCACATCAACCTATCTCAATCTGTCAAATTTCTCGAATAGATTTTCAACCTTATCACAATAGTGGAAGGTTAATGTTCGACAGATTCATGTAGGTTGACCTGCTGGCGTCTGTACCATAATCTTAAAATCCTGTAATAAGGTGAAAGTTTTGACAATTTGTGGAATTATAATTAGGTACACAAATTGTCAAAACTTGTACTAAAGTTGTAACTTAAGATATTAATTTTGGGTTAAATAAATTACTAAGTTCTTGGGAAGCCCATAGGTGTAATAAAATATTAATTTACAACTTGTATAATTTCAGTTCGTGGAACAGTTTTGTAATATGAAAGCTATTGAGAGAAAATTAAATGATGAGATAAGAAGAGAATTAATTTACTATATTAAATTCGTCTCTTTTCCATAAAGTGCAAAGATGGCAGCTTTATTAAAAAGGTATGATTATTTATTTACTTATGACTTTCTTAGTAAGACATACAGTAGAAGATAGTCGGGTACCAATTGTCACAACTCTTCAGGAATAAAATATGTACTAAATAAGTAATTAACATTCAAAGACCTTCCAAAAATCTGCGTTTACTCATTTAAAATGAATAATGTTCGCTAAGATTATGCAAATACATAATATAATAAGTCTTAAAATCCATTTTAATCCCGGCCGGTCCTACCTTACCCCATATTATTATAATGAGCCTTTTACCCAGGTACCTATGGCTTAATTTAAATCAGGTAGTGCCCAAAATAACTGCTGGTTAAGGTTACATTAAAACTTGGGTACTTGGACTGGTAAATAATTATGAGAAAGCTTGTCGGTGAGCAGTGGTGGCCCAGTGGTATCGGTCCCGACTTACGAGTTGTAGGTCGTGGGTTCGAACCCCGCCAGGCGCATTACTTTGTGTAATTTGTTTCATCACATCAAGGAAAACATCGTGAGGAAACCCGCATGTCCTAGAACCTAAAATTCGAAGACATGTGACATCTGCTAACCCGCACTGGGCCCGCGTGGTGGATTATGGCCTACTCCCTCTCACAAGAGAGGAGGCCTGTGTCCCAGCAGTGGGAACATTATAGGCTGATGATGAAGCTTGTCGGGAGAACAGGTAACCTGGTCGAAATATCTAAGAACAGGAAACATGAAGTCTGAACGTTATAAGGCTACCGTACTCATTACTAAATTAGCTCAGTAGAGACGAATCTTGTTTATCTTACATTATTCAAAATGAACTGATAAATTGAATATTTTCAGATCGCTGGAGCAATTTTGATACATAGCAGTTTTTTTTTTTTTTTTTTTTTTAACGTGGCAAAATCATCAAATGAGTCCTCCAGCCCCGGGCAGGGCGGGAGGGACTGTCAGACTTCTACTGACTAAAATCCACGGTGTCCTTCAGTAGCCTGTTATGTTCCGGGGTCACGGTAAGGAAATAATCCCGCGACCCCGGCAGGCTTTGGCCCTCTGAGAGGGGGGCCCCGTCATTATGATGACGCTCTTTGAGGCGCGCGTGGGACACAACGCGCCGTCGACCCGGGCATGGTCCATGGTCGGGCAGCGAGTTGCCCTTTACTCGCTGCCCGCATGCCCGCGCCTTCGGTGGCCGGAGATCGTCTTGCGACGTCCGTCGCCGCGGGCGTGCACCACCGCGGGTGGGGCGGAGGGAGGACACTGTCCTCTCTCGCGCGCGGCCCGCCTCCTCCTTCACGAGCATTACTGCTTCGCAGAAGGAGGCGACCGCCTCCCACTCCGTCTCGCCCCGCAGCATGGCCGCAACCAATGCCGGGCGCGAGAGGTCTCCGCCTATCGCAGCCGTGAGGACACGTCGGTGCTCCGCCCAAGCTGGGCAGTCCTGCACCGTATGCTCCACCGTGTCCTCCGGGCGATCTTCGCAGTGGTGACACCCAGGCGTTTCCTCCTTCCGCATGATACATAGCAGTTGCGAGAAATATGAAAGTGAGTGATTTTTCCCACGTTTTTATAAACTCACTTTTCTTGTTTGTTTGTTTGTTTGTCGTTCCGGTTGGACTTTTGCAACTCAATTTTGAGGCACTTTTCGATAAGCTAGAAGGCTGAAATTTTGCACACGCTCTGAATTCTGATGACAATACATGCCTAGCTAACAAACGTCATAAAAAATCCAATATGGCGACCTCCCCAAGATGGCGGACTGACTGTTTGAAACCCACCCCCACGAAATGGGTATCAAATCAAAGGTTTTGCTGTCAGAAATACTAAAAAAATAGTCACGTGACTTAAATACAATATGGCGGACATCCAAGATGGCAGACTGGCTGTTTGAAATCCACCCCCATGATATGGGTATCAAATGAAAGGGTTTGCTGTCAGGAATACGAAAAATATAGTCATGAGACTCAAATCCAATATGGCGGACGTCCAAGATAGCGGACAGGCTTTGAGGCACTTCCCAATAAGCTAGCAGGCTGAAATTTTCAGGGTAGCTTCAAACCCGATGAACAAAGATAAAAATAATAAAATAATTAATAGATTTTAAAAAATCTAAAAACCCACCTTTTTAAATATCCTAAAAATAAGAAAATAACCTTAAGGGGTTGAGAGAGGGGCCACTCAAAACGTGGGGGCGTATCTTTGCAAGTTACACCCACGATCCCACCCACTTCATGTAAATATATCCCATAAATAATCCCTGAAATAATATACGCCCCCACGTTTTGAGTGGCCCCTCTCTCAACCCCGTAGGGTTATTTTCTTATTTTTAGGATATTTAAAAACGTGGGTTTATAGATTTTTTTTAAATCTATTAATTATTATCCAATTGAATTGAAAAGAAAGTGTTATTTTCCATTTGGAATTTCACTGTAACAGCCACCGAGTTTGGACTTTAAATGGTTTAAACACAACTGGCGAAGTTATTACGTACCCATACCTTTGTATTCATCTTTATTCTATATCTAAATAAAAAAGATTATATAAATAAGACAGACAATAAACCGACAGTACAAAAGGATCCTAAAACTTTTAAAATTCAATTTAGGGTGACCTTAAGACGAGCTTGCCGATCTTGACAAAGAATAGGGACACCCTGTCTACTGCTTTGTGACGTCAAAAGCGAGTTAGGGATTATACTAACACACATATTCTAAAGCCCGTCTTATGTTGAGTCCAACGACGATATAATACTAGACTCGTAATAACAGGCGACCGATGTCTGCCAACACATTAGGCAAAAAAGTCTTATATCCGTCTCATTTCGACCAATCCTGTGAGCCGTAAACATACGTTGAGACAGAACAGACCTTGAGTTAGCCAATCACAACGCAGTACCCCGCCCCCCTCGCTTACGTATTACCTCAGCGAGTTGGCAGAATAGTTTTGTTCGTTAGATCGTGCAATGCGTACCTAGTCTAGTATTATATCGTCGTTGGTTGAGTCAGATAGCCTTAGTAGTTATGGCATTGCTTCAAAAAGCCCACCAAATTGCATTCGAAGCCAAAATTGGTGGCGGATCCTCAAAGACAGATTACTCCTTTTGGCAACTCTAAAGTTCGTGGTGTTTATGCAAGTTTATGAACAAAATTATAGCTGTTTGTTGGTGCAGATTTAGAGCGAGTCGAGCTTGACTTGAGATGAGTCAGCCACTAAGAATACCAGTGTAAGAGGTACGGGTACAGGCGTCTTCCTGTCTGCTACTAACAACATTATTCTGATCGATAAACCGTTTCCGAAGAGAGTATACTGTATTTAGTGTCCTGTGTTTTCTTATAGTTATTACCTATGATGTTTTCAGTTTTGTAAGATCATCGTAAAAGTCATGATTTATGGCCGACTTAGGTTTTATGTTCATTTACTTTTGTTTCAATTTGACCAACTTATTTCAAAGCATAGCATAATCACTGTAGTTCCATTCCTAATAATTATCTAGACCAACCTAGTAATGTTAACAAAAACACAACAAACAATCCTACACTTCACCTATCATTATCTCGAATTGAGATTAATGGGAATTTTGAAGATTTTATATCACTAAAACTAGCAAAACATAGAGGCCAATTACACTTTTTAGCAGCTGAACTATTTTCTATTGCTTTTGCAGAAAAGTAGTCTGAGGCAACAATAATAATGTAGGAGGTAGGACTATTTTAATTTTAAAAAGATCAAAAAGGAGGTCGCATTACCTACCGTGGTGTTTAGTGGTCGGGGATTTTTTGTACCAAGGTCTAATCATTACTAGTAATGAGGGTGGTGCAATGTAGTGTACTCAAGTAATTTCGTCTGTACTACTATGATCCCAAATCGGCCACTCGGTGGATGGATGAATGAATGAGGTTTAATGAATGAAATGGGGTGAATAGTGAGTACCGACTGACAGATGTCAGTGCGGCTCCCCAGGTAGATACGGACCTCCCGATGTAGGGACTGGGGTCCCTGTATTAGTACGAAGGGTTGTGAAAATTTTAATAGCGCGATGTAGAACTCTTTTGTGTTATTTGGCGATTGCCACTCCGGTGTCTTGTTCTTGTTTCGGTAGGATGGACCATATCAAAAGTCGTTGACAAAATCTATAAGTTTTAGAATACGATATTATCTAGATTCTAATCTAAAATCACGCTGTTTATACATAAAGACGCTAGCACATTTACGTACCTGATTCTAACAGTTTTATAGACTTTCAACTTTATCACAAAAGAAGTAGGTTCTTGTTCGATTAGTAATTATTCTGCAATAGTCAAATTAGTGATACTATTCTTAGTAAAAGTTCCAATGGAAATTCATTGGCATAAATATTGATCTGAATATAAAGAATAAAAATTTGTCATAAAAAGATGAATAGATCACACGCAAATACCATTAACATTTTTAAATTCGTTCAAAATACAAAAAGATTTGCACGTTTTGAGGATCGAACCTACAACGAGCAACCCCTCTTAAAAAGCTCACTTCGTAAGACTCCTAGCTTTAGCAAAGGACGTGGCGAGTGAATTGCATTATACGTTCACATATCATTGATAATGATATGTACTTTGTTGTTGTGAGTATAATTCAATACCAGAGCACGAGCCAATAGAATTGACTGACTAAAATCACCACGTGTTTGTACACGTGGTGGTTTTACTGGTAGAGGACTCATTTGATGATCTGATACCACTAGCGTTACTAAAGTAAGATTAAAACAATATTGATGTTATAGATAACGCAAGCCATCAGATCTCATAATAGACACCGTAGTGAGGTAGATAGAACTAAGCAAAATAACGCAACCCAAGCGATTCTTTTAGTACTCATTTGTGATCGCAACTACAAACGCTGAACTAATACTCGTACCAAAGCAACAGACAACATCACATAGCGATCACAAATGTTTGTATGACGGGCTTTTGTTTAGCGATACTGTTTGTTGCACTGACAGGTCTGAAAACTAGCTAAAGCATGCTTATCATGACAAAGCTTTGCTGTCCTGTCGTAATCAGAGAAGAAGCATGACTATTAGTATCTTTGTCTGATATTGTGTCCAAAAGATTATTACTTAGGTACTAATATTATAAAACTTTTGTTATTACAGAGTTTGTATTAAGGTATAAATGAAGATCTGTGAGCTAGTGCGGCGCGCACACATAGGTCTTGTATCGGTGTTTGTTTGTTTGGTAGAACGCGCTCTTCTCAGGAAAAGTAGTTCCTGAGATGAACGCGTTCAACCAAACAACAAGCGTTCGAATTGGAAAAATATTTTTGTGTTGGATATTAGTAGCTATAAAACATCACGCTGCGACCGAAGGAGCCGAGCAGTGAGGGAGAAATGTTAGATAAATCCAATTTTGAACCTTTTGAATCTTCATTGTTGGCGTATCGCCAGTATTCCCAAAAAAGCAAGTGTATTAATGGGCATTGTTCATTTTTTTCAATATGTTGTAATTGAAAAACCATTTCTAGGAATAGCGTTACTAATCATTAGTAACCAATCAAAAATGAAAAATGTTCATATTTGATTGATATTTTTGATAAAATACGCTTGACCTTCCTTGCCCTTCAAGTGACGTTATTATTGGCTGTACCGTTTTGTATCGTTGCCTCAGACAATAAAAAGTAAGTGGCAAGTATTTTCAACAATCTGTCAAGTGTCAAATTAAAAATGTCAAAAATGTAAACAAATAATAATGTTTAGTTTTTTATATATTTTATGATTATTTCTGCAACATGCCTCATAATCTCTTTATAAGATTTGCGAGAAAAGTGATGCCGTGATGTAGGCGTGTAATATTGCAAGGTTTATAAAATGTACCTACTGTTGCGAAGATCATTTTGATGTAAGTAAGATATCAAAGCTTTAGATACCTTTGTATATTCATTAAGTTAATGCTAAAGTATTGCTCAGGAAAACGAACAATAATGTCACCTCGTCGACGACTTTCCGTTTTAAAAAACAAAAATAAAAACCGATTTCAAAAATTTATTGTATTTTTATAGTAGGGGAGGCGAGGATTCTAATTTGCAGTTACTCGAGCATCATGGCGACCTATTGGATTTGAAAGAATATGTTCTAAAAAGAAAAAAGTTTCTGACAAGTTTTCTATTTTAGTGGGGGGGAGGGCGTGTAAACAGTTTTAAAACTGTAAAAAACAGTTGTACAGAAGTACTCGAGCGCGTCAGCTATTTACAGTGTAAACGCGCTTTTCTATTTCTGATAACCAATACATATTAATCGGACGATTAACTCGAGGGGGCTGTCCGTGGCAAGCTAGTGGCAAGCTAGTTGAAAATCCAAAAAAAAAGTTAATCAAGCGCGTCAGATATTCAAAGTGTATGTAAAGTAGACCTTAAAAAGTGTCGTATTAAAATGTCTGACGATTTGGATGTGGCACAAAGTAATAATTCATATTTCTATTGGTAAAAAAAACGTAATCTTGAAATACTCGAGCGCGTTCCATTTTTTTTAATTGAAACTAACACTGTAAAAATCATACTCACTAATAATCTGACGTTTTCCATGGGGCGATGTCGGTAGACTCGCGAAGAAAAGGTGAACTACCTGTTAGTTCGCAAGTATCGGTCGTGATTTAATGTCCGCCATCTTCAATGTACATAATCATATACAATTTTTTGAACGTAATTAATCTACCTTTTCGTAATCTGACTCGCTCAAGTATTTCTGTGGATCGATTTTTTTTTACTAATCTGGCGGGTTCTCCCACACAACCAATGGTGGGGACCATATGAAGGGTTGATACTTGGTACAGGTACATTAAAGGGTGCAAGATTTCTCCTTTATGATAATCTGATGCGCTGGAGTCACATTAAAATTCCCTCCCTGGGCTCCCCGACTAAGGATGTTAACTGACGTCTACTATCAGGAGAAAGTGACGTTGTGTTGTCAGGCAGTTTTTTAAATTATTCACTGGTGAGGCAACGGCACAACTTTTTGGTCAATGGTGACGTCAGCTACCTCAAAAATTAAAATATTAAAAATAAAAAAACTATTGAGCCAATCATAAAAATATTCAAATTAGTTTCTCAAAATGCTCTAAATTTGCAGAAAATAAAATAAAATCGAATGTTTGAAAAATTAAGACAATCCCCATTGCTATCACGATTTCTAACACCAAAAAGGCGTCAAAACTTCTTCGCACCTGGTTTTTAGACCATCTAGCATGCACTTTGTGCCAAATACTAGACTTATGTCTAAGAGGTAGCTCACTGGGATAGGAGTAAATAGGCAGATAGTGGGCCCACTGGGGTGAAGTAACAGGACTTCGTTCAGCTCCTGCCAACTGACTTAATGCGAAGAAACGGACGCCCGAGAAATAGATCCCAATTGTTGTATCTATACAAAAATATTAGAAAATGTTACTTGTGCGATTTAGTCTATTACCTGCTAGTTTTTTGGACAATGTATTAGTTTTTGGGTACTCTATTGTCGCTCTATCTGTTGCGGTCCCTAACGGTACACAGAGTTGCACACTTGCAATGTCGTTGTGACGTCAGGAACCTTTTAAAGATGGAACTACAAAGCTGTCACTTTCATTTTCTTTGAAACGTAGTACAGAAGTACAGAACTCAGACATCAGCACGTAAAGCTATCTCAAACTTAAAAGATTTCAAAAATCTAAGATAACCCTTCTTCTTTGTGATAAGTTGAAAATCTATTAAAGTTTAACAAAGTAACAAAGTCTAACAGAGTAGGTTGATGTGTGCCCGTCTTTAAATTTAAGTGAAAATGTCGAAAAGTTTCAAAGGTCCTGTGCATAGTAAAACGTAAAATTTCAAAACGTTAAACGCTTCTAACAGTTCAAATAAAGTTTAGTTTCAGCACAAAGTAAGGATGTTACGTTGAAAAATGTATAACCATAATAACGTTGGTTATTGCCGACGTCAGCATTATTTTACTGGCAAGACCGGGAGCTGAGAAATAAGGGTCTTTATTGCAGAGCATCGTCGCTCAAGTTATAAGGCGGTTAAGAGGTAAGTTGTATTTACTTCATTTAATGAGCAAATACCGATTTTCATGGTTTGAATGCTATTTTATTTCAAATTTAACGCCACAGTCTTGAAAACTGCATTATTATCATTCAGACAACGGCTAAAAAGACGTATATTTTGCGTGGTAAATACATAAAGCAATTATAACATCGAATATTTATATACAACACAACATTTTAAATCGAAATACAATAACAAACACAGCATGCCATATTCGCATTTATTCGTCATGGCGCGGGCGCATAATAAGTTTTCACTCCCACATACAAATTTGTTCCGGGATGAGTAAAATTACACATGACATCATCATAACTAATTAGGATTGGATATGCTAGTGTCTACTGCTAAGAGATTGTTTATTTAAAGTCTGTATCTATGTATTAAATCAATCTTTTGATTTTAAGCATTCGCAAATCTGATGTGGATAAGTACATTGCCGAGATAATGGCTTCCTCTCTTTTAGAGGAAGAAGGCTGTAATCCACCGCGAGTGCAAATGTCAGAAAATGTCTTCGAAATTCTTGGACATGTCCGGTTTTCTCAGGATGTTTCCTTGGACGTTTTGAGAGCATTATTGACGAATTAATTACCACGAAGGATGCCCGATCTGGGTTTGAATACAAATCTTTTGGGTGATTCTACTGGAATACTTATTTTGACACTGGTTTAATAACTGTCTAAATTTCTAGAAAAAAAAAAGTCAAGGATTCCAACCATACTTTTACTTTATTATGTTGTTCATTATTATCAGCCTGGTATTCGACCTCTACTGGACATAGGCATCTCTCAGTGTATGCTACTGAGCCCAGTCTTCAGCTTTCTTCATCCAGTCTCTGCCGGCTGACTTTCGCATGTCGTCATTCTACCTGGACTGTGGACGCATACGATTATAAATGGTTCCCGACAGAATATTTTATCATTTTCTCCTCTCTGTGAGAGAGAGTGGGCCATAATCCACCACGCGGTCCGATACCACTGGGCCACCACTGCTCTTGTTTGTTGTTCAAGGATTATCATGACTTAAAAAATATCAGAGAAATACTTAAATAACCTTGACAAGATATTCTACTTATATATCCATTTTCTTTGTAACTTCAAAGGTTTATTCCACATGAGAGAGGATGTGTGTGGAAGCAAAACAACAAAGCTACAGAATTAATATTATGCAACATGATGAAAGTTTCTCATTAAAGTATGTGAAATGAATAACAGACTTATCCTTGGATGAATGCCAGTTGATCCTATTCCTTATTATAACTCTTCATGCGGAAGAATGGCAGAAAGGATTTTTGACATTGTATTTTCTAAGATTGTTCTTTGTTGTGTATTATTTATTGATATGTAGCGGCTCCGCTCGGCATCTTTGTACTCAAAATACGTATACCTAATTTTAATTACTAAAACCTGAATGTGACTGCTAAGTCAGACCTTAGGTCCTGTGTCGTAAATGCGTACAGATATTAAAACTTATGAACGAAGACATTAAAACTTATGAACGAAGACATTAAAACTTATGAACGAAGTTATGATTTCAGAAGGAAATCATAACTTCTGGTTTTCAGATGACGTTTGCTGTCTTTTTTTTTTTTTTTACGTGGCAAAATCATCAAATGAGTCCTCCAGCCCCGGGCAGGGCGGGAGGGACTGTCAGACTTCTACTGACTAAAATCCACGGTGTCCTTCAGTAGCCTGTTATGTTCCGGGGTCACGGTAAGGAAATAATCCCGCGACCCCGGCAGGCTTTGGCCCTCTGAGAGGGGGGCCCCGTCATTATGATGACGCTCTTTGAGGCGCGCGTGGGACACAACGCGCCGTCGCCGCGTCGACCCGGGCATGGTCCATGGTCAGGCAGCGAGTTGCCCTTTACTCGCTGCCCGCATGCCCGGACGTTTGCTGTCTTGGATAACAAGTAGGGGCGCAAGAACAAAGGAGGTATTCCAGGTTGGACGTCCGCTGAAATGGCACCTGAGCTAATGGCACCTGAAGTATTCTACTACGGCACCTATAAACAATCAAAAGACCGTAGAGTTCCAGATTTCAATAAAATTGCCTTCAACGTGAGTACCTACATACATAATTAAGTAGTGTTATTAGCCGCTGCAGTTAATTAAGTATTGTATGTAGGTAGTTAATCAATCAACAATCAGATTTAATGTAATTAATGTGTTAGTGTGGTTGCAATTAGAACCTGAACAAATTGAGCATGATTTCCCTTAGGACTCTTGTGCACTAAACATTTAAAAACGAACACGTATGGTTTTTTTTTTTCACAACTATTATCTTATTCCCAATATTAGTCCCAAGCTAAGCAGAGCTTGTGTTATGGGTAATAGACATCTGATAAACATACTTATATATTTCTAAATACCTACATAAAAATTATAGATAAAACATAACCCTCCTGGCGCAGTCGGGTAATAACACCCAGACACAGACCAAAATAATGATCGTGCTCATCACACAAATATTTGTCCTGGGTGGAAATCGAACCCACGACCTCCGGAATAGCTAGGGTCACTAACCACTAGACCAACAGGCCTGTCAAACTGACTAAAATTTTTAAAATAAAGATAAATCTTTATTAAAAGTGCCATTACGTGGTCTAGGAAACAAAATATTAAGAAATTAAATTATAATCGAGTCTCGATACACGATTATAATTATATACCTACTAGGGAGAGATCTCTGAGTGAGCCTTGTACAGTTGTGTATAAAAAGATCTGACAACAACCATCTGGCAGTAGCGTTAATCTAAGGACCCTTCTTATTTCGAAAACCGGGAATAAAGATTTAAATAGAACTTGCTGAAAGAAAAAACTAACATGTTTTTACGATTATTATTAAAAATGTCCTCTGATAGTTGCATTTTTTGTAGATGCAGCACAAATAAAGTACAAAAAATGCACGACTGCTATGAAAAACCAAAAAGTACGTGCTGAAATCTAATATGGAAGAAATACACTCAATGTCTAAGGAAGACAACAGAGGTTCTCTGGCAGAGAAGGACGCCATTTATGTCATGGAATACGGCTATTAAGGCAAGGTAAATGTCACCTTTATACAAGATAGGTATTATTTTTAGATTATGAAGGGACTAGGGTTAACGAGCTAACCTTCAGTTTTAGAGTTTATTATTATTTTTCCCCCTCAAAGACGAATTTAATGCTGCAACGCTTTATCTACCAGTCAGATAAAGCCTTGCGGCATTAGTATCACCATTATCATGAAAGAATAATTAAATAAAAAGTATTGATTTTATTTATATATGCTGAATAATTTTCTAAATTATAATGTTATTTAAATTATGTGACAAAAAAATCAATTAAATCGTAGATTATTTTTGTTGCAAAATTCCATGATAAATATCGTAAAATCATTTTGTTTTTGTGTTTTCGAGTACGTAGCACATCCTTTTTGCTTATCATGACTAACTTAATTCTATTCAAATATAGTGTAGTTATGCCCATCCAACCTAATAGTAGCCATACACGTCTGTCTGACCGTCCGTGTGACTGTCGTCACCGAATAATAGCCAAATGCATCACTGCTGCCGATTTGACATTGTGTCAAATCGATTTGATGACCTATCAAATTGGCACATGCCAATTTGATGGATTCCACGCCCACACACGGTCAATTCTAACTGATCAAATTGGCAGTATCATGCCGATTTGACAAATAGGCAATAAGGTACCATAATCTAGTCTCTAAATAATTGCAACTAACTATCTAGTACAAACAACTATTAAACTATAGTTCAACCATCTCGTCGTATTAAGTCTATAAACAAACAATCAGTATAATTGCTTCACCATCTGTGCACACAGACCCTTCAGTATTAAGTTGAGGCTCGTAGACCGTAACTAGCTCTCTTCCGTTTGTTTTCACAACTGAAATAACCCTCCTGGCGCAGTCGGGTAATAAGCAGATTTATTTACCATGAGTCTTTATCTTTGTCGTGCCTTTTTTTTAAAAGTTTAATTTTCGTCCGAGAATGATAGGTAAATGTATAAATGTATGTATGTGGAAACATAACTTCTGAACTACAGATCACAATTTGACAAACGAGGAAGTCGTTGGAAGCGTTTTGATGGTTTTTTTTATTGGATACTTATGGCGTCACTAAGACTGTGGTAGGTATCAAACGAATTTATTATTGTATTTTATTGCTAGCTATCACTTGTTCATTGAATAAAAAAAAAAAAAAAAAAGATTCCGACGAATTGAGAACCTCCTCCTTTTTTTGAAGTCGGTTAAAAATAACCACAAAAAAGGGTAAAATAACCTACAAAACTTTTCTTTCGGAAGTCGGTGGTTTTTTTATTAATTTCATTGTATTTTTGCCACCGACTTCCGAAAGAAAAGTTTTGTAGGTTATTTTACCCTTTTTTGTGGTTATTTTTGAAGGCGGTTACATTTTTTTCTAAAAAGTTTTTTTTAACTCTTTTTAGTATAAATATTCAGGCAAAATTCTTGTCAAATACATCATTTTCTTACATAATTATGTAAGAAATCTGTAGCACCGGTAATAACATCGTTAACATCTCTTTCATTCCTTCCCTATCTCAAAAACTACTGAACCGATTTTGATGAAACTTGCAGTATTCCTTAAGTTGAACGATACCTAGTACAACATAAAAAGAATTACTTAAATCGGACTTGTAGTTCCGGAGATATGCGAACACAAACATAATTTACTAAAACAGTCGATGTCGACTCCTTACTAGAGGAGTTGTACCTTCCATGATCAGCTCATCCACCTGAGATGATGATTAACAGATGCAAATACTTAAACAGCTTTAGAAAATATATGAAAATGGTACTATGTGCCTATAAAATTTGAAGGTTGCCCTCGATTTCCCTGGGATCCCATCATCAGATCCTGACCTGATGATCATGGGACCAATTGGAAAGTATACCCTTTCAAACAAAAGAAAAAAAATCCAAATCGGTCCAGGCGTCTTCGAGAAATCGGAGGACATACAAAAAAATACCTAAATTCACTAACTAAAACCCGACTACTGAAAAATCCCCTGAAATGATGATAATTGTGAGGTGTGATGTAAAAATTAAAATGGCTAGCGAGAGGGAGTCTCAAGATGATCTCTTGAGACTCCTTCTCGCTAGCCATATTAATATCATCTATAATCAATCATCAATATCATCTGCCGAACTTTTTTTTTCTCCAACTATTTTGAGACCAGCTTCCAATCCAAATGGAAATACTTATCTGAATAGGTACCAGTATTTTCCATAGATCGATTGCTTATTTAATTTTGACCTCCAAAATTCTGTAGATACGATCAGGCGCGGCGCTTGGTCGAATTTTCGGGACTATTATCATTTAGTGACTTAATAATTTATGAGAAAAGTCACAGTTCTTAAAACATGTTATCGTTTATTTATAGTAGGTATTCGGCTCTAAAGCGTATCAGATAACATAATTAACACCATCCAGGTTTTCGTGACTGCGCAAAAGAAGGTCTGTCTTTCGGTTTAGGTAGGCCGTAAGTCTGACAGCTTGTCTAAACTCAAGATACCGCCCTATCAGTAATTGGACTGTGAAATGCAAAGGTCAGGTGCCAATCCTTCCCTATAAAACGCTGATATTCTGTGGGATTTTGTTCGACTGGCAAGTCGCAAGTTTGGTAGCTAATCTTAATATATATAAATCTCGTGTCACAATGTTTGTCCTCAATGGACTCCTAAACCACTTAACCGATTATAATAAAATTCGCACACCATGTGCAGTTCGATCCAACTTGAGAGATAGGATAGTTTAAATCTCAAATTGTAGTCGCAATTTTAATAATATTATAAAGATTGCACCCGTGCGGAGCCGGGGCGGGTCGCTAGTTCTACTATATATTTTGACTTGTATGTCTAACAATATCACTAAATTATTATGTTTGAAAAGGAATAGTACCATCCCAACCACACGCACAATTTTTTGTTTTAATTTTAACCATTTGTTTATAACATATAAACCTGTGGCAATTTGAAATACGCATATTTATAATCTATCATTGAAGTCGATTAATTTAAAAGCGTTTTCACCCAAATAATTTTCTACTTTTTGTTTTACCACCTTTTGCAAAAATTCATTAGAACTAGTTCCGTAGAAGTGGTTCAAAAAGGTTTTAAAAGATTTGAAACAGATCAAAAGTAATAATTTGAAGTTACACAATATAACAACAATAGTAACAGCATACATTACATAATGTATGTAGGGTAAATACGCCAAACTTCGGCCCTCTGCACATTTTCAGCTTGCATTCATTTAAAACGTAATGAAGTGACATATTTGCTACTCGAATTACCACCTTAGTTCATACTCTATATGTACAAACCGTTACTTTCCTATTACGACACTCACTCTTCGCACACTGAGCTTCAGCAGCGATTGCGCCGTCGAAGCGTCAAGTTCATATTGAAAGTACCTTACTTGCTGTGAATACCCACACTTCGGGGATTGATATTAGAACGGTAAAACATTCCTTTTTTATTGTTTTAAGCTTTATTGATATCCGAGGCCATACATGCCTCCGAAACATACTTCACCGTTGTTATGGGGGACTTCAACGCGAAGGTGGGCGCACGGAATGGCGATGAGTTGAGAGTGGGGCCATTTGGGTATGGGCAGCGAAACCATAGGGGCCAGCGACTGGTCGACTTCATGGAAAAGGAAGAACTTCATTTAATGAACTCCTATTTCCAGAAGCGGCCATCCAGGAAGTGGACGTGGATGAGCCCCGATGGTACTACCAGAAATGAGATCGACTTCATCATGACGACCAAGAAGCGAATATTCAGTGATGTCTCTGTGATCGCTAAGGTAAAAACCGGTAGCGATCACCGAATTGTCAGAGGCACACTGAATATCAATGTCAAGCTTGAAAGGTCTCGTCTGGTGAAGTCCACGCTCCGACCTGGTCCTGCCCACATCCGGAACCCCGAAGACTTTCAACTCGAACTGCACAATCGCTTCCAGTGCCTAACCGAATGCGAAACTGTGGACGAAATCAACAATGGGTTGGTGGAAACTGTCCAAGCTGTGGGGTCCAAGTTCTTTAAGACCCCGCGCCGGAATAAGCTTCAAAAGCTCTCGAACGGAACCATCAAGTTGATGCAAGACCGGTCCGAGATGAGGCTGCAATCTTCAGCTGATATGTCGGAATATGGCAAACTCAATAGACGAATCTCTAAATCAATGCGACGTGACCTGCGCTCCTTTAGTGCGGCACGGATCAAAGAGGCAATCGAGCGGAACCAGGGCTCAAAAGTCTTCGCAAAGAATTCGTCTATTGGGCAGAGCCAAATGACTAAGCTGAAGATTAACGACGGCAGCATCATTTCGACGAAACCGGAGATCCTAAGAGAGCTTGAGAGGTTTTACGGACAGTTATACACATCAACACGACAACCCAGTGTCGGTACAGCTCGAGACGCAAGAGCTAAACTGACTCGACACTACACTGAGGATATCCCGGACATCAGCCTGTACGAGATTAGAATGGCTCTTAAACAGCTCAAGAATAACAAGGCGCCGGGTGAGGACGGAATCACAACAGAACTTCTGAGAGCGGGTGGAAAACCGGTACTTCTAGTCCTCCAGAAGTTATTTAATTCCGTCATACTCGAAGGTTCTACGCCAGAAGCATGGCACAGGAGTGTGGTTGTTCTTTTCTTCAAAAAGGGTGACAACACCTTGTTGAAGAACTACAGGCCAATCTCACTTCTGAGCCATGTGTACAAGCTGTTCTCAAGAGTCATTACGAACCGTCTCGAACGCAGGTTTGATGACTTCCAGCCTCCCGAACAAGCCGGTTTCCGAAAAGGTTTTAGTACTATAGACCACATACACACGCTCCGCCAGATTATACAGAAGACAGAGGAGTATAATCGGCCATTGTGTTTAGCGTTTGTGGACTATGAAAAAGCCTTCGATTCAATCGAAACCTGGGCAGTATTGCAGTCCCTCCAACGATGTCATATCGACTATAGGTATATCGAAGTGTTGAAGTGTTTGTATAGGAACGCCACCATGTCCATCCGACTTCAGGAAGAGAGCACGAAACCAATCCAATTGCAGAAAGGCGTGAGACAGGGAGACGTTATTTCTCCGAAACTGTTCACGAACGCGTTGGAGGACGTTTTCAAGCTCTTGGAATGGAACGGACTCGGCATCAACATTAATGGCGAATACATCACTCACCTTCGTTTTGCCGATGATATAGTCATCATGGCAGAATCGTTGGAGCACCTCAATGCTATGCTCAGCGACCTCAGTATCGTTTCCCAACGGGTCGGCCTTAAAATGAACATGGACAAGACGAAAGTCATGTCGAATGTCCATGTGGCACCCGTACCGGTTGTTGTTGGGAACGATACTCTCGAAGTTGTAGACCATTATACTTACCTTGGACAGATTGTTCAGTTAGGTAGGTCCAACTTCGAGAAAGAGGTCGCCCGAAGAATCCAACTCGGATGGGCAGCGTTTGGGAAGCTACGTGATATCTTCTCATCGAGAATCCCACAGTGTCTCAAGACAAGGGTGCTTAACCAGTGTGTGTTGCCAGTGATGATTTATGGCTAAGAAACGTGGTCTCTGACTGCTGGCCTTTTAGAGAGACTGAGAGTCACTCAACGAGCAATGGAAAGAGCTATGCTCGGAGTTTCTTTGCGGGATAAAATCCGGAACATGGATATTCGGCGAAGAACCAGAGTCACCGACATAGCTCATAAAATTTGCAAGTTGAAGTGGCAATGGGCAGGCCACATCGCTCGTAGAACTGACAACCGATGGGGAAGAAAAGTTCTCGAGTGGCGACCACGGACCGGAAGGCGCAGCGTAGGCAGGCCTCCCACTAGGTGGACCGACGACATCGTGAGGGTCGCGGGCAACGGATGGATGCAAGTGGCGAATTGTCGTTCGGCGTGGCGGTCTAAGGGGGAGGCCTATGTTCAGCAGTGGACGTCTTCCGGCTGATGATGATGATGATGATGATGAAGCTTTATTATCAGTAATTAGTAATTTTTACTATATTTTGAGACAGTTTTTTCAATGTTTAACGTATTGTTTTAAAAGAAAAATAGGAGGCCGCCAATAGACTACCAATTTTGAGTTAAAACCGTATTCTCGGCCATGGTCGACTTAAAGTAAATGCAGTCTGTTTTATAAATTCCAATTGTACTAATTCCATTGGCTTACTATGAGAATTTGCAACGCATATAGGCAAATAAATCTATTTTACGTTTAATCGCCAAATACCGGCCGGGGTGATATAAGTTGAATCTCGAGAAATAGTGTACATGAAATAGGGGCCGGCTTTAGAAATATTAAAGATCGTAATGTCGACCAGCCTCGAATTCGAGCCCAACTATACAGGCTGATTGCTTTTTATTATTTTCTCAAATTTAAATGTTCATTGTACAATTTAATTTATTAATAATATTAAGAGTTACGTTTAAATGGGAGGATAAAATTGGAAACATGTATGATAGCTTATTACGGATTGGGAATATAAGATAAAAATTGCTCTTTGGAACTTGCTACCTAATAAAGCCATGTTAATTAGCTTAAAAAATATAAATGGTTGGTCGTGAATCTTTCATTCATTAATTAACCTGCATGTCACAAAAAGCTGCATTTAGAATTAATGATTTTAATTTAAGGTACTACAATGACAGAGCATCAAGGGCCTTTACGGAAACAGAAAATTACCAATGTAGTTACGATCGCAACTTTACCTAACATTATTTAAGTGCTTTAAAAAAAATACTTTACCTACTATTAAACAAAATTCGATTAATAATGTATACTTAGTGAGACTCCTGCCAAAATAAATCATATTAATAATATATGTCTGTCTTAATTTAAAACACCCTCTACCCGGCCGACATTTGGGAAAAACGCGACCGACCATGGGCCGTGAATGGCCGACTTTAGGGTTTTTTCGTTCTCGACGCATCTAAACCTTAGTACTTTTTCCTTGTAGTAGAAATGTCAACCTTATGCCCATAAACATGAAATAGGTTTATTAAACTATCCAAAACCACACTGGAAGCTATCCTTCGTTGCAAATTGATGGTTCCAGACCGATCCCAAAACAGAAAAACCGTAAGGGGGCCGACATTTAGCGTATTTACCCTACATTAATGTACACAGAAACTCAATAAACCACCCATGCACAATTTTACAGCTCCAATCATGTACTTTAAGTAGATAATGGGCAGTTTGTCAAGTTGTAACCACGGGAGCTGTTTAGTACAAGCAAAGTCCATTTAGAATGTTTTATAGCTGTTTTAATAAAACTGCTTTATATTGTGCAACTACTAGATATATGTTACAACTACAAGACCACACAAGTTGAGGATTACTGTCATAGATACTCGTTATATAACAATGTGTTCTTAATTTTGATTATAATTAGACTATGTAATAATCAACTATGTTGTACGTATTTAATTCTTTCCGACTTTCTTTAAATACTATGTACAGCACACCAATTAACAATAAAATACAATATACCAGTGCACCCCACGAAAAATACTAACATAATTATGTATCGATTAGGGGTTAAAACCTCTATTAACCCTTAATTCGGCAAGAGCAAAAATAAGCGATTTTTTGATTTTTCTGATTATTTTTGTCATCCTTAGATATTCCTAAAACCAGGAAAAATAATGAAAAAAATCTAGTATATCTAGATTTTCAGGAAATGCGTGTCCAGTATACTGGACTTTGCCAGGTTCTCTGAAAAGTAACAAAAAATATTGATGTCCAGTATAGTTCCCATTGTCGAATTAAGGGTACCTATGTTTTTTTACTTTTATATAAACTCTTTTTTATGCAAATATGCTGTTTAATTTATAATGTTCGATGCGTTTTGGCTTACAAAGTCATGCTTAAAGCCGCCCTAAAGTATAGAAGTATCGTGAAGGCTCAACTTTGAAGAATGATCCCTCTTTTCAACGTTTTTTTTTTTTCGTTAGGAATGTTAAAAAAAGGAATGGCAAAAAGGCTTCGCATTTCAGGAAAACATGGATCTGTCTTTCAGTCCTGTTCATCGCTAGCGTATTCGTGTAAGAAACTTGACAGTAATAAGGGGAGGAGCGAATTTGGGCTTCACACAATTTCGGAACATATCTTAGCAAGTTCATTATGATGAGTCGTTATATCAGATTCACTGCACCCTTCAATACAGTGGAAGGTGGTCCGTCAAGAACAGGGTTTTAGGGTAAGATTGCTGTTAGTTTGGTTGCTTTTTAGAGCTTTGATATGGCTGAGCTCTCAAATAGAAATCGCATACCATAGTATTGCATTCACAGTGGCCTTACAGCTGTTGAGGCTGCTGTAAGGGCAACTTACTCGCACTGGAAGGTCGAGATGTAAGCGCCTTTTTTTTTTTTTTTTTTTTTTTTTAGCGTGGTAAAATCATCAAATGAGTCCTCCAACCCCGGGCAGGGCGGGAGGGACTGTCAGACTTCTACTGACTAAAATCCACGGTGTCCTTCAATAGCCTGTTACGTTCCGGGGTCACGGTAAGGAAATAATCCCGCGACCCCGGCAGGCTTTGGCCCTCTGAGAGGGGGGCCCCGTCATTATGCTGACGCTCTTTGAGGCGCGCGTGGGACACAACGCGCCGTCGACCCGGGCATGGTCCTTGGTCGGGCAGCGAGTTGCCCTTTACTCGCTGCCCGCATGCCCGCGCCTACGGTGGCCGGAGATCATCTGCTGACGTCCGACGCCGCGGGCGCCTACCACTGCGGTTGGGGCGGAGGGAGGACGCTGTCCTCTCTCGCTCGCGGCCCGCCTCCTCCTTCACGAGCATTACTGCCTCGCAGAAGGAGCAGACCGCTTCCCACTCCGTCTCGCCCCGCAGCATGGCCGCAACCAATGCCGGGCGCGAGAGGTCTCCGCCTATCGCCGCCGTGAGGACACGTCGGTGCACCGCCCAAGCTGGGCAGTCTTGCACCGTATGCTCTACTGTGTCCTCCGGGCGATCTTCGCAGTGGTGGCACCCGGGCGTTTCCTCCTTCCCTATCAGGCACAGGTACCTCCCGAAACTTCCGTGTCCGGTGAGGACCTGCGTCATCCGATAGGTCAGGACGCCGTGACGTCTCTCCAGCCACTCCTCAAAGAGGGGTCTTACCGCCGCAATTGCGGCGTGCCCGGCCTTCGGTCGCGACAGTCGTCCCCTCCATACTGCCCTGAGATCGCGCCGGAGCTCTTCCCGCCGCGCCTCGACTTCACGAGGCAGCGGGGTCACGCCCCGGCGCTGCGCCTCCACGCGCCACTCATAGACGCGTTGGAGGGCAGTCGCCTCCAGATCCCAGGGCAGTAATCCGGCAAGGAGGTTGGCCGCTTCGCCGGCAATCGTGCGGTATCCCCGGATCATCCGGATAGCCATGACCCTCTGGCATGCGACCAACTTCAGTGGTCGCGTCCGGATGCTTAGGGCCCACACAGGGGCCCCGTAGAGGGCCATGGACCGCACGACGCCGGCGTACAGCCTACGGCAGGAGGCGTTTGGCCCGCCGACATTGGGCAGCAGACGCCTAAGGGCGCCCGACGCCCGGTTCAGCCTTGGGGCCAAACTCAGGAAATGCTCCCTGAAGTTCCACCGGCTGTCGAGGACGAGTCCCAGGTACTTCATCGTCCTCTTGACGCCGATGCGAACTCCTCCCACCGTTATGTGGGACTCTGACCGCGGCGCATTCAGACGGCCATGAAAACACATGGCCTCTGACTTGTGCAGCGCCACTTCGAGTCCCAACTGCCGGATCCTATCGACGACTGTCGCAACCGCTTCCGTCGCCACGTCGGCCGCCGCCTGGTGCGACTCTCCCTGTGCCAGGACGAGCGTGTCGTCAGCGTGACATATTACGCTGACGCCGTCAGGGAGGTCGCTGCGCAGCACCCAGTCGTATCCGATGTTCCACAGGGGCGGTCCCAGGACCGAACCCTGTGGAACACCGCACGACATCTGTCGCCGGTTCCACTCTCCCCGGTGACCGGGGTAGATGACGGCTCTGTCCGTCAGGTAGTCCTCGACTATGCGGCGGAGGTAGGTCGGCACCCGGTGATACCGGAGTGCCTCCCTGATGCAACTCCAGGGCAGGGTGTTAAAGGCATTGGAGATGTCCAAAGACACCGCCAAGACGACCCTGCCCCGGGCCACTGCATCCCCCGTAGTGATGGCTCTCACGCGCATGATGGCGTCCACCGTCGAGCGCCCCCTGCGGAAGCCGAACTGGCTCTCCGACAGGTTCGGGCCCACCCGGTTCAGGTGCCCGACGAGGCGGTCTGCAATTACTCTCTCCAAGAGCTTGCCCACCTCGTCGAGCAGCACGATGGGCCGGAATGCGGACGGAGAGTCCGCAGGGCGCCCGGGTTTCTGGATCAGGACCAGTTTCCCCGTCTTCCAACGAAGCGGGAACTGGCCCCTCTCCAAGCATGCGCTAAAGAGCCCCCCCAGTCGAGGCCCGAGAGTCCGCGAGACCAGGACCCAGGCTTTCCCTGGCAGGCCGTCGGGTCCCGGGGCGGTATTTTTTGGCTTTGAGCCGCTGTACCGCCACTCTCAGGTCTACCTCGGTCACCTCTGGAGCGTCGTAGACGTCGTCGTCGCTGTGGTCCGCGTTTGCGCCAGCTTCACTGTCAGATTCCGTCGGAGACGGAGCCATAGGCGGGGGAGTATGCTCCCCTCGCGATGGGAACAGGGCGCTCACCACGTCCTCCACGAACTGAGGCTGGAGACTCTGCGTCAACGGGGGAGCCCAGGGGCGGAGCTTTTCTCGCACCCACTTGTAGGGGCGGCCCAATGGGTCCACGTCCAGAGACTCCAGCATCTCCTTGCGGGCCAATTCCTTGGCCCGCCAGATCTCGTCGCGGAGGACGGTCTTCGCTGCCCTGTAGCCCTCGTACAGCTCCGCCTCCACAGCCGCCGCGTCCGGAGGTCGGGTGCGGCGCCTGCGGAATCTGGTGTACCGGCGGCGCGCGGCAACGCACGCTTCGCGCAGCGCAGATGTAAGCGCCTAACAGTATTATACGTCAAAGATGCTGTTGAAGGCAACAGAGAATGTAAGCTTAAAAGCTAAGCTCTAAATTATATTGGTTTTTGAGAATCCTGTGTAGGTGTGTTCAATTTCTTCCCCCTTTTGTTTTATATCGTAATTTTTATTGAAAATCAATTTTTTTGGTATCCGTAATAGTAAGCAACCAATAAGTGGTGGAATCTCTATCGGCTGATTCAGTATACAGGTGTAGGTTTTGCCCAATGGATCTATGTGCATAAGTATGTTAGCAGCTTATTTTGGTTCCTGATAAGAGAATAGGCCAAGAGGTATTATTTGAAGTATTCTATGTATTGCTGCAGTTGGCATGGTAGTTATGCAGCCATTTGTTGCAGGGAAGACCTGTTTTTAGAACCTATGGAGCCATAAAACTGTCTTCAGGAGAGCCATCCTTTGTTCACGCGCGCTTATTTACCACTTATTTTGAGGCGTGTTGAGTTTTTTTGAATACTTTTAAGTTATATTAATGTGAGTTATCAGGAAATTAAGAGTAACACACATAACATGGTCGTAATCACATAATATCATATTGAAATTAAATGTCCGTATCATTGGCAATGTCCAGTATACTGAACATAACTAAACCATACTAAGGTACTGCAAACCTGGCAATGGGAAGTATACTGGACATGCTAGTTTGACAAAGAATACTGCAAAATCTATGATAAATGCAATGCTTGCAGTGTGTGTATACGTTTGTACATACCATCTGAAACGTATAAATCAAAAGTCATTGCCTATTTTAGAACAAAAAAATCGAGTAATTCTAGATTTATCAAGAGCGGGTAAACCTCGTTCGTCCTGCCTGACATTGCGGAGACTACTGCCTGACCGGGTGCAGGTGTCCATTGACAGTTATTTTCAGGGTAATAATACAGGATATAACCAACCTATCTGATGCAAAAAGTCTTTAATATGGTTTAAAATAAATGCATCAGATTTTTTCAAAGTCCATGTCCAGTATACTTCCCAATATCGAATTAAGGGTTAAACGGAGCAAAAGCTTTTTATTTTTCAACATCAGGAATTGCTCCTACATCCTGGGTTCGCTTGTAAACATTTATACTCACATATAATGTGTACTTGTAGTCAGTGATTAAAAATGAAAACTTGATCTATTGGAATGGTTCAATGCTAGGTCTTCATATATCAGACATGAATGATAGGTACATGAAAAGGTTCTTAAATAATTATGTATAGGTATTCGTTCATTATAATTATGTGGGTTCTAATGTATTGCGGGTAATATGTGACCAGTTGTGTGATAATTATATCGCCTTAGTGCTATATGAAATCTTATAGATACGTAAGCGGAAAAAAAGCCACGCCGAACGACAATCTGACACTTTGATCAATCGCTTACCCGTTCTCATGATTTGGTCGGACCACTTAGTGAGAGGCCTATCTTCCAGTCGGTGATCGCCACTTTTTATGGAAATAAACACCAATTTCCATTGACACTTTTCAAGGACTAATAATTCCTTGACCACAATAGAGAAATTATTAAACGAGCTCATTGATAAAAGCAAGTACCTAATAGGTATCCTAACAAGTGATTCTTAGAATTATTTGAAACTGAAACCATACGACACGAATACATACTGTTTTATTCATAAGTAAAGAAACAATTTTACAAGGTCTCTGAAAAGTCCCCCGGGAAACAAGGTGTAACTTTGCTTTTATTATCAAGTTGAAAACTCGGAAGTCTTTTATCAGTTTTCCTTCGAAGTCTTTTTTATGGTGACATTGTTTGGGCTTAATACTGATTTAATATTAAATTTATTTCTGGGGAAAATATGTCCTCTCTAGTACCTATATTAAGTTCACAGTAGTTAAGTTTCTGCACATAGTATTTATTTATTCGTGGTAAATTGAAAACGACCTTTTGTGCATAATGGTCTTGTTTTTGTTCTGTCTTCTGCTTGATTTTGACGAAAGTGGAAAAATACATACTTTCCTACTCTAGAAAACTAGATTTTTTTTGGATTCAACTGACGCTGGTTGTAATATGATTGTCTTAAATATTTATTGTGTAAGATATAAAATAGTGGTCTACCTCATTAAATTTGTGAAGAATGTGGATGACAAACTCTTCATATAAAAAAGCTATAAAAGTCATGTTATTTAACAGTGTGTCTCTAATTTTTTCTTCGACAATACAACAACTCATAAGATCTACTCGTCAGTTTTGATTAATTTTGACGGTAATACGTCGCGAAGTAAAGGAAAGATTATTATGAATAATGTTTATCTGATTACCTACAGTGAATCAAAGAGAGTTACGATTCTCGTTTACATAATAAAAAAAAGAAGATGTATTACTTTATTACCATAAACTTATGAGTCGACTTCACTCCGTCAATGTCTCATAAGCTTACCAGTGTCTTTAAAGCCTTTGTCAAACAGGCAGGCGAAAGCGAGGCGATCCGATTCCGATCCGATTCCGAGGCGAATGCGAAGCGAAAGGAGACGTCAAACTGGGTGCAGCGAACCGACGTTTTGTATGAAGCCAGTACCGAATTTATAGCGATCCGAAGGCGAAGCGGAGCGTTTTTGTTACGTCATGTATGGAAATATGAAGCGATATCGCGCCGAAACTGAAGTCGTCAGAGACCACGTCAAACAGAAAGGCGTGCCCGCGAAGCGAGGCATGACAGTTGTATTAGCTGGCTTTATATGAACGACGTCAAACAGAGCAAATACGGGAAAGCGAGACCGACGCGTGCACGTTGTTTGTGTTGCCAGATTTTTCTTTTTCTTCATTTTCTTTCTTGTAACATCGGTAATTTATTGAGAAATTTCACAGAGAAAACTGTTTGAATTCTTTTTATTAGATAAGGTGCGCTAATCGATGAAATCGACTCAGGTTTTTCAAGTTTTCTTCGCGTGGTACAGACGCCAGCAAATCAACCTACAATATTACCCAATTGGCATCGGCTGGCTTTTGCCTGGTCCACTAAAACGCCAGCTGATGTCATCACTGGTTACCACTGTCAAAAATGCAGTTGAAGTGGTGTAAATGCTGTAAATTTCACGCCTTTTGAGGGTCCCAGCAACCACAGCAAAAGCGACAGCACAGCCCGCTGTGCTTGCAATATAAGATAGCGCAACGGTGTCGACACAAATACCGCCACACACCAAAGGCCCACCCACCTTCCAATATCCCAACGTCATGTCGTCTGGTCTCTTCCCATCGTCAGGAACTGAGCCGTTAGGTCCTAAACCTGTAGGTAAGTCGGCGCTGGCTGGTAGTGGCCCTTTTGCAACCCTCTAATATAAAAATACTTATCAGGTGTACTATGTAAAAATAAAAACAACATTTTTAAAATTGTTTATTTAATCATCTTTATCAACAATATCGAGGAATCCTGCCCATACAGTAATATTTTGTTAATGTCTAAAACATTACCATAGGTACTATTTTTTGGCAATAATTATGTCTCTTGAAGTACCTACTGAACTGAATAGTTTTAACTTTTAAATAGATAAATATTATGACAATTGCGTTGTTTCCAAATAGGTCATTCTCCAAGAATCCATTGATTAATAATTCTAAGGTATGGTGTGGCAAAGTCTTGTCAATAAATCATCTTCCTCCATTAAACCCTCCGTTCGAATAGGGTACTTTTCCCAGAGATAAGACTCTCGTCTAATTCCATGTCCTCATCTTCAACACAAATACTGATACTGATTAGAGCGAAGCTTCTATGCAGCTCAGAGAGGCATAACAAAGTGTTTAATGAATTTGGCATCCATATTCTTTTCTCTTCAAAGTTAGAATGAACAGGCTTTTTCTGGGTAAGCTCGCTCCATCGTAGGCTTCGTCTCAGTCACCTTTGCCTAGCTATGCTATTCTCAATAAGAAATCACATCGCTGGATCCACGATGTGTTTTTCGACGTGACACAACGACTCTCACCGTTCGCACCTCACGATTGGTTAGGGATTTAACTAAAACCTTTAAAAAAAGTTTTGAAATACTTAAAATTAACATATTATTTAAGACATATTACTGACAGCACTAGTGACAAACAAAATAAAGAGTAATACATTCATAGAGAAAAATTGTAAAGAGTTTCTATATATCAGTCTCCCGCACTATAGTACGTACCATTTAACATGGCAATAGAGGTCATTCACTCCCTCCTACCAAGTTTTTCATCACTAAGCGATAATGACACTTATTGTTACCTAAAACTACTAATAAGCGATAGTTGCTTCTATCGCTACAGTATCGTGGTACCAGCCTGCTTGACATACAGAGGTTGTGAATCTTGTGTTGGTCTGATTCAAAATTATTATTTTTTATTTCTAGAAATCAAATTGTGTGCTTATACATTTACGCGTGTCGTAAAAAATGTTCCACTGTGTGTGACGGATTTAATGGATGTAGTGATAGGTAACGGCCCTTTTCCCGTCATATGTATTTTCGTCCGCGCGCGGATCATAGTACATTTTCAAAGTCGATTGTATGTTTGTTCACGATTATCTCGCGTTTGACTGAACCGATTTTCATGCGGTTTACGGAAAAATGTTTATTACAGTCTAGGGAAGGTTTTAATATACAATAATAATGGATGTCTTGTGACGTTGCCCGCATAGATCCGTTTTTGTTGCTCGCTTGGATATAAATTTCTAAAGTTGTCGATTATACGAAGATTTTTGTTGAATGTCTGAACTAAAAAGGGTAAAATAAAAACTTAAAAAAAAAAGTACCGACTTCAAAAACAAATACAAAAAAGTGTAAAATAACTTTTCTTTCGGAAGTCGGTGGCAATAGTCAATGACATAAAAAAAAAGCCACCGACTTCCGAAAGAAAAGTTATTTTACACTTTTTTGTATTTGTTTTTGAAGTCGGTACTTTAAAAAAAAAAGTTTTATTAATACTAAGGGTACAACGGCGGTCTTATCGCTAATAGCGATATCTTCCAGACAATTATGATGGACTTGAAGAATCTTAAAAAAAAAATGAGAGTAGACAGTGATGCACATCAAATAATAGATAACCGATAATATAAATACAATACACACAAACATTAATAATAAAATAAAATACACGTACATACATAAATATAAATATGTATTATTAGAGAGAAAGGAAATGATTTAAGAAAGCTTTGAAAAGAAACCAGTGACTTGGCTTGTCTTACTGATACAAGCAATGCATTCCACAAACGACAGCCTGGACTGTGAAAGAATCATCATAAAAAAATGTGGAATGCGCGGCATCAAAAGAATCAAATGTATATAGGTAATTATGTATATACAACGTGTAACGTTAATAGCGCAAAACCTCTCGTGGAGTAACTCAGCCCATGTTACTTAACAATGTTTGTTCAAAAACTTTCGGAAAAAAAAAATGATTTTTCATACTGATGGTTTTAGTAATTGCCGATTTATTAAAATGATCAACTTTTTGGAGAACGTTTGGTCTACTCCTTTTACCTTCAGGTTGCGTTGTTTTATGAGTATTTCTGTATTCACGTAATACCCGATATATCGATCTCTCACTCACCCCACATATTTCTGATGTACATTTGACAAGATCATGGTTAGTTAAATATTTATCCTCGGGCTTCGTGTTTTGGACATATTTAAAAATATTAATAATCATAAGACGTTCTCCGCTGGTGAGAATCGTCTTCTGTCTTTTTGCTGGCGGCGATGTGAACGGTATTGATTCCGAACCTTCTTGAGGTTGGAATATGTTTGGACGACGACGGCGTTTACAGCTTCTGGTTACATGCTTCTTTAAAAGCAACAAATGAAGTAACAATAACAACACAGAACACAAAAACAAAACTGTAACAAACTCAAAAACGATAACATTAAAAGTAAAGAAATTATAGCACAGACCCAAAGAGATTTAAAAGAACCTATAGAGCGGGCATTGGGAAAATTGTCATACAAAATTATTGATGCCGTGTGTCAGTAGCACAATCTAGCGTTGCATAGCAACGCGACTACTATACCGAGCGACTTTTTACCTAGTGGTAAAAAGTTTTGGATCACAACTTTTTTCGTGATGTCCCGTCTATTGCTCGTATTTAGTTTAATGTCTTTGCACAGACCAAACGCAAGCGAACTTCCACACGGAATGTCAAATCTAAATGGTGGCTGCTGCCGGGGGTGCTGCACCCCTGACGCGATGACCTCGTAAAACAAAAACGACATAAGATCAAAATTAGCATTTTCTGTGATGAAATAGTTTTTGTAATTTATTTTAGGAAAAATAAGGTGTTTTTACCATCCTGATATCAAAAGAATATTAATACACTTATATCCATACAATATGCACTAACTTTATATTTACTCAGTATTGTATTATACGTTAATGCAAAATTATATGATGCATAATAATATATTTACTTTTTTTAAATTGTCTCAGTGTGATAAACTTGTGTAAAAACGAAACAACAATATTTAAAAAAAAATATTTCGTAGGGTACGTTTGCTAGATTTTCTATTATTTTGGGTTGTGCATTGTGTTGTTTTTGTGGTAATTTTTTATGTATTATGAGACTCAAGCGATGTCAGTTTTGCGACTGTTTGCGACAGATTTGTACGGGTGAAGAGGAAGTATCGCTAATATTGAGATATCGGGATGAAAGTCGGAGCAATGACCGCTTTTGCCGTGTTAAATGGCACATACTATAGTATGTAAAATAAAATCATTTAAAAATTGTGGTTGGCTGTGTGTGCACAGAATACTTAATAATACTACGTACAGAAGAGTCACTTCCCAAAAACAGTCAAACAAACGTAAAATCTATGCTCGAGAGAATAAAGTACATTTTAACTGGCGTCAAGATTGCACACCTACTTTTAAAATAGCCTACACAACGCGTGCTCAAGCAAAAATGTACTGAATGGATACCCGCGTGAGTTTATTTTGGTTTATCTGACACTAACGACTCTTGAAGGTCACGATCAAAACATAAGTCCCCATTCACACGAGCGCTTTTTTTTTCGGGCGTAGAAAAAAAAAAAAAAAATTGAACTTAAATGTCACCGTCCAGCACTTAAAGTCAAATACAGTACGAAATAAAGCGCCGTGCTTTAAAAGCGCTATGTGTGAACAGATACATAGAATTGCATTTCTTCTCTTCGGCGTTTTTTTTAACGCCATATTATTTTATTTTGTATTTTGTGTTTTACTTGCTAGCACGACCGTGAACATATTCATTATAACTTTTAATGGTAATAAATTTCTCTCATATTGTACTATTTTAAACCACTAATTAGCGATTTTGTACCTCTCAATTACCGTAGATATGCAGGTCGTGCTAGGAAGGTTGCTTCCCAGCACGACCAAGCTAAAATCCCAGCTGGCATTGAAGTTGAAGACACGGGAGCATGCCTAATATTTTTACTCATTATGTACTCCTATTTATTAACCGATAAAATGTCGTAACTTGTAAGAAAAAATGATTAAAAAATTCTGCGACTAATAACGAAAGAGGAATTTATTACCGTCAAAGGTTATCTTCTATCTTCTATATCTATACATATAATAAATTTGTAGAAAAGTGGTGTCTGTACAATGGAAATATACAAAAAAAAGTAGCAGGGGTTGTTATTTTATCGATACCGAACCCGAAACTGTAATTAATTTTTTTTTTGTCTGTTTGTCTGTTTGTCTGTGTGTTTGTGCACGCTAATCTTCGGAACTACTGGACGGATTTGAATGATTTTTTTTTGTTATATAGGTATTAAGTTTGATTAACATATAGGCTATAATTTATCTTGGAAACTTGAAAACCTGATGCAGAACTGCAACAGACCTGCTAAACTATAAGAGATACAAAAATGATTCCATAGCAAAAATTGTTCCACGTGATGAGCATTTTCTGTTGAGAGAATAAAATTGAAGATCCTGGACACCTGATGTGGAACTTCAAGAGCCCAGCTACACTATAACATATACAGGAATGACGTCTTAGCAAGAGTTGTTCAGCCTGATGAGCACCTTCTGTTGATGTATAAAAATTGTAGATCTGGAACACCTGATGTAGAACTTCAAGAGCCCAGCTACACTATAACATATACAGGAATGACGTCTTAGCAAGAGTTGTTCAACCTGATGAGCACCTTCTGTTGATGTATAAAAATTGAAGATCTGGAACACCTGATGTGGAACTTCAAGAGCCCAGCTACACTATAATATATACAGGAATGACGTCTTAGCAAGAGTTGTTTAGTCTGATGGGCATTTCCTGTTGTCTTACAAAAATGAAAGATCTGGAACGTCTGGAATCGTCTCGCGCATCCCGTGGTTTTCCCGTCCTCAGGCTCCTAGAATTCGACATCAGATGTTTCAGATCTTCGATTTTGACGACCCGTACTGCTGGCATAAGCAACAGGATCCGCGTACAAAGTCGCGGGCAGAAGCTAGTATTGAATATGTTCACGGTCGTGCTAAGAAGTACAACACGAATTTTTCAATATTTTTTTCACAATTTACGACATTTCATCGGTTCTTAAGTAAGAGTACATAATGAGTAAAAAATATTAGGCTTGCTCCCGTGACTTCAACTTCGATGCCAGCTGGGAATTTTAGAGTGGTCGTGCTGGGAAGCAGCCTTCCTAGCACGACCTGTATACAGGGTGACGTTTTTACCACCGTCCAAAATTTTTCTAGACATTAGGTATCAATCACTAACCCCATTTTTGAAAAAAAATCGATACGTCAAATTGTCGTATTAAATCATTTTCTCATCCGCTCTGTGTGGTCACTAAGCTAAACGTTAATAATATACACTTGCCGACGCATGAAACGGACAGAGCGCACCCCGCTGACCTCCCGCCCCGCTCCGCTACACCTGAGCGACACATCACAGCGCGGTGTCCAGATTCATCAACTTTTTATAGATAACATTGAGACGCGATGTCTCGATATTTTTGTATTGAGTGATACAAAAAGAAAAAACACGTATTCAATGATTTTCGCCAAAGATTAATATATTAAAATTTGGATGGTGACTAAAAAATCACCCTGTATCTACGGTTATTGAGAGGTACAATATTTCAAATTACTGGTATAAAATAGTAAAAATTTATTACCATCAAAAGTTAAAGTGAATATGTTCACGGTCGTGCTAGGAAGTACAACACAATATGTTCACGGTCGTGCTAGGAAGTACAACACAATTTTTTAAGTTCCTACACCACAAATAACAGAAATCTCGGACCCGGTGATAATTCTTCCACCAGACGAACCATTTCATGATATAAAGAGCGATGCTATGTTCAGATGTCAGGTTAATGTTTCCCTTGTAAAAAAAAACAGATATTTTTTTAGATATTTATTGAATACAAAATACAGAAATAGATATAAATAACAAAATCGAATCTTTCAATCGGTCGGATATTTTGTATTCTTTTTTTTAACGAAGAAGAAGAAGAGTTCGGGATGCTGTACATTGTTTGATGTCTCTGTTTCGGGTACGCGAGAAAAAAAAAACATCCCCACTTTACGTGTACACAAGGTACCCTAAAAAAAATATTTTACGAGACTTTATTTTACCACTTTTTCGGCACAACAAGTCCGTATATTTACACCAAATAACACCTTTCTAGTATAGGGCGTCTCTGAGCTAAGCTGCGGACAGACGGACGGACGGACGGACGGATATGGCGAAACTAAGTAAGGGTTCCTTGTTGACTGGAACCCTAAAAATCGATTTTGACATACATAGTATCTCTATAATAATTATAATGTATGGCTTAGCATAAAGGCCATGAAGTCGTAACGAAAAAAAAAAGAGTGATACCGTAAACTTGTCACAAATTGACATCTATTGATATTGCCTAGATAATTCTTGATTTCATGTTTTGTGTTGTTGATTTTCCGTGATTGTTTACTAATCGACCGACTGCGTAAAGTAATGAACTAATATGCAACAAGAAAATGTGCAGCCATTGTGTGTGTGAACATACTTACTTTTCCAAATAACCACAGTATGCGATAAAAACTAGGTTTTGAAAATAATATTCAGACATTTACCTACTGTTGACCAAACACAACATGTATTTATATTTGTGACTGTATTTAGACTTTACCAGTTCTCAAGATACGGTTAACGGATTATTCGAATACTGGATTGGTTCACCTATAAAGGAAAACAATAAGTAATATTTTCATTGAGGAGGTACCAAGTATCTTTGATTTGCATTGAAAAAGTTGAGGCCCAGCCGTCGTTTTGTTGAAGATGAGAACAGTACGACATCAAACAGAGGATTAAATGATGATATTTTGAATGCCACGACTTTGTGTTACGATATCTTTGCATTAATCAATTGACTGTTGAAGTATGGCTTCACTAATATTAATTTATCAATTCCAGTCCTATTTTGGAAACAATAATGCTATTATCATAATCATGTGATTGAACATACATTCGTGCGTATTCTGAAAAAAAAAATTGTTTTCTTTCTTTCTTAAATAATTGAATAATAAGTTGTTTGATTTTTACACGGTGCACCTATTGGGCGTTTTTCCATTAGCCGGCCCGGCAAAAATAGCAAAAATGTATGAAATGGTATGGCTCGCTTTTGACTTACCGGGGCCGGCGCCGGCCCCGGCGTTCATACATTTTTGCTTCACCGCACCGACCGGCACTACGCCGGCGCCGGTGCCGGTGCCATGCCGGCAAATGGAAAAGCGCCCATTAGATACGTTACTTTTTATAAAGAGGATAGCAAACGAATAGGTACGGAATGCGGTACTAGGTACTGGTCCTCATAATTATATTTTATTTTGTAAAGGTGTTTGCGCAGCACTGTTGCCTGCTGCTGCACCTGACCAGTAGTGATATGTCTCTTATCAACATTAAAATACAAATTACAACAACAAAATGTATTTATAGATTTCTTACATAAATAGCTATATTTAAAAGATATTTGTACGCGTTATTCACTCAAGCCGCATGAAAATACATCCGCTCATGATCTTCGTTCATTACACGGATTGTTCTTGTGAGAGGTGTTTTGGCCAGTATGTTGGGCCTGGCCACCGGACACAGCAAGCAGTGGCGCGTGCCAACGCCACCACAACAGCTTCCTCAGCATCACTCCCGGGCTATATGCTACTCTACGCAGTAGCTTTACCACATATGCACCAGTTAAATTCCGTGGGCATCCTGAGCTTGTCGTCAATATCCAGCGTGATGACCAAACAGATTTCACCAGAAGCGTTCGCTCCACTCATCCTCGGTCAAGATATGATGCACGTCCTCGATTATTCCACATTTCTAACAATACAGAACAGCTAATTTGTAAATAATATTAGTTTTAAAATCGGCATGACAGTGTGTGTCACTGTGGCACTGTCAAGTCTCGGATTCGCTTCGGAAACGCCTCGCTAACGCTTCGCTTAGTTTTATGTTTGACGTCGTGCATACAAAGCCAGCCATTACTAATAGTTCGGCAACGCTTCGCAAACGCCTTCGCCACGCCTCGCTGAGTTGTATATCGCCAACGCCTTCGGATCGCTAACGCTATCGCATCGCTTTCGCGTTTCTATGTGACTGGATTCAAACAATTCCATACATTACAAATGAAAACGCTTCGCTTCGCTTTCGGCACGCCTCTCTGTTTGACAATAGCTTAACTGATTATCACCTACACCTTTGAACCCCAAAGAGTTAAAAATTATAATGTACCTAATTAAAGCTAACCCATTTTTTTATTAGCCTTTTATGTCCCACTGCTGGGCGAAGGCCTCCCCCATATCCTTCCAAGTGCTCTTTTCTAGTGCCACTTCGGACCAGCCATCGAGGTACGCATCTAGATCGTCCTGCCACCTCTTTTTGGGCCGGCCTCGGCGGCGTCGTCCATTAGTTAACCCATATTTTGCTATATCAGCCGCTGCTGCTGATGCTTGGCTTTTTTCTGAGGCGCGCGTAGAAGATAACGCACTGTCGACCCGGGCCTGGTGGCCTACCAGAGTGATTTCACTGTGGGAAAGAAACAGAGCTATACAAGTCGGATACTGGAATTAATCTCACTTTAATATGTCTTGGATAGTAAGGCCACCTGGTTTTTAGTCGTACGGTGAGCTAGCTATGTACCCATTGCTCGCCGTCCACGAGCTCTCCCTACGATCTTCTACGTTGGTTCGAAAGACTGGATTAAGCTCTGAGGTGGCCTTATATTACCCAATTAAAGTGGCTTCTTTTTCTTCCTAATTAAAGGTCTTTGACTGCTGGCCATTTAGAGAGACTAAGAGTCACTCAACGAGCAATGGAAAGAGCTATGCTCGGAGTTTCTTTGCGGGATAAAATCCGGAACATGGATAAAATATTCGGCGAAGAACCAGAGTTACCGACATAGCTGCCAAGGAACGTTTAACAATTTGCAAAGAACGATGTTATATAAAGCTTAAAATGGAAGTAAAGTGAGTTCTCATACCACAAGCGTAAAGCAGCTCAAAGATAAAGAAGAAAAACAATATTTAACTCTACAAACTGAGTTAGTCTAGTTTCAAAGAAAAACACGCACCATCTGTTGGTAGCCGCGGCACGTAGAAGACTAAGTGCTTCTAGTCTATGGGCTAGTTTTAATGATAGCCTTTGCTCTGTTTGAAATTCAATTAAGATACACTGTTATTATTTTTCTAATTGATTTGCTGTTCATAGTTTACAGTTTATTGATTGATTAATGATGGTGTTATGGTGACGCTAAACGTTTTTGTGATTTATCTATTCTGCCCCCTAGACATTTTTTTAAGACCACTGTAATTGCGTAACGTTCCCGCTTATATTAGGGAGCTGATGTTGAATATATAGCACTAAATAAATAGTTAAATACAAGTGTCTATTCACTATAGTTTTTCAGTTCGTTCCTTCTAAACATGACCGCTTAATTGCTCGATGAAGTGCTTCTAAACCTACACCTACCTATACTTTAAATACGAATATAGGTGTAGTATTGATAGTTATTACACAATCATGTTCAAACTGAATTAGGTACATACATTACGGTAGTCATGTTCACTTTTTTACGATAGTTTAGTGAAATAGGCATGAAACTTCACCTGCTAATTAACTAAATACATTAATTGTCTTCAGGTAAACAAAAGTAAAACTTTGAAATGTTAAATAAATGTTAAAAAATAATAAATAATAAATGTTAAACCTTTAAAAAATATTGGTTGCTTTAAGTATACAGCGTAAGGTGCTGAGACCGTGAACTTGAAACATGTTTTCAAATAAGACCACTACCTCTAGGGCAATAAATTATTACGATGTTACAAAAGTTGTAAAATTGTTACGGTATGATCATAAAGAATTCAACTTTTACTCGAGTTTCTGATTCAATTTTGTGCGATAAATCTATTTTGGAACAAAAAATTGTTAGTCGTTTGGTGAAAAAGTTTAAGGATAATTTGCTTAACTTTTCTTATTATCCTAATGACACCGAAACATTGTTATTGTCTTCCTCATCTGAGTTTTTTGCAGCAGCACTTTGTTTATGTACATAAACAAAGTGCGGCTACACAGCAAGCAATACATAACCTGTTTATCTTGGTCTCGCTTTGTGTAATCTTTCTGCAAAATTAACGGTCAGCTTAAGCTAGTTTTGTGCATTGGCGAGTACCTCTGTGTCCTTATTAGAAGGCATAGCTTCTTCGGTAGTAAATTGATTACCATTTAACCTACGCAAGAGAAACATAGGTTTTCTTGAGCAAAAGTTGGCTTCTGGAGTTGCATCAGGGAGGCACTCCGGTATCACCGGGTGCCGACCTACCTCCGTCGTATAGTCGAGGATTACCTGACGGACAGAGCCGTCATCTACCCCGGTCACCGGGGAGAATGGAACCGGCGAGAGATGTCGTGCGGTGTCCCACAGGGATCGGTCTTGGGACCGCCCCTGTGGAACATCGGATACGACTGGGTGCTGCGCAGCGACCTCCCTGATGGCGTCAGCGTAATATGTTACGCTGACGACACGCTCGTCCTGGCACAGGGAGAGTCGCACCAGGCGGCGGCCGACGTGGCGACGGAAGCGGTTGCGACAGTCGTTGATAGGATCCGGCAGTTGGGACTCGAAGTGGCGCTGCACAAGTCAGAGGCCATGTGTTTTCATGGCCGTCTGAATGCGCCGCGGTCAGAGTCCCACATAACGGTGGGAGGGGTTCGCATCGGCGTCGGGAGGACGATGAAGTACCTGGGACTCGTCCTCGACAGCCGATGGAACTTCAGGGAGCATTTCCTGAGTTTGGCCCCAAGGCTGAACCGGGCAGCAGGCGCCCTCAGGCGACTCCTGCCCAATATCGGCGGGCCAAACACCTCCTGCCGGAGGTTGTACGCCGGTATCGTGCGGTCCATGGCCCTCTACGGGGCCCCCGTGTGGGCCCTGAGCATCCGGACGCGACCACAGAAGCTGGTCGCATGCCAGAGGGTCATGGCTATCCGGATGATCCGGGGATACCGCACGATCGCCGGCGAATCGGCCAACCTCCTTGCCGGATTGCTGCCCTGGGATCTGGAGGCGACTGCCCTCCAGCGCGTCTATGAGTGGCGCGTGGAGGCGCAGCGTCGGGGAGAATTCCCGCTGCCCCGACAAGTCGAGGCGCGGCGGGAAGAGGTCCGGCGCGATCTCAGGGCAGTATGGAGACAACGACTGTCGCAACCGAGGTTCGGGCACGCCGCAATCGCGGCGGTAAGACCCCTCTTTGAGGAGTGGCTGGAGAGACGTCACGGCGTCCTGACCTATCGGATGACGCAGGTCCTCACCGGACACGGAAGTTTCGGGAGGTTCCTGTGTCTGATAGGGAAGGAGGAAACGCCCGGGTGCCACCACTGCGAAGATCGCCCGGAGGACACAGTAGAGCATACGGTGCAAGACTGCCCCGCTTGGGCAGAGCACCGACGTGTCCTCACGGCGGCGATAGGCGGAGACCTCTCGCGCCCGGCATTGGTTGCGGCCATGCTGCGGGGCGAGACGGAGTGGGAAGCGGTCGCCTCCTTCTGCGAAGCAGTAATGCTCGTGAAGGAGGAGGCGGGCCGCGAGAGAGAGAGGACAGCGTCCTCCCTCCGCCCCAACCGCAGTGGTAGGCCCCCGCGGCGTCGGACGTCAGCAGACGATCTCCGGCCACCGTAGGCGCGGGCATGCGGGCAGCGAGTAAAGGGCAACTCGCTGCCCGACCATGGACCATGCCCGGGTCGACGGCGCGTTGTGTCCCACGCGCGCCTCAAAGAGCGTCAGCATAATGACGGGGCCCCCTCTCAGAGGGCCAAAGCCTGCCGGGGTCGCGGGATTATTTCCTTACCGTGACCCCGGAACATAACAGGCTACTGAAGGACACCGTGGATTTTAGTCAGTAAAAGTCTGACAGTCCCTCCCGCCCTGCCCGGGGTGGGAGGACTCATTTGATGATTTTACCACGCAAAATTTTATATGTACAGAGACGTTCACTGTCTGAAGCTTTAAGTTTGGTTTGTTCCATTTTACCACTGCAGTACGGAAAAAAAACGAAAATGAAAGTCGAATATGCTGCGCATTTGTTTAGCCAAACTGTTGGTAAATAGCAGGTAAGTCAATAATGTTACTTTATAATTATTCGCCTTTAATTACAAAGATAACATCTAGATGGCTATGAATTATGGTCTATAACTGAATGCAAATCTTTTTAATTAAGACTTAACAAACCTAAGGATGTATTTAAGACATCAATGGTTGTGTCGTATTTGTATAAACAAACAAACATATAAGTTGATTATTTGAAACGGAGAATAATTGTAGCTATGTTGATCATCGTTGGTTGTATCTTTGGCGCCGCTTCAAAATTTATTTTATGTTTTTCAGTTCCATGTTTCATCGGTTTAATTTTTAGTTTTTCAGTTGTATACCATGATACTCGTAAGAGTCTTTAACACATCATGGAGAAACCCGTCTTCACTTTTGTCATTGTCAACGTAATGGTTACAGTAACTTCTGCATTATCTGTTGAGGACCTATTGGAACTGAAGTCTGCACTCTCAGACTGTCGACGACTGTCAAATATCAGCTATGTCTAAAGTTCAATAATTTCAATACTTTGAAGGACTCAACAGATTTTCAACTTATTAACCCGGCGTCATTGAGGTTGGGTCAAAATGACCCGGCTGGTTTTGAATTTAGAATATTTTTGAAAGTGTGCGTACGACGCTGCCCTTCTGTGCAGTAGCTGGAGCCAAGGGTGTGTTCTAAACGTTTCTGATGAGAAATCAAAGTGACGGCCACCGAGCTGGAAGCTACACGCGTTTAATTTTCAAAAAGGTAATTTTGACCCATCCTCACAATCGACGTTACCATATTATGCCATTTTCAAGTAATCATTTTCATCATTGTTCATTGATTTTTGGTGTGTATGTTAACGATTTTTTCTTTTAGCTTTTTGTTTCTATTTCTACTCTCTTTCTTCGATTTATGAGAAAACAGATTCCTCTAAAATTTACATATTTCTAGTCTAATCTCCTAAGCACATTTTTTTTTATAATGGTAAAATCATGAAATGAATCTTCCTACCCAGGGCAGAGCGGGAAGGACTGTCAGACTCGTACTGACTAAAACCCACGGTGTCCTTCAATAGCCCTTTACGATCCGGGGTCACGGTAATTCGTAAGACCCGCGACCCCGGCAGATTTTGCCCTCTAAAGGAGCCCCGTCATTTGCTAACACTCTTTGATGCGCGATGATGACTCGAGCAAGGTCCATGGTCCAACAGCGAGTCGCCCATTACTCGCCGTCCGCATGCCCGCACCTACGGTGGCCGGGGCTCACCTATAGCGACGTCTGTCGTCGTGGGCGTCTGCCACTGCGGCTGGCGTGAATGGTGGACGCTGTCTTTTCCCTCACGCGTCCGGCCTCCTCCTTAGCGAGCATGACTGAGGATACTATTTGGGGAAGGATTTGCTGGTTAATCATCAGAAAAGCCCCGTGCAAAATTACGCGATGTCCGCAAACAGTATCAAGTGTGTCCTGCTAAAAGGAACCGCAAAACAAAGCACACATATCAAGTTTGCCCCAAATATATTTGTCCTGAACACCTCATATCTTTTCGTAGTCACTCTCTAACGAAGATTTTAATTAGTGTTTTTACATTTTTTTAAAAAGACATAATCCTTCAAGTTAGAAAAATGCCATAAGTATCCAAATATACTGATTACTATAATAAGAATATCCTAAAAGCACAAGAGATCTCTGTTTCGTTACTTTTTTTATAAGTTTATCTAAAATTTGATTAAACCTAATTAAATATTTCTGAATTATGTTTTTCTTTTTCATTTTCAACAAATAAATACCCTAGTAATTGTATAACAACACAGTTTACGAATACACTCAATAAATATGGAAATATCTCGATTTTAATATACGGGTAATATTGACCCACCTCAACGCCCATGTGCCTATTTCCTACCACAATGACGCCGGGTTAATGCAATAAACTACCGTAACTTCCTGGTATATTGTGGCCTCATAAGGCTTATTACTCGTATACCGTCTTATTATTATTGATTTCTGTTTCTTGGGTTCGGTACCAAAAGATCACAAATCAACGATAGGACGTCCCGAAAAAGATGAATAGATAGGTAAGTTACTATGGAGAATTTTCAAGTTAGAAACTACATGGATTGTAGTTAAACAAAGTCTGATTAAACGAATTCCAATTAGTAGGTAATAGGTAAGCGAAATACCAGTTATAAGTCCTGAACAATTAATTAGTTAACACAAATTGTTTCTATTTGATTATCCTCGTAACTAAATTCTATGAATTTGTAGTAGTAATAACCAGGTTATGTATTAAAGGATTATATACCTACTGTGGAGCTGGCCTGTGGGGTGAATTCGAGGTAGCAACATAACCTGGATGTCTTAAGGGCTTTACACACCAAGGCTGCGCAGGACAATAATTATCGTGTTGAATGCTGTTTTGTTGTTAGTGAGCTAGTAGGCGTCTAGGCGGCTTCAGCTCATTAAGTGGGATTCAACGAGAACAATAATCATTGTATGAAGTAAAACTTTACCGGTTAAATGACAACGACACGAGGTGGACCACTTTATGAGGTACACCACACACCAAAATGCCGACATGTCTTTGTAGACATCTCGCAGCGACAGAGCATGCAAGTTTAATTCATATGTCAGTGTCAGCGCATACGCATGTCGCTGACATGCCGCTGAAGTCTCGAAATACCACACGGGTGCATGTCGATATTGTCGATGTCTCTTCGACTTATATATATTTTTCTACTTAGACCAGGTACATAATATATCGGCTGGTAAGCGGATTTGGTGCGTAGAACCCATAAAGTACCAATATTCATTTTTATTATTTATTATCTGCTTGGTTGCCATTTATATACATATTATACACACGCACCTTACAGCCCATATGGAACTGACAACCGCGAATTATTGCGTTCGTGCTTAGAGCTTAGATTATATGATAAAAAGGAACAGGAATTCTCTGAGTTATACTCGTATATATAGGTTATACTCGTAATGTAAACAAAGTATTATAGGTACCAATATCGCACGTCGTCGTGAGGAAAATTTTGAGTGCATGGAAGAGAATGGGAACTCCAAAGAAGCCATAGTCTGACATTTTTGAAACATGCCCGCCACACTGTTACCAAGCCGCTGCAACTGCTGAAATCAGAATCAATACTGGCGACGACCACATGATACTGGGGACATAGTTTAAAGGGACCACTGAGAAGACGATTCAAAACAGAGCAAAGTACTATATAGAGAGAAGGAAATTCTGTCCATTAATTTTTTTTAATATTTACTATCATTGTTTAATTTTCGCATTGTTAAAATGCACAATATTAATAATATTAAATAATATTACTT
Source organism: Agrotis clavis (assembly GCA_954870645.1). Taxonomy (NCBI): domain Eukaryota; kingdom Metazoa; phylum Arthropoda; class Insecta; order Lepidoptera; family Noctuidae; genus Agrotis; species Agrotis clavis. Next base: position 12,469,726 of record OX940935.1, read on the forward strand.
TTTCAGTAGTTTACGTAAGTATAACAAGGATATACGCGACACGACCGCCATCTGTCCAATTCCGTAAGAACTACTTAACCAAGGTAGACTATGAAGACACTTTCACTCAGGAACAACACTTCACTGCCATAAAAACATAGATTATCATAAAAATACAAAAACGCGCCCATGTTGGGAGGAAGCGAAACCTTGTTAATATGTATGCGGACCTACGGACCCACGGCGTCGTTACATCCTTTTGTAGCTTCCTCGAAGTGAAAGTTGACCTCAAAAATTTTATACCGGGTCAAGGTCATTCGATGGGAAAAGTTTAAATTATAAATTTACACGATTGAGCAAGCCCAAAAGGATAATTATGCTTTTAAATTAAACCAATCTCTAGTTTGAGCAGTTTCCTCTAGGGATTAGTCTTTACAACGACAAAATTCCAATGTTAACGAATCGAGATCATTTATTACAAGTGGAACTGTGTTACCGAGGTCTATAGACATAAGCTGCATGAAATATTTGGATAGCAACAACACATCGCTTTAATTATACTAGTACCTATATGTAAATATGAAAGTGGCGATATACAAGTGACGCCAGAAGTAAGAAGCTGTATGTGCACTCGATTTGAAAATATAACAAAGCCAACATGAAATTGTAATGTAGAAAAAACAATTAACCAACACACAATTTACACACATAATTTTATTGCCAATTATTAGGTACAGAAATAAATATTTCAAAAGGAGTAACAAAATAATTTTCTAATTGTGTCATAAAAAGTAATGAAGAAGCATAAAATTGTGGATGTTATTAAATACACCTTAATCAAACTGTACTAAATGGACTGATGTCTCCTTACAACTACAAAACAGTGGTTCTTCGCTGTTAATAAATATATAATTACATGAAAAATCACACGTTTAATGTCACAAATGTTAATTATAATTTATTGTTGAATAGGGGAAGAACTTTGATAAGACGGTGTTAAATAGTTTCTATAATTCCGAAACTTTTTCAGAATGTACCATGTTGCTCGGTCTTGGTCGCGGGACTTATCTCATTAGGTACCGTGTCCCCGGAACATAAAGGGCCATTGAAGGACACCGTGAATTTTAGTCAATACGAGTCTGACAGTAGGGGTGGGAGGACTCATTTGATGATTTTACGGTGGCCGGAGATCATCAAGCGACCTCCGTCGCCGTGGGCGTCTACCACCGCGGGTGGGGCGGAGGGAGGACTCTGTCCTCTCTCGCTCGCGGCCCGCCTCCTCCTTTGCGAGCATTACTGCTTCGCAGAAGGAGGCGACCGCTTCCAACTCCGTCTCGCCCCGCAGCATGGCCGTGACCAATGCTGGGCGCGAGAGGTCTCCGCCTATCGCAGCTGTGAGGACACGTCGGTGCTCTGCCCAAGCTGGGCAGTCTTGCACCGTATGCTCCACCGTGTCCTCCGGGCGATCTTCGCAGTGGTGACACCCAGGCGTCTCCTCCTTTCGCATCAGACACAGGTACCTCCCGAAACTTCCGTGTCCGGTGAGGACCTGCGTCAAACGGTAGGTCAGGACGCCATGACTTCTCTCCAGCCACTCCTCAAAGAGGGGTCTTACCGCCGCAATTGCGGCGTGCCCGGCCTTCGGTCGCGACAGTCGTTCCTTCCATACTGCCCTGAGATCGCGCCGGAGCTCTTCCCGCCGCGCCTCGATTTCACGAGGCAGCGGGGTCACGCCCCGGCGCTGCGCCTCCACGCGCCACTCATAGACGCGCTGGAGGGCAGTCGCCTCCAGATCCCAGGGCAGCAATCCGGCAAGGAGGTTGGCCGATTCGCCGGCAATCGTGCGGTATCCCCGGATCATCCGGATAGCCATGACCCTCTGGCATGCGACCAGCTTCTGTGGTCGCGTCCGGATGCTCAGGGCCCACACAGGGGCCCCGTAGAGGGCCATGGACCGCACGACGCCGGCGTACAGCCTACGGCAGGAAGCGTTTGGCCCGCTGAGATTGGGCAGGAGTCGCCTGAGGGCGCCCGCTGCACGGTTCAGCCTTGGGGCCAAACTCAGGAAATGCTCCCTGAAGTTCCACCGGCTGTCGAGGACGAGTCCCAGGTACTTCATCGTCCTCTCGACGCCGATAGGAACTCCTTCCACCGTAATGCTGTAACTCGACTGTGGCGCTTTGCGGCGGCCATAAAAACACATGGCCTCCGTCTTGTGCAGCGCCACGTCGAGTCCCAACCGCCGGAATACCTAAGCCACTTAGAATATTATTCGTAACACCACCGTTTTTATTATCACACATTACGTATGTTCACGGTACAGTACGTTTTTCTTTATTCACTTGTTGTACGTACACGGATATATTTGCACAATTATTCAAAATAAGTATTCTACGTAATACGTATTCTTCTTGATAAGAATTCTTTTACTTCTCGAATTTATGACACCGTACTTTGTCCGACTAGTACATCACAACATCCTGTTGGATTCAATTAGTATTATATTAGAGCACGATGGATGGACAGCACGGTTTTTAATTACTAATTCAAATTAAGTAAAAAAAAACGTAGTTTTGTAAAACTTCACATAAAATACTGCGGTATTCTTAAAATATACTGTGTTGCTTCTAAAACAGTTGATTTACGAGTATCAATAAACTATTACTGAAACAAATAGCACAAAATTAATTATGATTTAACTAACTTGTTTCCTAATACAATCAATACCTACGTTTGTTAATTAAATATTCCTTTTTTTGTGTTATCGTTCGTGATAAACTTTTTTAATGAACCTTACATTGTAACGCTAATTGTGATATTTATTTTGCAATATAATTTGTTAAAGGAACAGTGTATATGACGGGGACGCGGGGTGTAATGAGAAATCACACTCATAAGCTATTGTCAAACAGACAGCCGTGACGAACGCGAAGCGAGGCGTTTTTGTTTGTAATGTATGCAATTGTTTGAAGCCCGTCACATAGACTATGGGATCGCTTTCGCTTTTTCTATGTGACCGGATTCAAACAATTGCATACATTATAAACAAAAACGCCTCGCTTCGCGTTTGTCACGCCTGTCTGTTTGACAATAGCTTTAAGGCAAACTTTACACAATACTAACGTAGCGCAAGCGCCTACAGGACGCCATTTGATAATGGCCACTTGCAAATGACGTCCTGATGGCGCTTGCGCTATGTCCCCATTATACCTTGCGTAGTCTTATACACTGTTCCCCTATAAAGTGACTGCCTCATTAGTGTAATAAATAATTATAATCAAGCGCGAACTGTTGAGCATGAGGTCCCGGGTTCGATTGTCACGTCGGACAAAGTGTTGTTGGGTTTTTCAATTAGGAATATCTCAGTAGTAGCCGCGGAGTTTGTATTTGTGCCCAGAGGAGGGCAAATGGCTCGCCTCTATTACAAGGTACTTAAATATAACATGTGGGTGTACTATGTATTAGAAGCACCTCTTTCTAACTGTGACATCACGATATGACAAGCTGATTATGTCAAAATATTTAGCTAATAACTTATAGCCGAATCTGACAGATATAATAAATAATAATTATAACGAATGTTATAATTATTACAACGCATAAAACATTATTTAAAAAAAATACTATTAAAAGTTCTTGATTCAGAGTTCCGAAATAATGTCATTGCTTGAGCTTTAGTTTTGTTATAGGTAGAGGTACCTACGGATCTAGGCAAAGCAAACTTAAAAAAAACCGGCCAAGTGCGAGTCGGACTCGCCCATAAAGGGTTCCGTAGCAGCAAGTAACATAATATAAAAATTCTTGTAGTTGGTTGTAACTTTGCAAGGTAAATTGCGGTTTACGTTAAAAAAAGTAATAACTCGATCTCGTTCAAACCAATTATTTTCAATTGAAGTTTGCATGGTAATGTACTTCTTAAACTTTTTAGTTTTATCGTTCTCTTATTTTAGAAGTTACGGGGGGGGGGGGGGACACATTTTACCACTTTGGAAGTGTCTCTCGCGCAAACTGTTCAGAATGATGTTAGTAACCTCAATATCATTTTTCAAGACCAGTAGGTCTTGCGTCATGTAAGGGTCAGGCGAAAAAAAATTTTTTGAGTTTCAATGGGGATGGCAACTGGGGAACTAATGGCGCTAGTATAGCTTGTTCCGAGCATTGTCATTGGTTCAAATCAGTTCAAATCTTAAAGGTACTTCAAAATAGTACTACGTCATTGGTCGGATTAGGACTAAGCTATGGTGGCGCCATCTACAATTAGCTTTGACTTGCCTTCTCCATTCTAAGTATGGGGGGTACCCCCAAAATTAGTTTTTGTTTTATTTTTGTGTGAAAATCCTAATGCGGTTCACATACCTAATACATCTACATACCAAGTTTCAACAGGATAGCTCTTATACTTCCGTCAAAAAGTGGCTGTGACATACGGACGGACAGACAGACAGACATGACGAATCTATAAGGGTCCGTTTTCTGCCATTTGGCTACGGAACCCTGAAAAGGATTTAAAGAGAATTATATTACAAATGGGCTGAAAGTACTTACTCGTATCTTAAAAAGAGGTTGAATTTTTTGTTTAAAAATCTACCTAAATTTTTCAGACACTATTATTGCGTACAAAATTTGAATTTTCACACTAAAACTAGAAAAATTAACGCTTTTTCGCTACATCAGCCTGCTCGGTGTCCCGTGTAACCTTAAAGAATAATAAAGTTTCGAGTTTTGCGATTGCTATGAAAAAGACAATGTATTTTATAACTGCTTTCTAGTTTATTTAAGGTTTTACAACAAAATATCTTTGTATCAAATGCTGTGTGTGTGTCGATGTAAATTTAAAAGTATCGCGACTTGTCTGTACTGTTTCAATCGCAGTCGGGTAAAATCAAAATGTTGACGTATAAGCAGGGCCGCGCCGCCCCTGTGTGCGATGTGTGCGGCGCACACAGGCGCCAGGACTATAGGGGCGCCGGATGAAATGCGAAAGCCAATTTAATGAAATTATTTTTTCACATAACAACATATCCCCTCAACTGTGCAATGCAAAATGGTTTTTTGGTCAACCAATTTGTGGTGTCTGTGGAACGTAGATACAAGTCTCCCAAGACATAAGCACTATTTGAATTGACCCACTGTTTATCTATCGGGTATGAGTTTACACATGCAAACTTCAAGCGCTGCGTTTTATTGTTTTAAAATCAAAAGAATCGCCGCAGTCAATAAAATAGCTGACTATTATATTACAAAGGCGAGCTGTGGAGCATGAGTTTATATTAACGCAACGTGATGCGAAACTGAGACAGCGGCGGGCGGCGAGTCCGTGATTTTAACCAGCGGTACCTAATAAACAATTAGAAACATTTTATGCAAAGTGGGTGCTAGGTGCTCATTGAATGAACGTCCCGTGTTTTATAATTATGTTAAAAATAAGTTTGAGTTCTAACACTAATTACAATACTTACAACAGTAGTTGGTGTGTTACGGATTATTTTAAAGTGTTTTCACGATAAGTGATTAAGTGATACTGAACAAGAAAAAAAGTGTTGAGCAAAAGAAGACGAGAGGAAGAACGTGATGAACACTTCTAAAATAAGCAAATATTACACGGCTCTACTAAGGTTCACTACTAAGGAATCATAGAAGTGTTTCGAAACAGAACCGATGAAGGTGTTAAAACTGATAAAAAAATGCTTTAAGCAGGGGTATGTACTTTTTATGTACTTTCCTATACAATATGTTACAAAAACCCTGATGTTCCTGCTGCGTTTTATATTACCTCATAAATTAATACACCTGTTATCATTTATAAAGATTATACTAGCAATATTTTATATAGCCGACATTGTTGACGTACTGGCTGAGCAAGCGAGCGGTTGCTGCGCTGCGAGTCACGGGTTCGATTCCCGCACGGGACAAATATAGGATGACCTGCAAGTAATTGATTCGGGTCTGGGTGTCTGTGTGTGTGAATTTCAATGATTGTAAACGCATCCAAGATACAGTGTGGGGCAAAGTTAAATAAATTATACATGTATTAAGTTCTAAAATCAGGCTTTACTTTGCGGAAATCCGTGACATTAAAATAATAAGAGTGGGGGGAGGGGAGGGGGGTATCTGCGGTCAATAGCTACTATTAAATATAGGTAACTGGAGACAATATTACGTTTCAATAAAACAATGTTGAAACGCAACCAAAAAAAGAGGCGCTTCATGGATTTTGCACACAGGCGCTGCCAGGGCTCGGCGCGACCCTGGTATAAGAGGAAAAGTAAGGATCTTATGTTGAAAGTTGTTTTGATATCCAATAAGTAAAAATTTTGTATGTACGAGTAGCTATAGATTTTAACTTAAGTTCGAATTTTATGAAATTCAGAAAAGCTTACCTTCATTAGTAACAATATACGAGTACCAATGCTTGCCTACTATGCTTTTCTGTACACACGCCTACACATCAAGCTGAACAAAACCAGTTTATCGTGGTCTCGCTTTGTATGATCATTCCGCGCATACAACGATCAGCTTATAATGGTTTTGTATAGCTTGATGTGTAGCCGTGTGTACAAACAGAGAAAAAATATTTGAAATTAAAAATAAAATAATGTTACCATATTCGATATGATCTATGTTTTGTAAGAAAGCTTGAATAAGTAACTGAACGGTCCTTTTACGGGTTGGTAATACTCGTATGCACAGTCAGCATCGAAAGTTGCTGATCACATTCAGATTTTCAAAATGGCTGTACGCCGTAATAGATCGTATTATTACGGTGTACGGCGATTTTAAAAATCTGAATGTGGTCAGCAACTTTTGATGCTGACTGTACAGACGCCAGCACATCAAGCTACCACAATCTGTCAGATTTCTTTAATAGAATTTCAACCTTATCGCAAGAGTAGAAGGTTAATGTTTGATTGGTAAAATCTGACAGATTCGGGTAGGTTGACCTGCTGGCGTCTGTACATTCATCCTCTATCCAAAGATATTCCAAAAGTTACCCAAAATAATATTTACCAATACACTTTTCTTTCGCTTTTACCCAGAAACGTGCAGCCATTGGTATATTTATATTAATAAACATATCGAACCCTATGAGAAGCTTCAAGTACCTTAGCACGTGCTGAGCTGAAGTACTTATCTACGCCTCTACACGTAAATTAATTATCATTGTTGAAGGCTGAACGAAATTCCGGGTGGATGGCTCTCTAGGGTGCTGTGAACTGCTGTGTGAGCTAGTTCTTTGAACGGTAATCATGAGCTGACACATGCATGACTTTAGAAGGGATAAAACTTAATAACCCAGTCAATTTCATGTGGAATAGTTCTTGCTCGTGTCGTGACAAGACAAGTATTAAGTTGACAAGAACGACTGTTTCGGCTTGGGATAATTTGCAAATAACATGCTTGTAGTATTACGAACTTATATGTAAAATATAGGTACCTGCCTTGTTTACAGTTGACTAGATTTTACCTATTTTGAAAAAAGTTTGACCTACGCTAGGAATTTCTTTTGTAATTGGCGAGCAGTCTTAGAACAAAAATTTTAAGATTAATTAATCTGTTTCTATTAAAATGGAATATTCTTTTTTTTTCGTACTGAAATAAAACCATTTTTAAATATCGTTTTTCTCAACATTCCTCGTTCCTTGTTGATTTTTTTGTCAAAAATAGTCGAAGGAAAATCTTTCTCAAAGAAAAGATACACAAAACAAAAATAGACGTCGCTCTATGTTCAGATTTTACGTTCTTTCGTGAACAGCATTTTTCCCTAATTGAAGAATATTTTTATTCCATGTTTTAATACAGGTACAAAGTAAATAGCGCAGAAAAACCCTTTAAAAGTCCAAAGAAATGTGTACCTTATGTGTAACTTTCTGAAGCAAGTTAGGAGTAAGCATTAAGACCTTTAGCTTTTAGCGGGTTTGTCTGACGGAATTCATCTTACGTCTCTTAAGTTTACATTGGGGATGTTGTAAGACATTAGCCGTGATTTCCCAAAAGGAGCTTTTGTTCTCCGTCAAAGTAGGTACCGTTTACATTTTCTGAGGGAACTAATTTTCGTTGTACCTACAATTAATTCCACTTAGTGCTGTCTAAGTATATGGTTTGTTAAGATCTTTCGTACGTTTTTACGTTGTTATTGGCGGTTTCTTTTACTTTTTTATATTTTTCGGTACTACGTAGAACTTACTTAAAATTAACAGTAGTTTCAGGTACTTCCTAACTACATTTTCAAAGGAAAACCGTTTTACACAAAGCCGCATCTGTATTCTGTAGACAAGTTTCAGATGTAAACTCGAAATATTTTGTTACGTTTTTCCTGCACAGCACCACACAATTAGTCATATTTTAATGAGTCTCATAATCCAAAGTCCCACCTTGAAAAAGGGGTTTTCGAAATACTATGAATAGCATCAAAGTTGCGCTTATCATGATTGTACCTACCCTAAAATACCCTTAATAACGTTAAGTGCCTCTGGGTCATTTGCACAAAACCCCAAATATTTCTTGGTTGGGCCTTAAGTGGACCTTGCTGGAAGCCCGAGGGTTTGAGCGAAGAGCAAATGAATAAATATACGTATGTATTTGTTTATCTATGTTTGAAATTTTTATTTACTGTATCTTTTCGTAGATAATTCAAATAAATTGTTTTTCAATAATGTTAAGTTATATGAGAGCGAAAATTACTAGGTTTTTAAGTGTGTGTTGGCTGTTGGTGTTTAAATTGTTAATGTAAATAGTGTGATATGTTTTGTTATGATATTATAGTACCCTTGGCATTGCAGGAAACTTAGCTTCGAAAAAGATATAGGTTATCCCTCGCTTCCGGCATTCGCATGGAATGCTAAAGCTTCTTTTTGCGAGGAGGTAAAGAATGCAAAGGAGGCAGCGGAGAGGGAGAGAAAAAAAAGCATCTGGACGTCAAGGACATTTAACTAGTTTCAACTGCCATGAGGAGGCTGCAGGGGAAGAACCTTGATCTGAGCATCGTCCCACTAGACAGGCCGTATCCTAATGGTCATCATTTGCGACTTAAATGTTCATGATTTAAGATATATATACTTTTTATTTGACATTTTTGTACAAAACCCTTCCTTTGCGACTCTCTACAGTTTAGTTTTTTCAATATCAAATCATGCGAGCGAGGTTAGATATCATACAATACTAAGTTGTTCGACACATAATAAATCTTCACGGACAAGCTTCCATTTATTTTATTATTTGTCATTACGTAAACAGATTGTACGGATAAGGAAAACAACTGGAAAATTGGTCCTAAATATTCAGAATGATTGATGAGATACGAATATTGATGATTCATTATGCATTTGGACTAAATCGAATTAATGGAACGTCGTTTGAATATTTTCTGTTTCGACGAATTAAACGAGTTCCGGAATAATTTAGTATTGATTTTCTTTTTGCTTCATTACAAATTATAAAAATATTTACCATGTTTTTTTGGATACTTTACATTTCGGCACTTGCACTGTTACAAGCTCATGATAACAGGTGAGCGAGAGATATGAGTGATTTATAAACAATGTGTTAAACCCTTTACTTAACTTTACTCATGAACCTCTCTATTTATTGCTAAAAACCGCATGAAATTTCGTGTCACGAATTTTGAGTTTATCTTATCGTAAATAGACAGACACAGAAACAGTTACGAGTTTAATGATCATGTAATTTATTTTGTGGCAGGGTGGTGGATTCGTTTTGAGATCTAGAAAAGATCTAGGTGAAACCTACATCATAATGATCACAATATATTACGTCTAATAACTTATAAGTCACATGCCATTAATTTGAATTGCTTTATTATTTCCATTATTTCATTGCCAATGATAAATAATTTGAGAGGGATTTTATAGGATGTCCCCTTTGCAGGACGGCCATTATTCAATTGTTTCCAAGGTTAAATAATAAAGGTTAAGGTCATTCATTGACTGTATTAATTTATAGTTACGAGAGGAGATATTATTATTTTATGGCTTTCATTACGAATGAGTGGAAGGAAAGGACGAAACAAACAAAATACTTGTGCCATTTATTGCTTCCTTTTATGTTTAATGGTGACTCTGGCACTTTTATTGGCAGTTTTATAAATAATTATGATTAGGTTTTTCTGACAGTTATACTAGTTTATTGGATCCTGAGTTGTGTGACTATAGTGTTTCAATAGTTATTTGACGTAAGTGAAGTTTTATTAGTATCTCTAGAAACCTCTTGTTTGTACTGTATTGTGACTAACTGAAGCACGATAAATTTAATCATAGATAAATATAAAGAGCAAAATCAAAACTGCCTTTCAGTGGACTTGCTTGAAATAAATGTTCTGATTTTGGTCGAAGCCTATACTCTTATACCTTTGCACTTAAAATGTGACTAGTACCTTCCATAACTCCAACAAAATCGGCATACCAAACAAAATCGGTATCATAAAAGGATATGGAGCTCACATGAAACAAATGTAGCAAAAAAGCCGTCACAGTTAAGCGATTTCGTAAAAATATACCTCTAAAAAAGGTTTTAGGATGCGGTAAAAACACTTTAAGCGAAAGATTATCGTTTTCAGCAATCGACAATAACTTTGAGGAGATCTTTGTCACTGAACATTTTCTTGTAACCTTTGGTAAGAGGCGGATTGGGATGAACGTACCCGGAAATTCTTTTTATAAACTTCTCGGAAAGAAAGCGATAATACGGCTTTTATTTTTGTTTGTAGCGTAGGTTCTTTTGGACATTTTAATTGTGGCACAAATATAAAGCATATAGAAAAACAACAGCCTAGACAAACAGACATTTAAATAATGGTAATGAATTTATGTAACCTATTGTGACATTTATATTACATAATAATTATTATTTTAGTCACCTTTTTATCCTTTGAATACTTCTTTGGATAAAATATCGACCTTTGTGTTAGTGATTAACTCGTTAAAAAATAATTTAAAAAAATATATATAGAGAGAGCTACCAAAAACGTATACCAATCCTTTTAAAAATCGTAGTAATACGAAACACTTGGTAAGCAATTGTTACATGCCTAAGGCTTCGGCACAATGCCTGATTACCACCTACGAATACCAGTTCACCCTGACACTTTTCAATTATTATTAGTAGCAAGCAAAATAGTAGGTACTTGTATATTCGTTGACCTAGTAATTTACTAATGATACGTTTGTAAAGGCGCCATATTATATACAAATATACTTGCCGTACCTCTTGACGTAATGTAGAACGATACAGAAGGAAAGCTTCATACAGTAAATGAAAATGTGAAAATACATGCATAGATCAGTTTTTACAAACGACTATAAATAGTGATCCGATATGGTTTGAAAGCAATAATGTGAAGTAAACGTGCTTCGTACCAATGAGAGTTGCATTTATTCTTCATAAACTCAAAAACAAACTCATAGTTTCTCGATCTTCCGCTGAAAAAAAAGGATTCACCGACTGCCTGATTGGGTGCTCATCAGGTGCTTTTTATCGATTTATGTCTACCACAAGATCTTATAAGGGGCGCTAAACCTAGAAGTACATAACGCAATTAGCATAGTAGTTGTACTTAATACCCTGAAGTCAAACAATTGCCAGTCGAAAGTGCGCTTGCACTAAAGCTATTGTCAAACTGACAGACGAACCGAATGCGTGGCGTAGCGTTTTAGTTTGTAATGTATGGAATTGTTTGAAGCCTGTCACATAGTGTATCGGATCGCTTTCGCATTTTTATAGGACATGATTCGGTTCGGTTCGCTATCGCCTGTCTGTTTGACAAAGGCCTTACTGCAAATGAAGTTGACCTTCTGTATCTATCCATTTTGTGATCTGGTTGTAAGAGTCTTTTGCAGGGACCGTGAGAGGAGATTTTGCAATTTCTCTAGCGTCCTTAAGGCGTCGCGTCGTCGTCGGTGGCCGGCAAGAGATTGGCTCTATGAGGGATGAATTTTTCACCCGTCCTTCCTGAGAATTTATTCATATGAATTCTTCAGGTGTTTTTTTATTTTGCAGTGTCAAAGTGTACTTAAATAATGTGGATACAAAGGTGTCATGCATTTGTTATAAATCTTACAGAACATAATAATATACCAGAATGTAATGACTATTAGTTATCACATTTTAATCAAATCCCATTAATATTAAGAAGTTAATTTTTAGTTCCTAATGATGATGACCTCCATTTATGGACCCTTTATGTGCTTGAGCATCGACCATAAAATCTGTACGTTAAAATTAGAAAACAATAAAAGTCTTAATATCCCCTTTATTGTCAGCTACCACATGCCATCTTTATTGGCGAATTTATTTTATTTTGCGATTGTTACAATCTGATTTGAACTCCTGGCTGCTATTTCTGATGTTTTATGGTTATCGTAAAGGGCATCAATAAATTCCAGGCAATCAATTTGGATTTATGAACTTTCGATTGGAATTTCACCTTTCACTCAACTTATGTAAGTACATACGTACCTTCATAGGTTTTTAGTTTTACTGCTTCGTGTGGAAATCAAATGATTGTTTGATGCTATAAAAATAATGATAAAGCAGCTTCTGTTTTTACACCTTGCATATTTATAGTCAGCGAAAACTATTTTACTTTCATGTTTTGACACACAAGTATTCAGTATACAGATCTTACTTTCCTTTCAGAATAAGATTTTCTAAATGTTTACAACAATAAAGTTCATGTACAAGAAATAAAAAGATTTAGTTATCTTTATCTTTTCTGTCAGTAAAATTCAATCGAACTAGACATTGTTTACAGATTTATTGAATACTAGTGTTTGCCCGTGGCTTCGCTTGCGTTAATTTAGAATTTGAGAAACAATACGGATCGTGTAAGTGGCGCCATCTGGAATATGAACGTAATAAAATTGTTTTCTCGGCAACAGCTCTCTTCTGTTATTCGGGATGAAAGATACCCTATATCCGTGTTTATACTCCTGACAACGTATAATTATGCTAAATTTTGGGACGATCGATTCAGTAATAGGTAGTAATGCGTGAAAAGGCAAAAAACAAACATACTTGCATTTATAATATTAGTTTAGATCAATAATGTTCGGGGTCGCGGGATTATTTCCTTACCGTGACCCCGGAACATAACAGGCTACTGAAGGACACCGTGGATTTTAGTCAGTAGAAGTCTGACAGTCCCTCCCGCCCTACCCGGGGTGGGAGGACTCATTTGATGATTTTACCATGCTAAAAAAAAAAAAGATCAATAATGTTATAGGAACATAGTTTGCATAGGAAACATCCTTTGACCATTTGAGCGACACTAATTTCAAAGATCCGTGTTTATCTTAAACATTAGACTATCATTTTTTGGTCAATTTACAGTATCGCTGCAATTTGTTAACGAAATTAAACGAACGATAGCATTCTCCATTTAGCATACCGCGTGATTCTTAAAAATAGCTAATTATTTAACTCGATGAGTACAACTTGTCGTCGTTTAAAACAAAATCTATGCACTGTTTTGAGCACCAATTCAAAACATAAATAAACACAAAATAATAGAAACACTGATTGTTTTCGAATCTTTAAAATTACGACACCTCGAAACAATTACAATTTAAAAAAATATCTAACTTACCTACTACCCACAATTTAAATCAGCGTAAATAATATCCTAGAGAGCTATTGAAAAAAAATAGTAATAAATTAAAATTGCTAATAATATTGAGATAAAAGTATGCATATTTTTTTTTAATTATTTGTAACTGTCAGGTTAAATAAAAACAAAAAAAAAGAAACCCAAAAAGTGAAAAAGAAAATTTCAAGATTTGATCTTGAGACCTATTGCACGAAAGTGAAGCGGGTTACCAACCAGACTGGCTGGTTCGCTGACAGTAGATTTCAAATAGCGGTTCATATACAAATGTCAACAATGACTGAAAATCAACATAACATAACATTGCTAATCCCCCAAGGGGAATAGCGTAATTATACATATCCTATTAATTAAAGAGCAGTTTAAGGAATATTTGAGGAAAAAATTAATAAATAATATCCAGTGGTTTAGCTTCCAACTCCCAACAAACATTTAAAAACAACAAAATTCAAAATTGCTTATCTCCCAGGGCAAATAGCGAAATAATACATAGCCTACTAACAGAAGCATATTATTGAGAAAATTTGAGGAAAATTTGATCGACAACTTTACAGTAGTTTCGGAGATAGATCAACTCAAAAAAACATAAAAAAATTCGAAAAAAAAAAAAAAGTTGATTTGGCATCAGAATCGATCCCTCGTCTTGAAAAAAATACAAAAAGAAAAAAATATTCAATGTACAGGAATGACAGCTCTACGATTTTATTATATGTAAAGAAGATAATCACTGAAGCGTAAAACATTATTGAAAAAGATTGATATCGGCATTGAGCATAAAGTCTTATTGTCTGCTTTTCTTTGCTTCCAAGGGACATTTGACGAAGAAGACACTAATAAAAAGTTCTTACTATAGTTCCTTTTCTTCGACCTTTCTCGTCCATTTCCCATTATTACGAAATTCCGCAAGCGAAGTCCCCTTTTGAAATGTTTGGAATTCTGATCGACTAGAGATTTATCTTTTTAAAATAGAGAAAAGATGAAACGGTTGTGATTGAAAATATCATCTCATTCATTCATCATGCAGTCAGGTCTATGACTTTTGTGTAATGCTAAAAATAAAAGATTTTTCTCATGATCTTTTTAAAACTCGGATTCAATACAGGGTAAAAATTTGTTTTTGATGCAGGACCCCAAAAATGATTCTGTATCGGGACAATAAACAATCTATATTCCATCAACGCGATACACTACATAATGACAATGGTTGTCAACACCAGTCCTAAAATTATAGTCGATCGCCGCCATTGTTGTCATCGATGAATATTCGAGGCGCGTGCGCATGACGTGTTAAAATATTTCGTTAGAAAGTCTCCAGGGTGTTCTGTGCTCCATTCACGGTGTCAGAGACAGTGGCCTTCATCATTATAGGTTCATTTGTTTTCGAGGTGAGAACTATGATTTGGTAGTGAAATGACGCGTTAATGATTCGGATCGCGTAGACGCGTCTCACTATTAATGGTAAGATTCTGATCGGTATTTTCGTGTCAGGTCAGGTATTTTTAGTTGTTGACTTTTATTACTATGATTAAGGTTCACTACGTGATAAAGGAAATAAGGATTACAGATACTTTTATGACTAAAGGTCTGGTCCTATATTCTACCACAGTTTCATCGAATCTGAGTTACGAGAATAATAAGCGGCTCTTTGTTCCATCAAACGCCGTTTGGCTGAACTCCAGGACTGAGGACGAGCCTGCAATAAAGACAGCCTTTAATATGCCTAATAGATTGTTATTGTCTGGTTCTGACGGAGAATTCAAATGTAAGGCAGCTTCGATCTTGTCTTTGACGTTGAAATCGGTGGTCGTTTCCTTGAAATATTGCCGGTCTACCATTGGCTCCTGGAACTAGTTTTTATAGCGTTTAGGTAAATACTCGTATTATGTTTACATGAGTTTATATATAGAACTTCAGTTTTGCTCAAAGGAAGCTTTCAAAATACGCAAGAAACAAGATATCGCTGGAAACCTAAAGAAAAAGATTTTTATCATTTGATCCACTTACATTATTTTACTGTTTTTTCCTTTTTATTTTTGTACATATAACAAGTAAGTTTTTATTTATAGTTTGTATATAATATTTGTACAGTAGTGTATTAAAACTAAATTTTTAAATTAATGATCAAACCTACACATCGAGAGAATTTGCAAATATTTGTCTTTTCCATCGCCCATTGTACGTTCATAATAAATCTGAGGACACGACGATCTTCAGGGATGATGACCCTTGGTGGACATTGTCGTGACGCTTAATAGTTAAACCAAAAAATTACGCAAAAATAAAAATCCGCCCGGCCTATATCTTGCACAAAACAATTAATTTGAAGTCATCCGACAGTTACACAAGCGATACAGTAACATTAACGTTTTGTTAACAAAACACCGGTCGTTAGTTGTTTTTTCACAATTCTCCCCATTGTTTTGTTTAAAAGTTGATTGAAATAATCGTTCTCACGTTCCACTAGATATGAGCCATTGTTGGAGTTCCAATGTCTCTGATATGTTGTGACGTGGCTGCGATATTAATGGCTGTACCTATAGCTATGTATACGTATGAACCAAGCGAGATTCATATATTCACAAGGTCCTGCGAGAGGTCGCATGACCTTTGTATTTATATTTTTTTTTAAACGTTGCCCCACCCTAGGATTTTTTACTGTGTCGTGGGTGCGTTTACAAACATATAAACTCACATACATTATTAGTATGAAGACATCCACATACATTCTTTTTGTTATACCAACAAAAATAGTTATTCTTTTACTGTATTAATTAATTAAATTTCTTCGCGAAGTCTGGAACTATGTCCGTGTACAAATTTTTGAGTTGGGCGTTGATAGTTTTGCCACAGTAATTTACTTTTGTAGCTATATTCGTTTTTCTTGTAAAATTGCAAACCAAAGTTGTTCCAATTTTTTATTTTATTACTTTATACACAAACGCCCAGACCAGAAACAACTAAGTACTTATAGATCATACAAATATTTTCTCCGTGCGGGAATCGAACCCGCGACACGCAGCGCAACAGTCCAATCGCTCAGCCACTGCGATAACCATGTTCTGTGGTTCATTTTGTGGAGGTCTGTCAAAAGTGATTTTGAGAGACCCCTTTTTCTGTTCTGTGAAGTGAACAGCAGTACCCAGTGATGAGGAAGGTCCAGTTGGTCTCTTTCTAAAGGGATTGACCACAGATAGAAAAAGGCGAAAGACGGAAAAGAGGCTCAAGCCGTGCATTGGGACTCATAGGAGATGACATGAGATTTATAGGTGAAGAGTGACTATTCTGAAAAAAAAAATTCGTACTAAAAGGTGTAACGTATTTTAGCTCTGATTTACTTGTAAGTGACCATGTTGATAAAAAGAAACAAAAAAGAATGAATATACAAAAAATAACATCAATAAGAGAAATCGTTAAATTGATGGTTTATTATCTCTGCTCATTTGCCTATTGTTATCATCGATGGGAATTTCCATGACGTCGCGCAGTTAATATCCGTCATTTACGTTCCTAAGTTAAGGACACTTTTTTTGTTCTATTCACGTGAAAGCAATTTCCTTGTAATGGTAGGTATTGTTTCATTAGAAATATCATCATCATCTTCATTGTCATTCTATTGACTTTAAATGTAGGTACATTTATTTTTATTATAGTACTTACTTACTGAGGGATAAACAATACAACGTCACTGTGTTTGTGGTTACATTTGTGTGCGTACTAATCGTGGCATCTTTTGGGGTTGATAAAATTATCAAATGACACTTCAGACTTTAAAGCCTCATTTAGATGAAGCAAGAACTCGTACGCGAGTTGCGTTACATTGCGGATTTATAGGTACAACGAATTCAGTTGATCAAACAAACACCGCAATGTAGTGAAACTCGCATGCGAGTTCTTGCTCCGTCTAAATGAGGCTTTACAGACCTAAACGTTCTTTTAAGACACTACCACGACACCGGCAGGCGTTAGACCTGCCAAAAACTTTTTAGCCTGGGTCGCAAATGTGGTGCTGTTCTACAAACAGTGAGACACACGTGTCTTCAAGTCGTTACAACGCAGGAGTTGATGGACGCTGGCGATAGTAGGTACTCAAACTCGTCGGTAACACTCATTCATTATAGATACCATTGACATGCTCAGAAGTTTAAGAAGGGCCGATATGAAAATTTTAATTAAAATTCTTAGATTTCCTGATTTTCCAGGTTTGAGTTTTAATTAATCTACAGGATTGAAATTGGAAGCGCATTGAGTATAGAAGTAAGGAGGACTATCTCTCTGGATAAAAAATTGTACGACGAAATGCGTTAAATTAGGGTAACACTGCAATTGCATCACAAGTTAACATTTTTATATTATTTATTTACAAAATTAAAATAACAAAGTTAAGCACAGTCACAAACTGTTGGGGCTCAGGACTGTATCAACAGCCAGGAAGTAATACCTGACATTGTACACAACATTAACATACAGCCTGAGATTAATAGTAATAGTTTTATTTCCTGTAAGAGTGGTGAGTGTCAGTCAGTTATGTTTTCTGATAGTATAGGTAAAGGGCTAGGTAGTTTAATTAGTAATAAAATGACTTATTGTACTCAAAATTATTGTATGCCCGGTTCAAATTACAAACAGATAATGGCATCAGTCACTAAAAATGTATATTGTCCCAATACTACCATTACTATATTTATTGGTAATAGTTCCAAGATAAGTAAACAAGATATCACTGATTGTATATCAGAGTTGTTGAAATTAGATTGTAATAAAATTATTTTGTGTGCTTTTCCATATTTTGAAAAATTGTCCGATAGAAAAAACAATTACATTCACATGCTGAATAAGCATGTACATTTCTTGGCAAGTCACTATAGCGACAAGCTTTTATGTTTAGACATCAACACTTTTGTTGATAAGCTTAGGTCGACTCAGAATTCAGTTTATCTGCCTATTAGATATAGACATATAATAGCTAGGCTATTAAGTTTTCATATTTACTCGGACATAAGTAATATGTCTTCGTCTTGTGTACATTATTTATAGTAGTAGTAATTGTAATATTAGTTGTAGTATTAGCTGTAGTATTAGTAGTACGAAGGAGGATCCATGTGTCACTATGGAGGATTCTCAATCGCAAGGTGAGACTACTGGTGGTAGGTTATTTTTGCCTGGTGATGGCATGGGACTCACTCCGGATAATAGTCATTTAAACTAGTCAGTAGGACAACAGAAGGTACCATTAGCAATTTAACATCCACAAGTAACAATGTACCTTCTAGCAATCATCTAATTAGTGTCAAAAAAGGGCCTCAGCAAAATACCTTGACATTATTCCATCAAAATATTCAAGGTATTTCTTCAAAATTATTGGAAGTCGAAATGTTTCTAGAAAAAACAATGTTTGATGTTATCTGTTTTACTGAACATTGGTTGAAGGACTATCAAATGCTCATAACTTATGAAAATTACAGTGTTGTTAGTTGTTTTAATCGCAAAACTATGCTGCGTGGAGGTTCCCTAATACTAATAAGAAATGGTTTGAAATGTAATCAACGTAATGACATAGTAGGTCTCTCGGTTGAACATTGCGTTGAACTGTCCTGTGTCGAGCTTGATAAGCATGTAATAGTGTGTGTTTATAGACCCCCTAACTATCAAAATTTTTCCCTATTTGAATCAATAATGGAAGACGTTCTCGCAAAGCTTTCGGTAAGCAATAAATCAGCAATTATTTGTGGTGATTTCAATGTCAATATTTTGGAAGAAAATTGTAGTAGCAGTAGATTACTAAATCTTTTTAAATCTTTTGATTTGTCCAATATCTTTGCAGAACCTACTAGAGTAACTCCAACGTCTGCTACTTGTATTGATAATATTTTCTGCAATTCTGAGTATTTTGATAAAGCCATAGTTGTCTGCCGTCTGATCATAGTGGACAGACGGTAACTTTTAGGTGCAGCACAATTGAGCAACAAGTCCAGATTAAATTTAGACCAATAACGACAAATAAATTAAATAGATTTAATAGTTCGCTAGACAATAAGTTAAGTGTAATGAGTCCTAATATAGACGAAATGAATGCCAATCAACTGTACGATCATTTCTTTTCAATTGTTCACAGTGAATTTAATAAACATTTTGAAAAGAAAATAAAGAATATTTGCCCGAAATTTATATTTAGTGATTGGGCAACTAGAGGCATTAGGAAAAGTAGGGAAAGGCTTTTTGAACTATACGGCCTTAAGCCTTACATTAATACTGCAACTTTTAGCAAGCATGTCACTACCTATTCTAAAATTTTCAGAAATTGTTGCAAGGCTGCTAAAGCCTTGCACATTAGTAACAAGATTAAAACAGCTGAAAATAAAATAAAGACAGTTTGGAAAGTCATAAATAACGAGACTGGCAGAAAAACAATGCGTAGCAGTAACTATACGTTGGATACAGATTGTGGTCCTGTAAGCTCTAATCTGGAAGTAGCTCAAGAATTTGTAAATTTCTTTACAGATATACCAATTAAGACTACGGAGGCTCTAAATTCCTCACCCGATATATCAATTGCTTTTTTAAAGGCGAACGTATCTGGCTGCCCGGCTGATTTTAAATTTAAACACATAAACCCGATGACAGTTATCAAAGCATTCAGGCAAATCAAAATTAAACAGACAGAAGATTTATGGGGAATGTCTGTTAAAGTTTGTACATCCATAGTGGAGACTGTAGCACCTTACCTAGCTTTAATTTTTAATGTGTGTGTCAAGGAGTTTTTCCTGATTTGATGAAATTCAGTAAAGTCGTGCCTCTTTTTAAATCTGGGGACTCTAAAGATACTAACAATTATAGACCAGTATCCGTGTTGCCTGTCTTTAGCAAGGTATTTGAAAAAGTAATGCTAAATCAGATGCTTAATCACTTTAACAACAACAGAATCTTACACGATCAGCAGTATGGTTTCACCAAGGGACGTTGTACAACTGACGCCGGTGTCACCTTATTGAAGCACATATTTACTGCTTGGGAAGAGGCTCAAGACGCGATAGGAATATTTTGTGACCTCTCTAAAGCATTTGATTGCGTAAACCATGATACATTACTTTTGAAACTAGAGCATTACGGACTAGGTAAACTTGCACTTAGTTTGGTAAATTCATATTTGTGCAATAGGCAACAGCAAGTTCAAATAAACGGCGTAAATTCACAGAGTTCAACTGTCAAAACCGGAGTTCCGCAAGGCTCAATACTGGGTCCTTTCCTCTTTTTGGTATATATTAATGACCTACCCTATCTATTGGATAACCAACCTCACAAAATGGTGTTATTTGCGGATGATACTTCCTTAATTTTTAAGATTAATAGACGGGCGCAAAATCTTGACGACCTAAATAATACCTTATTACAGGTCCACAACTGGTTTACAGCAAATAACTTAGTATTAAATGGCAATAAAACTAAATGTATACGATTCGCGCTTCCAAATGTCAAAAGTACCAATAATGACATAGTATTGAATAATGAGACACTAGAATTCGTCGATAAAACGGTTTTCTTGGGGATTACGCTTGACTCAAGACTACAATGGGATCCTCATTTAACATCTCTGTCAGGGCGTTTAAGCTCAGCAGCATACGCCGTCAGAAAGATTCGTCAATATACTGACGTAGATACTGCGAGACTTGTATATTTTAGTTACTTTCACAGTATAATGTCATATGGAATTTTATTGTGGGGACGGGCTGCAGACATCGAGTCTATTTTTATTCTCCAAAAGAGAGCGATCCGAGCTATATATAATCTCCGTAGACGCGATTCTCTAAGGGAACTGTTTAAGGATATTAACATCATGACGGTGCCTTGTCAATATATCTATGAAAACATAATGTACGTTAGAAAGAATCTGCATCTTTTTAGTAAAAGAGGTGACAGGCACAATTATACCACTAGAAATAGGGACCAATTAGTTCAGCCGGGCTTCAGACTCGCCAAAGTAGACTCATCTTTTATGGGGTATTGTTTAAAATGCTATAATAAAATTCCACAAAGTATTCTTGAACTGAATGAGACAAAATTTAAAACATGCATTAAACGCACACTATGTAAGCGGGCATATTACAAATTGGGCGATTATATCGCTGATAATAATGCTTGGCTCCATGCTGGTCCTGCTCCATAGGACAGGGATGTATTCAGTGATAGCATATATTTTAATAGACACTATTTTCGGAGCTGCAAAAGATTGTAAAACTATAATTGCATTGTATAAATTCATATTTCTTTGTATTATATAGCTGCTTAGCCTATATTGTGTGAGTTCTATGTGCACAAAGCTATCATTCACCAGATACCTACGTCCTAATTATTTTTATTTCTTTGACTTGAATGTGCCCTGGCGGTTGGGAGTATGTCATGCTCACTCAAAGGTCTCGCTGATGGTGGCGCGTGTGTCGGATCATTTAGTTCCCTTCAAAATGGTTGAGCTGAATGGTGCTGATATCATGCGTCATGTTCGTGAACGGGCGCTGTCAGTTGGGACTGGCCATATCTTAGCTGCCACGGTTTGTTTTAATTATCAATAATTTTATTTCTGAATTGTCATTTTTTTATATTTCCTCTGGACACTTTTTAACTTGCTACATCGTTCTCACATAATGTATCATCTGAAAATGAATGATGTAACAAAGGTTCTGTAATAATATTGGCGATCTAAAAAGAGTGTCCATGGAGTTTCTTGCCCGTTCTTCTCCATAGAGATCTACTTCTTGGAATGGGCATCTACGGTACTTTCACAGTTTTTATGCCTGTGACTGGGACTGTAGCACCGTAACTATTTTTGAACTGTTTATATTTTTTGTCTTTTGACAATTCAAAAGTGCCTGTAACTGGCTTATTTGAAATAAATGATTTGATTTGATTTGATTTGATTTAAGCATTAATTTATATAATGATTTTATTATATTGTAGTTTTAACTATTTCTTTAAAATAACATAGCTTTGGGCGATATCTTTGCTGTTTTTTTTATGATACAAATGAAATATAATGGCTGATACCTAGCTGGACGACCACAGGAAAAAAAAATTAATAGATTTAAAAAATCTAAAAAGCCACGTTTTTAAATTTCGGATATAAAAATAAATTGAGGGTTATTTTTTCATTTTTAGGAAATTTAAAAACGTGGGTTTTTAGATTTTTTATATCTTTTAATTTATTTTATTATTTTTTCGTATCCCATTCAGCAAACCCTTTCGTTTAATACCCATATCATGGGGGTGCATTTAAAATAGTCAATCGGCCATCTTGGATGTCCGCCATGTTGAATTTAAGACACGTGACTATTTTTTTCATATTCCTGACAGCAAAACCTTTCATTTGATACCCATATCATTGGGGTGCATTTCAAATAGCCTGTCCGCCATCTTGGACGTCCGCCATATTGGATTTAAGTCACGTGACTATTTTTTTCCTATTTTTGACAGCAAACCCTTTCATTTGATACCCATATCATGGGGGTGGATTTCAAACAGCCCGTCCGCCATCTTGTGGAGGCCGCCATATTGGATTTGTTATGAAGTTTCTTAACTAGTCATGTATTGTCATCAGAACTTAGAGCGTGTGCAAAATGTCAGCCTGTTAGCTTAACGGGATGTGCCTCAAAATTGAGTTGCAAAAGTCCAACCGGAACGACAAACAAACAAATAAACGAACAAGAAAAGTGAGTTTATAAAAACGTGGGAAAATACAAAGCAAGCATTAAAACGGCAATCTACAGATTTTTTTTTCTTTTCTTTTAGCCATTAATTATTGTTCTTATTTTTACTGTCCTTTTATTCATAACTAGCTGTTGCCAGCGGTTTCACCCGCTACAACTCGAAAATTATCCCACGGGAACATAAAATCGGAATAAAAACTATCCTATGTGTTAATCCAGGTTATAAACTATCTGTGTACCATTTTTTAGCCAAATCCGTTCAGTGGTTTTTGCGTGAAAGAGTAACAAACATCCATACATCCATACATCCATACATCCATACATACAAACTTTCGCCTTTATAATAGTATAAGTAGGATGAAAAGCACAGAGTTTACTTCGGGTAAAAGACTTATTTAGTCTCTCTAACTATTAGTGTCCTCACTCCGTTCGGGCGCCAAACCCCATCTGTGACTAACCAAGTTACTTTCACCCCTTGGATAACAATGTACCTAGTGTTGCAAACTGTATTATTTTATTTTATTTTTTGACATCTCGGCATTCATCAATCCGTCTATACTTTTTGAACTCGGCACGTGGCACAGAGTGGGAATTTCGGAATCTAGCGGGATTTAATTCCAAATTGAAATAAATAAAAGAAACAAGTTTAAAATTATATTAATTGGTATTCAAATAAATAAAATTCATCATTTACAATATCTACCGATTGCAGCAAATTTTTCGTTAAATTTGTAATATTAACTTTTTAAAAAGAGCTTTATTTCATTTGTAGTATCTTCCAAAAATTTAACTTGATGGTATGTACCTCTTATAAAAGCAAAGATAGCTTTAATTCGCTTCTTTTCCACATTTGAGATCAAAAAACCAGTTTTTTTGTAATATTGGAGGTGATTACAAAAATCGAAAAAAAAAATATTGGCGTAAAAAAGCGCACCTGTTATTAACTGTTCTCAAAAGTTTAGACTCTAAACCATAATTTGAAACAATCAAAACACCGGGACCTTCTGGCCATTTTTTTTAAAACACGTTTTATTTTGCAAATCGTCTCAAAAAAATGCTTTTTTCAACCTTTGCTTTCACATGTTGTTTTATGGGTAATGTATTACTATTTCTCTAATAAAATGCACTCTAAATTATCTTGACAAATATACACAATGGAATAATAAACCAATAAACAAGGCTTTATGTTAATTTTATCAGTAATCTCAAATGAAGATGACACTTAAATGTCGTATTCACATTGTCGGTATACAACGACTATTATCAACCCACTTTAAGATTTTTTATTAAGTTTTTCAAGCTACACACAACAATTTCTAATATGTAGCTTTGACCAATAGGGTCTTAGGTATAAATAGGTTATAAATATGTTATTAAAAATTAACATTTGCATTTTGATTTAAATCCCCCTAGATTTCGAAATTCTCACACTGTGCGTGGGCGTAGTTTTCATTAGATCGCTCGTAACTTATTCCTCCTTACGTCTATTCTCCACGGTAAGTATACTAAAATTTCGTTATTCCATTCTCCGATCACATTATTAATTGCGTTCAGAATAAATATGGCAAATCCTCCATATTTATTTAGGCCGTTACGTATAAAGTACTTCAACACGCTAACACTCTGAACAAACTCTATTATTGAATCAAAATGAATATGTCAGGACCAGCGTTTGCCAGCGACGCCTGTTAAAACAAGTGTACGAGTATGTGTTGGTTACACAACATTCGCTGACGCACTTGATGTACCCACTGTGTTAGGCGTTCTGTTCTATGATTAATTCAGGACACAGGGTACTTATGACCTGAAAGTTTTGGCTTAGTACGTCATTAGAATTTGAGGGTTAATTTTACCTTTGCTTTCGTTGCGTCAGAGTTAAGGGTTGTTGACATTTAAAAGTTAGGAATATGTATAATTACATAGTTAACTAACTTTTCTGGTGTATCAAATGGTTCTTCGTTTTTCTATAAAACTTAGTAACGTAGTGTATTCGATGCTTGTAGTTCTCCAAGTGTTAATCAGAGATATACCTAATAGTAGCCATACACCATCCTGCCTATCGACGATCGATTTGACGCTTGCAATTGTTTCAAATTGCAATTGTTTAAAAATGCCAATTTGATGGCATGACATGCCAATTTGATAGGTCATCAAATCGATTTGACACAACGTCAAATCGGCAGCAGTGATGCATTTGGCTATTATTCAGTGACGACAGCTACAAATTTATAAATTTGTAGCTATCGGTCACCGAATAATAGCTAGATCTAGACTATAAAGTTGCCAAGTTGGCATCGCTGCTGCAGATTTGAAGTTGTGTCAAATCGATCGTACGATAGGCAGTATGGTGTATGGTGTATATGGACGAACTGCCAATTTGAAACAATTGCAAGCGTCAAATCGATCGTTCGATAGGCAGGATGGTGTATGGCTACCATAATAGTACACCAGCATTTCGCTTGATCCCATGTTAAAGTTGATCTTATCAACCTTCAACTGAGCGATTTAAAAACAACATTCCGTGGTTGTTACTGAGATTTTCCTAATGGGAGTGGTTGGTACAGACTGGATATGGAAGGCAAAGGACAGAGTGAAGAAGCGCAGCCTGGGGAAGGTATTATGTCCTTGTCCGGCAGTGGACTGAGATAGGCTGAGTTAAGACCGACGAAGTAGCATGCGTAAAGGCCCGCAGAAAATTATGGTACTGCATTATTCAACGATTTCAACGCAATGGCATAGACACTAGAGCCGGACAAATGACAAAAGGACTTCATTCAGTACCTGGTGACGTGAACTCCACAGGGGTAGTTTTAGTGAAGTACGAATTTCACATTCCCAAGTCTCATAACCATATACAGGATGCCTCTGGAAGGTTTCCACACGACAAAAAAAATACCGAAGACGCAGTCAACATAACAAAAAGCAATAAGAAAAAAATGGAGAACATACTAAACCTATATAAAAAGACCTTTATAAATCTTTCCCTAATTAAAATCCACCTTCTACAAGTGCAAATAAACAGATTCGCTCTACTCGGTGTGCAATTCGTTCGCATTGAAATATTTCCCGACCCACTTCCTTTATCATCGTGTCCAGAATGATGGTAACTCATTCAAATTTCACTTCAAACAGCCTTTTTCTTTGAATATAATTTTTTGATGCGAAGTTTTTTCTTGTACATTTCCTGCCAAGTTACAATATTTGATGCTTCCGGGGTTTTATTATAATCTTGTACTTCCGTTAGATTAAAAAGGGGGTGTTTAAAAAAATTACTGTTTTTCATTCTCTTTAAGTTAAAACCCATTTATGATTTATTATGGAACTTTATGTAAGGGTTTTGTAAAAGTAAATTTAAATTACTCTTCTGAAAATGACAGCAACAGCAAAGCGCTATAAAATAATTACAAATAGGGCAGCCACATAAGACTGATTTTCATTCTCTTTAAGTTAAAAACCCATTTATGATTTATTATGGAACTCAATGTAAGGGTTTTGTATAAGTAAATTTAAAGTACTCTTCTGAAAATGACAAGAACAGCAAAGCGCTATAAAATAATGACAAATAGGGCAGCCACATAAGACTAGCTTCTACGTTATGAAAACACTTACATAGCTAACAAAATCGTCTTATTTGTCTCTTTAGTAGTTAGCACTAGGTTACACGTGGCAGCTTAGTCCAGACAGGATCTGTCTAAGACATGGACGGAAATAGACATAGGTATTAATGTAGACATCTTGTAATATTAATACAAAGGTCATAAGAACTCCAATATTTATTGAAGGAAAAGAAACGAAAACTACTAAGGTATACTTGCTAAATATAATGGAACTAGACGAAATCTTGTTGGACTCGCAGACTATAGAAATATAATACTAAGACCTTAGGTACTTAAGTTTATTTGTGCGAAAACAACTAGTATACAAAGAGCGAGCTAGATCAATTGGGACTGTCAGATTGAAGTGCCTAATATTAAACTGAAAAATATTCACACAGAATATACTTTCGCACCTTCCTTTTAATACGTTGTAGCAAGTATAATAAACATGGAAAATTCATGTGGAAATGGAACAAAAAGAAAGGAAAAAATGCAGGTAGCTGTTACAAAACACAAGTAGGTCCTTTCGGGAACAACATCCAATTTAAATTTTCCGAGTACAACAGTTACAAGTTTTTTGTTTATTCATGACTCATTTCGGAAGCGATGTTGTTCTTGCACCGCATCTACATGCTGAATTTTTCAATAAATTATTGTTAAATATTTATTTACATTTAACATAATTGTTTTAAATATTTTTCCATAACATGATTGTAATGTATCATTGTTGGCGTGGCAATCTGTGATACAGATCAGGAATCACTGGCATAAGAAGTACAAAGAAAATTCATAAGTGCGTCCCAGCAAAGGGTTAATTGCACCAGATTAATGATAAAGATATAATTTATAATCAATCATCTCAAAAGCGATTGAAAGATTTGGAAAATTATTAAACGTGTTTGCTTCACAGAATATGTTGGATACTGCTTCTGCAGTCACATCGCTGCATCGCCATCGTAGAGAAGTCTGTGGATTATTTTCATTGCGAAGATTAAGGCTTAGTAGGTACGGAGTAGCGTAGATTTAATATTGAGTTAGGATGAGTTCAGGCTGCTTGTGAGAAAAGATAACATATTCAGTAAAAAGCGATACAACGTGGGGATTTTTTTTTTTTTTTTTTTTTTTTTTAGCGTGGTAAAATCATCAAATGAGTCCTCCAACCCCGGGCAGGGCGGGAGGGACTGTCAGACTTTTACTGACTAAAATCCACGGTGTCCTTCAATAGCCCTTTCTGTTCCAGGGTCACGGTAAGGAAATAATCCCGCGACCCCGGCAGGCTTTGGCCCTCTGAGAGGGGGGCCCCGTCATTATGCTGACGCTCTTTGAGGCGCGCGTGGGACACAACGCGCCGTCGACCCGGGCATGGTCCTTGGTCGGGCAGCGAGTTGCCCTTTACTCGCTGCCCGCATGCCCGCGATACAATGTGGGGATAAGGGTAAGAGAGAAAACGAAGGCCTATGATCAAAATAGCAAAGGTGATACCTTTGTGCATTAAGAATTGAAACTGTTATTAATACAAAAAAAGTCAACAAGATGTTCAATTGATGCCACTGCAGCTTTTTTTCTTCAACGTATTTTCTGTTTATGGGACAAAAACGCTTACACGAATACTTAAAATGCCCACATACAAGGAAGAGGCACAAAGTCCTATTCTTTTGCAGTGTTAAAATTGCATGGCGCCTTGGAATCTCCTTGTTGCGGTGAACATGGCATTTCTACCGAAGTTGGTTCGTTATGACTGTTTATAGGGCACCCCGCTACAGTAATGGACGTTTTCCAGCTGTCAGGGAAATAATTACTTGTGTTGCACGCTATCTCTGCTTACAGATAGTCTAGTTTAAAAGTTTCGTGCGGAGACTTCTTGCGTCTGTGAGTTGAGTTTCTAGTTCTATTTCTTGGATTAATGTTTAAACTTTTTGACTTTTTCTATTCACTGTTTATACATGCAGGTAAGTACTACACGCATATTTATGATAGAACCCTAGTTTTCGTTAAAGCTAAACCTCTTGGAGGGTCGTTGTACTTTTGTTAGGAGTACTAGATAACCCAGATATTTCGTATAAATGGGATGTCTTAAATTGATAAAATATGTTTTTTCTTGTGTGCGTGACTTCTTAAATTTGTGTCAAAATTTTGCAGTAATGAAGCTCAAGCATCATAAACTCACGCTTTTTCGATGAACATGCAAAAGAAAATTGAATGTAATTTTATGTTATTCCTATTTGAAAAATGCAGCCATTCAGTTACATCTAGTGCAATAAGTCGTAGGTAGTGCTAGCTGTAGACCACAAAAACTATTCGCAGCTGAAACTGAGTATTAACCATTGTTCTTGAATACTTTGTTTTTAAGAGAATTACTGGTTAAATCTAATTATTACAACAGATTTTAAACACACCCTAGACAGTTTGTAATTTGCACTTGTACAAGAGTATGTTGTTAATCATAATAAGAATCATCTATTGTATTTTTAGACACGAGTGGAATATTAAACGAAACCCTGTAGTAAGTGTAATTTATTGTAATAAAATACGAACTGTGTATGAATCGAATAGAATGCCCGTAATGAATGTAACATGTTATAACGGTAACTACTCATTAAGCCTAGGCAAATACTTTATTGGACTGTTCAATAAAATGACTCACTAATTGAAATCGGATACCTAATAATTTCGAAAATATTTTTAACACTAATACCTAAATATTTTATCAATTACTCAAGAACCGTTTTTAAGTAAAGAATGCACTCGGAGGGATGGAAAAATGACTTCAATCAATGGACGCTTGAAAGAAGGTTACGGATGGTGCCAATGATTAGAGATCGCACGTGCTAAAGAGGGAGTGGAGTAAGAGTGGGTCTCACAGGAATAATTTCGGATACCTCCCATTTTGAAGTACTACTTTTAAATACCTAATCACAGCAAAACTAACTTAGAACATAAAAATTCGAGACGTGCTAAATAAATTAGAAAGTTATTACAACAAATATGTGCATTAATATTTGTAGTAAGTAGAGTGCAATCCAAAAATTCCATAATATTACTTAAAAACTTAATAATATTGTTACTTAAAGTTTGTTCAGAAACGTAGATATTCTCATATATTAATCATTTTCTAAAAGTATTTCAAACGCCTGCTGTAATAAATAAAGCTCAGAATTTTAACACCCCTAGTTTATGAATGTGAAATGAAATTCTTTTAGGCATTCTAAGATTTTTACGCAGAAATTGCTTTGTAGCAAAACAAGGTTGTATGTAGGACGGTTGAGGTGTGATAATGGTTTCATGATTTAAAAGCGTGTATGCGTCTCATACAAATTTTCAGGTCCTTTTTCTTCACATTACCGAACCGATAATCATGAAATTTCGAACAATATTATCGACAAATTGTATAAAAAGTTGGAAAGTGTAATGGATGTGAAATAAGCTTACCAATTTAGTATGGGTTCATTAACAATGTTTTAAATTATGGAATCAGGCGTTACTTTGCGGAAATCCATGACAACATGCACCAAGCCTGGATTTTTGTCGCGGAATTAGAACTAGATTTTTTATAACATTTAATAAAAATGTTTTTGTAAGGCGACAACAAAATTGTTTACCGCCCCAGTCCACTTGGGTCAATTCAATACGAAGGGATTTATATTTCTACTCTAAGGCCCAGATTACCACTCACCATGGGTTGCCTCTCCGTACTAATGACGTGACATTGCCTTAACAATAAAGATAGTCATGTTCAAAATTACCTTTTTTAACAAAAACCAAAACAAAAAGTGAATAAACATTGTTCATAAAAGAATTTAAGAAATAAATACGGCAAGCAAATTAAAAAATACTGATGAGCTCTCGTTGCGAGTGTGAACGCATGTCATCTTCTCCTGACACGTATGAACTCAACTTATGACACGTTGCCAACGGTACGAAGCGTGCTGCTTTTAATAAAATATTAAAACGCTTTCAGAGCTTGATTAAAACAAATAAAAGCGTTGCAAGCGAATATTGAAAGTATGGTGTACACAGGATGAATTGGTTTTGTTGAAGCGAGATTGTAATTTAAATCTTAGTTCATACTAGCTTCTGCCAGCGACTTCGTACGCGGATCCTGTTGCTTATGCAGCGACAATGGGGTCGTCAAAATCGAAGATCTGAAACGTCTGATGTCCATATCTTAGAGCCTGGGACGGGAAAACAACGGGACGCGCATGACGATTCCAGACGTGCCAGATCTTTCATTTTTGTAAGTCAACTGGAAATGCCCATCAGACTAAACAACTCTTGTTGCTAAGATGTTATTCATATAAATGTTATAGTGTAGCTGGGCTCTTGGAATTCCACATCAGTTGTTCCAGATCTCAATTTTCATACGTCAACAGAGAGTGCTCATTAGGCTGAACAACTCTTGCTAAGACGTCATTCCTATATATGTTATAGTGTAGCTGGGCTCTTGGAGTTCCACATCAGGTGTTCCAGATCTTCAGTTTTTATACGACAACAGGGAGTTCTCATCAGTCTGAACAACTCTTGCTAAGACGTCATTACTGTATATGTAATAGTGTAGCTGGGCTCTTGGAGTTCCACATCAGGTGTTCCATATCTTCAAATTTATTTTCTTAGCAGAAAATGCTCATCACGCTGAACAATCTTTGCTATGGCGCTATTTTTGTATCTCTTATAGTTTAGCTGATCTATTGCAGTTCTGCATCAGGTGTTCAAGTTTCCAACATAAATTATAGCGTATATGTTGCCCAGACTTAATAGCTAGACAACAAAAAAAAAAAAAAACAATCAAATCCGTCCAGTAGTTCCGAAGATTAGCGTGTATGGAGTAACTTCTCCCGTTTTCGTAACATTTCCCTTCACTGCTCTGCTCCTATTGATTGTAGCGTGATGAAAAGTATACTATAACCAGCGCAGAAGTATGAGAAGTAATTGTACCAAGTTTCGTCAAAATCCGTCGAGTAGTTTTTGTTTCTATAACGGTTATACAGACAGACAGACAGACAGACAGACAGACAGACAGACAGACAGACAGACAATAATTTTAAAAATTGCATTTTTGGCATCAGTATCGATCCCTAATCACCCCCTGATAGTTATTTTGGAAATATATTTCATGTACAGAATTGACCTCTCTACAGATTTATTATAAGTATAGATAGATTTACTTTTGTTTATTAAAAACTTATAAGTAGGTATTCACTATCTGTGATTTCGGTGGTGGACTGTCAAATGGATCGTAGCGCGCGGTGTTTCAAAAATGTGAAATATGTAACTAGGGACTCCGGATCGACATGTGTGTGAAGTTTAGGTAATTCGCCTTTTTAATCGTACTTTTTTTAGGTTCTACTTAATTTTCAATGAAATCAGGAAATGTTTGAAAAGATATTTAGTTATATGACTTGATACATTTTATAAGTCCCCAAGTAATGTGGTCCCGAGAAGGCACTACCATCACGCATATAAATAGCGAATACTCTACGAGAATTGCACCGTAAACGAAAATTGATTTGATGAGTCCGACACTTTTTCCCGCTCTACCCAGAGCGGTAGAAATGATTTGATGATTTTCCATCCCCCATAAAAAAGAAGGAGATCATTGACTTTTCAGCCTAAAATTCCAATGTCTTAGTTCACCAGTACCTAGACCTACTAATATTATGAAATACTCAACGCAGCGGCATTATCGTCGCATACCACCACAAACCGTCACATTAGCGCTTACCACCGTAACGCGCACAATACAATACACCATATACTGTGTAGATTGTTTCCACTTCCACGTATTCCGTATAAAACGGAAATGTAATTAATGTAATTACTATTTCTTTCATGTCGGGAACGTTAGGAACAGTAGGTAACCGTAATTTAATTTCAAAATTAATGTTTTGATTAAATAATTTCTTTGATTAATGTTGGTTTACCCTTGATTATATCGGACTTGAACGTAGCTGTAGAAATATGGACCCAACCCTTTGTGGAATACTCTAGGTATATTTCGCAATTAAAGTAATTTTTTGTTTGAATCAGTGAGCATGTTACTTAACAACTTAATTAAAATTAACTTTCTTATAATATCGCCTGAAACAAACAAGTTTTTTTGTAGCAATTTCAGGGTAGGTTCCTGGAACTACTGCTATCTATCTATCCGTCTAGATTATATGTCTACGATAATCTTCGACTACAGACAATGAGTCTGTAGGCATTTCATCTTATAATATAATAGCTTCCATCAATGTAATATTATTTATTCAATGAATATTCGAGAACACGGAGCCGACAGAAATAGGTCTCGGGAAATGTAATAATATTACGCATTTATCTTTTATATAAAATGTACCTAATTAATGTTCTAAAGCTAACTAAAACATTATCTCAATTAACAAAATTGAATAACAGTCTATTTGCGTTTAAATGAATTAGTGTTAGAGTTAGTGAGTAGTTAGGTTGGTTCCTAACTAAACAAAGTTTTCACTTTGTTATTTAATTTTTTTTTTTTTTTAATTAGCCTATACTGTCCCACTGCTGAGCAAAGGCCTCCCCCAATTCCTTCCAGGAGTTCTTTTCCTGGGCCGCTTCGAACCAGCTCTCATGGTGAGTGTCTAGTTCGTCTCGCCATCTTTTTCTGGGCCGGCCTCGGCGGCGCCGTCCATCTCCCGGCACCCATTGGGTGGAGATCTTCGCCCAGCGGTCTTCTTGCATCCGGCAGACGTGACCCGCCCAATCCCACTTCAGCCTAGCAGCTTTCCTACCAACATCTATTATGCCAGTTTTGGCACGCAGCGTAGTGTTTCGCACCCTGTCTTCTCTTTTCACACCTAGAATGCTGCGTTCCATTGCCCGTTGGCAAACTCCAAGGCGGGACTTTTGTGATTCGGTGAGTGACCACGTCTGAGCACCGTAGGTTAGGACGGGCAGAATACACATATCGATGAGTTTACGCTTCAGGGAAATCGGTAGATCACCCTTCATTAGCGTCTTCATGGACCAGTAGCTTTTCCAGGCGTTTTCGACCCGCCGATCGATTTCCCTTTCTTGCCTGTTTTCGAAAGATACTAACTGGCCCAAGTAGATATACTCATCGACATAGTGTATTATCTGCCCATCTACCTCGACCCTACGCTTAGTGCTGTTGGTCATGATCTGGGTTTTTGACCGATTCATCGCGAGTCCCACCTTGCAGCTGGCTGTGCTCAGTTCTTGGAGCATAGTCTGTAGCTCTAGAGCTGTGGGGGCAAAAAGAGCTATGTCGTCGGCAAAACGGAGGTTCGTAAGCCTCTTATTGCCGACCACAATGCCCTTGGTCGCCCATGAGGCTGCCAGGGTTCTGAACATCTCCTCTAGAGTACTAGTAAAGAGCTTTGGAGAGAGCGGGTCGCCCTGTTTAACACCCTTTTGTATACTAAATGAAGGTCCTGGAGTATTTAGTTTTATGTTTGCGGTGCTGTTAAGGTATATAATTTTTAAAAGGTCTATATATTGTTGTTCTAATTCCTGATTTTCTAATGATTTGAATATTTCTGAGTGCTTGATACTATCGAAAGCCTTCGTATAATCTACGAAGGCTAGGTAAAGTGGTTTATTAAATTCTGAATGTTTCTCCAGGATCTGGTTTAAGGTCTGTAGGTGGTCGGTTGTGGAAAAACTAGGGCGAAATCCGGCTTGTTCTGGTGGCTGCTGTTTATCAAGTTTGTCATCTATGCGATTGTGTATAATTTTGGTAAATATCTTGTAGATGTGAGACGTTAAGCTGATGGGGCGGTAGTTGCCAATGTCACTTCTGTCGCCCTTTTTATGCAGAAGAACTATATTCGAATGGCACATCGATTTTGGGACTTTTCCTGATTGTAATATGGTATTGAACAGGTTGGTAAGGTGGGGCAACAGGGTGGTAGAGCCGATTTTTAATGCTTCTGTAGTAATTCCATCTTCTCCAGGACTTTTGTTATAGCGCATAGTATTGAGTGCTTTACGCACTTCGTAACCGTTTATTTGAGGGATGGTATCTGAACGGTTGTATTCTATGTTTATATCGGGTGGAGGATGGTCTGAGTATAGGTTTGTGTAGAATTTGGTTGCTATTTCCATGATTTTAACTCTGCTGTAGTGTTTCGTACCGTTATTATCAGTTAAGCTGTTTATCCAAGTCTTGCCTTTTGTTACCCCGTCTTTCAACACTCTAAGAGATGTATGGTTTTCTAACGCACTTTTAACGAGATGTGTGTTCAAATTTCTCAAATCATTCCTGATGCTCCTTTTAACTTCTTTATCTATTATTCTATATTCCACTGTTCCTATTTCTTTATTTGTCCGCTTTTCTATTAAGTCGAGACTGTGAGATGTTAGTTTATTTTTATTTCTAGGTTTGTTTTTCATGGATTTATTTGCATTGGTTATTCCTGTAACTATTGCATTATATTGTTCATCTGCGTCTGTGTCGTCAATATCAAGTTCTTTAAAATGATTTGTTAGTTCTAGGTTGAAATAATCGTAGTTGTTAATTAGTGTTTCTTTTGAAAGTCTTCTGATTTGTTTTGTAAGCATCTTTGCACGGTGAATTCTAAAGTTAAATCTGATTTTTACACGAATTGGTCTGTGGTCTGAGCTATATTTGAATTTGTTTATAACGTTAACATCTTTTATAATATGTTTATCAGATGATAGAACGTAATCGATTTCATTGCGTGTGAGACTGTCAGGTGACACCCAGGTCCAACGTCGCTGCGGTTTCTTTGAAAAGAAACTATTGGCTATGTGCATGCTCTGTCCAAAGGCGAACTGAGTGAGACGAGTACCTCGCTCGTTGCGGTCCCCCAAACCAAAACACCCGATTGTATTACCACTGTCCAGTTCTAGCCTTTGTCCCACTTTTGCATTAAAATCACCAAGGACGAGATTCCAAGTGCCTCTGTTTTCGTCGCATGCTCTATCAACAAGATCATAGAACTCTTCTATGTCTTCATTGGAATATGCAGATGTCGGTGCATAGACTTGTACTAGAGTCAGCGTTTTGTTAGATGTTAATTGAAACTTCAGTACAGCGACACGTTCAGAGTACCCCAGAAATTCAATGATGTTGTCCTTCCACTTTTTTGCCACCATAAAACCCACTCCGTGTTGCCCGCTGGTTTCACCAAAGTGGAAGAACACAGCATCGTCTCTTTCTTCTGTATGTTCGCCCTCTCTCCTGACTTCTGAAAGTCCCAAAATATCCCAATTTATGTCTTTTAGAGAGTTCTCAAGCTCGATTAATCGTTCATCTTTCAATAGCGTCCGAACATTGTAGGTTAAAATATTCAATATATCGGTGTCCCTGAGGTAATTTGCCGAGGTCGTTTGACGGTTGTTCGATCTCACCCGGAGATTCTTAGCACCCCTGACACCAGGGCTGTGCCTGCACCCGTCCACGCCAGCACAGTCACTGGAGTCGCCGGGCACTTGGGGCCGGTTTCTTACTCTTCTATCCATTGGGGGGGTATAGATCATAATCCGCCACGCTGGTCCAGTGCGTGTTGGTATATTATAAAGGTTTTTTAACTATTTTTTAAAGTTTTTCATCTTCTTTTCCGTTTTCTTCTCTTTTTCTATGAAGTTTTACTTCTCCGTTATTAATCGCTTGTATTGATTTTCAACTTATACTACCTATATCATGATCTTCATCCATTGTTGGTTGACATTGATTCATTGATGGTTTTGCTGTTGGCAGAACAAATGAGACGTTTATAAGAAATCGTTTATTTGTTTATTTTCATTAAAAATATCCTTAAAAAAGTATTGAATGCACTGCGTTTTGTTAACAATGACATACAGAATGAAAAGTTGTAAAAAAACATTTATTTAAATAAGTACCTAAATATAAAATTGGTAATGTGAAAGGTTGATCCAGAAATATCCGTACTTATTTTAATCTCTTAAATGTTGATCAAAGGAGTACGGATATTATGTACACATACAGTTCATTACTTGTTTCCTAATTTAGCCGCAACCATGATCAAAAAGGCTGTATGAATTTACGCAGGAAAAGCACTTTCAATCAACCTCTAACCTTTGAAAACTTTAATAAAATACACATAAAAGAATAAGCAAAGTTTAAATAGTATCGATGAAAATAGGTTTCGAAGTTAAGTTTTGTAATTTGAATTCTATCGATTTCAAGATACTGTCAACTTTGATTTTTATCTGAAATTGAATTAAATCCAGTTTGTTTTCACTGAGGTTAAATCGAAATCTTTTATTCAGATCAGATAACGTCATGTAGCTTTTTCTGCGAATTTGAAGTAGGTACCTTCATCATTTTATTATTCTGTTCATGTTTAAGTAAATACAAAACAAAAGCTCTAGAAATTTATCTAGGAGTGTTTTGACAAAGCAGGATAAAACATTTCATTTCCATCCCAATTCCGAATTAAGATATCGTGGTACAGCATAATTGAAATATCTATTTTGAGATTGACGCTAAAATTAAATCTGAAGGCCAAAGGGAACTTTGCAGACATCGGACGATCACTGAACTGAAAATCTGAACGAGCTTTGTTCGCTTTTCAAGACAAAACCACTCGTTGGGCACTCACTACGAATCTTACTTGTTTGCCTTATGAAGTTGGCAGCACGCCCGTTCAAAGTGGCTATACGATCACTGACTCCAGGGGTCACCCAACGATGAACTAACAACCAATCAGAACGGACTCTGAAGGGTCCTCACTATTTGAATGGGCCCAACTGGTCTCTGCAAACATCGCGACGCAATCAATTCGAGACTTGGCTAAACATCATTAAATCGACAAGGCAACGCTGTTAATAGCAAATATGGGTTATTTATGATGACAAGCTATTTATTTTTGTGTAATCACTTATGATAATGTAATAAATATTTACGAAGCTTAATTTTCGTAAGATTTTCTAAAGTCTCCGTTTGTCTGGCTTTTACTTACGATTTCTTCTTAGATAAGTTTCATTTACCTGAAAAAGAGAACAGATTATAAGTATGCAGGTATAACAAAATACTTGTACGTATTGGATCACATTTCCAGTACAGTCAACAACATAAAAGTATCTACTTAATAAAACAATACATTGTTTTGACTCTACGAACAAATATTTGGGAAACATTGATCTGACTAAGTATAATTTTGCACGTACTTTCAAGGTATTTCCCTGTTATTCTTACAACCTTTTACTTTACCTACAGCTTTTTGTAATTTTTTTAGAAAGTTTTGCGTTGTTCCTAATAATAATTAAACATACCGAGACCCAATTGCAATTATTTTCTACAAGAGTTAGTTCTCCAAATAGAACAAAACATCCAATGCAATAATTCTTGCTCAAAAACTCCTCAGGGAGCCATCGGCCATGATACATGAAGATGAAACCGAGACATCGGTAAACAAGATCGCTTGCATAAGTATTTGAGTTAATTATTAAGTTGTGGGAACAACAAACTCAATTTCAAACCTATATGACAAAGTTTTGCGACCAAATAACGAAACTTTTAATGAGATCAAAAGAAATGGACATGGACAACTCAACTTAAAATACATAACTCTAAAGTAGATCATTTAGTTAATAGGCAATGGAATACAAATTATCTAACATTATGAATTCAAGCACCAAAGTTAGTATCCCAAGTCACGTTAACGCTTAATGTAAGCAAAACAGTACAGCGGTTGATTGAAAAGGGATTACATAAATCTCAAGGGTTTTGTGAGGAAACTCCTTTGGTATTGAGTGCGAACAGTTAATCTTCATCTGGCTGTCTTAATATTTTAGATACGTATGTATTTTTTTAATCCGCGTTGAAACATTTTAGTGTCTCGTTTTGGGAGATTCTTAAGAGACGATAATCTATACATATAATAAATTTGTAGAAAAGTGGTGCCTGTACAATGGAAATATACAAAAAAAAAGTAGCAGGGGTTGTTATTTTATCGATGCCGAACCCGAAACTGTAATTAAAAATTTTTTTGTCTGTTTGTCTGTGTGTTTGTGCACGCTAATCTTCGGAACTACTGGACGGATTTGAATGACTTTTTTTTTGTTGTGCAGGTATTAAGTTCGATTAATATATAGGCTATAATTTATCTTGGAAACTTGAACACCTGATGCAGAACTGCAACAGACCTGCTAAACTATAAGAGATAAAAGAATGATGCCATAGCAAAAATTGTTCCACGTGATGAGCATTTTCTGCTGAGAGAATAAAATTGAAGATCCTGGACACCTGATGTGGAACTTCAAGAGCCCAGCTACACTATAACATATACAGGAATGACGTCTTAGCAAGAGTTGTTCAGCCTGATGAGCACCTTCTTTTGATGTATAAAAATCGAAGATCTGGAACACCTGATGTGGAACTTCAAGAGCCCAGCTACACTATAACATATACAGGAATGACGTCTTGGCAAGAGTTGTTCAACCTGATGAGCACCTTCTGTTGATGTATAAAAATTGAAGATCTGGAACACCTGATGTGGAACTCCAAGAGCCCAGCTACACTATAACATATAAGGGAATGACGTCTTAGCAAGAGTTATTCAGCCTGATGAGTACTCTCTGTCATCGTATAAAAATTGAAGATCTGGAACACCTGATGCGGAACTCCAAGAGCCCAGCTACACTATAATATATGTATACAGGAATGACGTCTTAGCAAGAGTGGTTTAGTCTGATGGGCATTTCCTGTTGTCTTACAAAAATGAAAGATCTGGAACGTCTGGAATCGTCTCGCGCTTCCCGTTGTTTTCCCGTCCCCAGGCTCCTAGAATTCGACATCAGACGTTTCAGCTCTTCGATTTTGACGACCCCGACTGCTGGCATAACGACACCGGAAGTATCAATTAACGTAAGGGACAAAATACGACTTTTCAGGAGAGCCAAAAAACGATTTTTATTTTTTTATTTTGATTATAACTTTTTACTGTCTGGTCCAATTTTTATGGTGTTCAGAGCAAAGTTTCTTAGAATTTCCCCTTCTTTCTTGTTTTATACGAAAGATTTAGGAATACCCAGTAGTTTCAAAAATAGCATGTCCTTTACATTAAAAAAAAATGTTTAGATGACCGTTACGTTACTGAAATTTTATAGATATTCCGTCGAGCGTAGTGTAAGCAGCAAGAGAAATAGAAAATTATACGAAATTTTATTGTAAAGGACTTTATCGGTGTTGCAATTTAATGTAACAATAGATTATTTACTAAAATTTATACTATTTTAGCACTATGGAAATGAGATTAAAGAGTAAATGAGTTCAGTTTCAGGTTTTACTGCTAGCTATAGCAGATTTAAGTCTGATTTGAGTTGGACCGCGTCCTACTGCTCCGAGCTAGCTCGGTTACTAGGCTCAGAGTAGTTCTTCATAGTTTTAGATGTTTATGAAGCAGGATTTACCTATTCACTTTCTCGGAGAAAATTGCTAGATGTGCGATGTTCTTCGTGATCGCTGAATCAAAGGAATAGTCCAAATTCTTCTCCTTTTCACAGATTACTATACTTTTGCTATAAAAGACTTATGTTTTTCCCGTCTTAACTCTTCGATTAACATGTCTTTGACAATTCAGATACTGTTTAAAACAAAATCCGTTTTATTTTCTTTGTTGACTATAAAATATTTAACAGAATTAACCACTATCCAAGTACACTTTGTATGGAACTTACTCGTTTGAGCCCACTCGGTCCGAGCACACTCTGACCGTGTCAACGCGGCTTTAATTGGCTTTATAATTAGATTATATTAACAATTTAAGTTTTCTTGGAATTTATTGCTACCTACCACTTTTTCTCCACCTGGCAAGAAGTGATGATGTGTAGGTAGCGGCTCTGAAGAGGATACCTATCTTCTTCAGAGCCGATGAATGAATGAATGTAATGGAAACGAAAGGTCGATGAATTAAGGCATAAGAATTGTGCGAAACATGATATTAGTATGATAAAGTAGAAGTGACGAGTAGAGAGGACGTAAGGGGAAAAGATAGAATAAAAGGTGCATGGGTTGTGTGAAGGATGAAGCAATAAATATCTGTTTGACGTATTTCATCTGCAGTAATTTCAGCTCATTTCAACTTAGAATGGAGATCGTGCGCTGTGGTGCTCCTTGGGTGAAGGAAGCCTATGTCCAAAAGTGGTCTTTAATATTTAGAAATAATAATGGTGATGAATTTCACCTGCAGATTGATTAGTGTTGTCTATGGTTTATGTATTTTTATGTCTAATAGCCGTAATTTTCCAAATCCCTTCATCCTTTTCTGTTGCATTTAAATTTATTCGAGGTAATTTTTCGGATTTTTTATGTCGTAAGTGTCACGATTCCTAACATTTTATATAAACTTCCGATTTCGTCAAACAATTTTTTAAAGTAAGGGACATATTGTTTACAGTGAGACACATTTTATTTACACTAAGGGACATGGTTTTTAAAGTTAGGGGCATTTTATTTAAAGTAAGGGACATTGTCGTTTAAATCGACTTATTTTTGACTAAGGTAAGGGTGTAAATTATATATTACGGTGACTTACTTCAATTTTTTGAGAAGAATAAATATAAATGACTGTTACATCACATTTTTTTTCAGAAATCGTTTTTCGCGGTCAAAATTTTTGTACTGTAAGGGACATTTTTTTAAAGATAGAATTTTTTTAATAATACCAATCGATAGAGCGCGAAATTCTGAATCCGATGATATATATAACTCATTTTCGCCAAAATGTCCCTTACGTTAATTGATACTTCCGGTGTCGATAAGCATCAGGATCCGCGTACGAAGTCGCGGGCAGAATCTAGTGTTAAAATATATATCGTCTACCCGCTCCCGGCAGGGATTAGACTGAGACATTATCCGACATTGCATTGGGGAATACCTGTTGAATATAATTATTTGAATTATGTGAGTACATTCTAAGGCAATAAAAATATGAGGTATTATGATCTCTTAGGATTATAGGTCGAAGTCATAGGTTTTAGATCAATTTCATCTGTCTGCCGAGTTGTCAGAATGTCAGTTGTGTATTTGGAAACAAAAAGCTAGATTTACGTCAAATATTGTATCAGAAGATGTCACACATTTAGTGTAATAATGGCGCCTGTTACAGAAAAAAATAAAGGACATCGTCTGTCTTGGTATGGACATTTGTGTTGAGGAGGGCATGACACTCATGTAACTAAGAGAGTGACGGGTTTGAATGTTGATGGATGGAGAAGCTGAGGAAGGCCAAAGAAAAGATGAATTTCGTGTAAGCAATATGAAAAAAATGGAGTACCTAAAGGATACTGCGACGGCTGATAAGGGAGAGTGGAAAAAGAAAACGTGTTGCGTCGAGTCTCAGTTAAATTGGGGGCCAGAAAGATGATGAGAGGACTTACACACACTAATACACTATCAGAGCAACATAACTGGTAAAAGACTTTCAACACGGTTCACCCAAAAAATCGTCGGAGGTCTGCCATTTATCTTTCAAAACAAATGGCTGCTCTGAAGTTTGCAGAATAAAAATAATTATTTTGTAAGCCGTTATGT
Source organism: Agrotis clavis (assembly GCA_954870645.1). Taxonomy (NCBI): domain Eukaryota; kingdom Metazoa; phylum Arthropoda; class Insecta; order Lepidoptera; family Noctuidae; genus Agrotis; species Agrotis clavis. The sequence continues at coordinate 12,512,113 of OX940935.1, forward strand.
TCATTTGCAAATATCCTCTCCCACCACTGTGTTGCGGCGTAGTAAACTTATTAATCTATTCTCCAGACTTTATAACCGACCAAAGTCTTGGCAACAAACCCACACACTCCATATTAGTAAATCTTGCGTATTATTAAAATATTTCATTCACAGATGTGTTGTTTTAAGAGGATCGTCTACCGAGCGCTCGTCCATACTAAAAGAGAAAACGTTTTCCTACCCCTAAATGTTATCCTACCTCAATTATTTTTTAGAATGCTTCCTACACAGTAAAAAACTAGGTTTATAGGTTTTCTTTTTTTTCAAAATGTATAATAGTTTTAAAGTTACAGGCGCCTAAGAGTTACTTTTGAAAAAAAGAAAACCTATAAACCTAGTTTTTTACTGTGTCAGAAGCATTCTAAAAAATCATTGAGATAGGATAACATTTAGGGGTAGGAAAACGTTTTCTCTTTTAGTATGGACGAGCGCTCGGTAGACGATCCTCTTAAAATATGGATAACATTTCAGAGTTATTTTGGTTAAGGAAACTATATTGTGTTTGATCAGAATGTATTATTTTTGTTATAGATAAAGTGAGCTTTTCCTACTAATAATAATTTACACAAAATAAAAGGATGAAGAAGAAAGAGAATTTAAGGAAAATAGATCATGATGATGTCTTTCATTCATTTCTCACACTTACATACGCACCTTCGGTGCAACAAAGTCACAAATAGCCAAAACTGCAAAATCGACCTAAGTATGCCAAATTGTTTCTAAACCATGCCTAAACTTGGGGCAACAAAGACATCCGCGAAAGTATCTCGAAATTATACTAAATGGCACAAGTGCCTTTGTGGTTATTGGCGGTTATTCCATGCGTTTTGGGCCGACAACGTATCATTGTAAGTAGTACCCCCGCGCCCGTGACTGTTTGATGTACTATCGACAAAGTTGAATCATGACCCATTTTGACAATAAATCGTTTGAATCTTTCAAATTGACAAAGATCAAAGTCGTTGCCATGGATATGTATATTTACGCGAATGTGGACCTAATTGTATTTTAAAGTCTGTAAGAAAATAAGCTTATGGTGGGTCATGATTCAACTTTGTCGACTGTACGTTGGAGCAACAAAAACGTATCTGTTTTTAAGACATCAACATTATTATTATATTGAGGTCTTTTTTTCTATCAAAATCTTGGAGCTACAAAAGGCTTAAGTCAATTCCGGACACTTTTTTTTGTTGTCTTTTATTAGGATTTCTTTGGTAATGAAATACAAGATTTTTACGTATAACTATAGCCAACTAAATAAACAATTAATAATGTAAAGATTTCAAACCTTCTATAAATAGTTATCCAGAACTGAGGAAAAACATGCAAAAAAATATTTAAAAGTCTTCTCCTGTAAAATTTAAAAATGAGCTGTTATGTCTTTGTTGCACCGAAGGTGCTTTATCTTTTACGATGTAAATATTTTAAAAAAAGGTAGTTTACTAGTATTGGTAACATGGTCCGGGCAACCGAAAGTCAGGAGAAAGAGGAACCTCCTAACAATACCAAGTTTATAATTCTTGAAAGTCCTCTTTTTCTAATTTCAAGTTTAATAATTTTGTATATATTTACAAACAACAAACATGACAAAAGCAATCAAACTCACAACATAATAATTATGCATCAACAATAGAGGCGAAATCTCAAAACCTCACGAAGCGAAAAGGATTCAAAAAGGATTTAAAACAATATAAACTTTTTCTATCTCAGTGAAAATATCATTTCCTTTCTTAAACCGAGCTGCGGCGGTAACGCCGTGGCAGTAAATAAATTATTATTTAGAAAAAGTTATCTCGCGAAGATAGGATTATGTAAATCTGGGACGTAGACGAGGTCACAGGATCAAGAGAGAAGCTTCAGATGTATTTGAAAATTTACTTTTTTTTTTATAAAATACACGTACTTCGTACCTAATTGTTATTGTATCGTTTGAAGGTTGTATTGCGATCACCTTCTTAAATATACCTACGAGAATTTTTTTTTGACGATGTTTTTGTCTATTAAAGTATTTACTGACTTTGCATTTATAAAAAAAAAATACAATTTTAAATAAACATTAATTTACATTAACGTTAACACAATTAACATTATTGCATTCAATTTGCATTTTAAAAAGATAAATATTTTATAGGATACTTATCACCAGACCTATTTCGAAGTTTGGGATCTAACTTTTAGCGGTCTATCCCGGGAAACGGCACCACCCATCTGTAGTTCCAGTGAGTGAACGAGGTGTCGCTAGACGACTTGTATAGCTCTGTCTCTTTCACTCAACGCCGAGTGTCCGGCGTCAAATAGTTTTTACTGTGTTTCGTCGGTGCGCAGGAGTTCCAGTTCCTTTTAGATGAGCTCGTTCCATCTGAGGCCCCATCATTATAGCTAAGAACAAACCCATTTCAAAAATAAAAAATATTGTTAATAAAAAATGTCGTCCTCAGAAATACAACCACAAAAATCTCTTTCTAATAACATTTAATGTTATTAGAAAGAGATTTTTGTGGTTGTATATCGCTCGGATTATTTTGTAATTTGTAAATTTACAAATTACAAAATAATCCGAGCGATTAAGTAGCCACAAGGAAAAAACTGATACCACGAAGCTCATCTTTATTCTAAACGGCATCATGATCTGTATTCAATAACAAAATCATGTAATATCGAAAGAAAGAACATTGTCTACAGAAAATATTAAACACTACTAAGATAATATTGATTTCGAATACTGCGGCATGAAGCAAAGGCATTCGTTTGTGGCACCTTTGAACCTTAGAGCTACTTATTATCTGTTGATGCAACGTGGCAATAACGGTAGCAATCTTATAATATTGCCTATACTTAAGTAGGTATATTCATTTTAGTCATAAAACTTCGGTATAACAGGATTTAACTAAGGCTTTTTTCTTAGAGGCATAGGTAGAAACTACAGATCGCCACCGGCTTATTAGCTTCGTTCCTCACATACTAATTTCGCCTTATTAACGTTCATACATCTGAGGATTTAAACGGCTACCTAAAGCAATATTCCTAATGATTCACTTCGCAATGTAATTTGACAATTATTCTATTTATACACGAAGTTAATAATTAATTATAGTAGTAGTCAAACAAACAGGCCGGTTGTGATTCATACGACCTTTCTTAACCCTTAAAGTCACTTTGCATAGTATACTATACACCTGAATAAAAAAAAAATATTTTGAGGAAAAAACTATTTTAAAATGAAATGTTTTTACCAAAAAGGAATTTCAGAACATTCCTCTTTTTAATAATAAATAAATTAAAGTATTATGTTCGGTATATTTGTCAATTTTGACATAAATGCGAAACCATACCGCAGGAATCCTGTTTATGTCCGTGTAAAATTTATTATAATTTCTTATTCATTATGAAAATATGTTCTGTGATTTGTGAATTGAAATCATAAATATATTGTGCTCCTGTTAGTGCTCAATTATTCACGTTATATACAAGTTTTCATCGCTTTTTACGGCCACAATCTTGTGTGTATAGCATACTATACATTGCGACGGTTTGCTAAAAAAATATATCGATATTGATGTATATCATTCTATACATTGCCAACTTATGGGTGGTGGTGATATCATTGATGATTCTTCATTTAGACTTGGAATCTAGATTTTTGAAGCCCCAAAACTGTTTCCGAAAGCGGCAAAGATCCAACACCACTCACAATCAATCATTTGACAGAATTTCCTTTCGATACGCAATGCAATTTCAATGCTATACCATCTATCGTATCACTACCCTCCTTGCAGTTAAACCGTCACTGTTTACGCCGGAAACTTCATCTAAATGTGACCATAGAAAATGTAGAGGTCCTATAGTTGCTGTTAACAGGATAAAAAGACGAAAAATACCGAAATTCTAACTTTTTTTTTGCAATGATTTAAGAGAAGATTTCAATAGGCAGCTGAATTGTCTTATCAAGGTTTTCAGAAAGCTGTTTCATGAAATTGATTGATGGTGGACTACTGCTATCGATTTTCCCGGAAGACCTTATACCTGATATAGCAAATAACACTAACTTATTATACCATTTTCGACGGGAAAGTCAACACAAGCACTTAAAAAGGGTAAAGTTGATTTTTTCCCATCAATATGTTGATGAGAGATGTAGTTATGCCACTTATGGAACACCGCAAGGATTATTGGTAGACTACGGCAAGATTGCAGACGTTATGTTTTTCAAAAGTTTTCAACTGAAAGATCACTGTCTGAAACACAGAAAGTATCTGAGGTTCAAACATTGCAATAACGGCCAGGGTAGTACTCGTTGTACCTAGTTCAAAATGTCCACCTTTGTTACGGGGTTAAAATGAATTGTTTTGTAGCTTATCATAAGCACTGATTGTCATTATTTTATTATAATTTGAAGCACAATTGTCGTTCTATTATTTTGATCAACCTATGTCAAAAGTGTATATTGTATATTATACTATACGCCCCTTACAACTAAGAATTACTAACGTTGGTGGCAATGTATAGTATAATATACACTAATTATCTCAGAAGACCAACTAATTAGATTTTTTTTACTATTTTTCCTATCCTTATTATGGGTCAAATAATCATAAACAAGAATAATTTTGATGTTTTATTTCGATGAAATGTTTTGCGACTTTAAGGGTTAAAAACCTCACCAATACGGTTTAATAACCGTAAATAATAATAATTGTTCATTAATATCCATACCATTGTGTATCAATGCTGATGTTAGGCCTAAGCATTTCTAGATTATCTCATAATCCCAAAGGCCACTTTCATACAAAATATCCTTACAACTGACTAAGCCTGTTCACATAATGCAGCAATATTTTGTTTTAGATTGCATCAAGGAATGTTTATTAATATTGTGCGTCATCGTAAAGTGGTTTTACTGCATCTGTATAATACATAAAGTAGGCAATATCCCTTACAAAGCAGCCATTCAGCTACTATCCGGTCATTTATAGCAAGAGATGAAACAAGGCGGTGTAGTGAGGGGACTCATTCGATGTATCGATAAGTCGGATTAGAAATAATTAAAGAGATACCTAAGAGAATTATGCAAATAATTTCCGTCGATCAAGGATTTAAGTTGCACATTAATAAGTCAGCATTGTATAAGCCCCCTCTCACAAGAGAGGAGGCCTGTGTCCCAGCAGTGGGAACATTATAGGCTGATGATGATGATGATTGTATAAGCTCCATTGAGTTTAATGTTATTTATATTTAAATTATAATCTCATTATTAATAATGTGAAATACTAGCTTGTAACTGTTGATTTTCTAATTAAAGTATAATCAGAGAAACTTTATGAAGCTAAAGTTCGCGAAAAAAAACCACACCTCACGAGAAGCCCTCATAAAAGATTCAAAAAAGTTCACAATCATCAAAAGACGGAATAATTTACGTCGTTACCTTTTACGCATTCTCATACCCACGCGCCGCTAACCACTGGCGACGTGCTTACAACAAAACAAATCCGTTTTATCGATACATTAACGACATTATTCATCGATAAAACGTGCCTAGCGACGTCACTCGTCGGTGCCGCAGTGTCGAAAGGGTGCAGTGCTTCAGCAGGCGACGAGCTGACATCTGACTCGAGAGGGGTCAACGACTTTCTTTTACATGTCCGTCGCCACTAACACTGTGCCTTAAGTCTGTTATCAGTTTTAAGCGAAGTGTGAATCAAACCGACCGAAAAGTCTGTCAAAAGTTTCGTAATGTTTTTTGTTGTTTAGAAATTGAAAACTGCTACAGGGAAAACCGTTCGTATTTTTTTCAGTTGGCAATTTTTCATTAAATGACATTTTGGACACTAATTTGTTACATAGTTTCTGTTATTATAAACAATGTTTGTGAACAGCATAGAATTTTTTTTTAAACCGAAATGAGATTACGTTTTTTTCATCGCAAAGCAAAATCACAATCCGCCTACTTATCAATTTCAGTCATGAAATACATCATCTTGTATGTTTCGAGTTTCAGTCTTCGGGCTCAGTTTCAAAGTACCAAATATTTTTATAATTACTTCAGGCCTGTTCGTCCATCCGTCTCTGTCAGTCGCGTACCTACGTCATCGACTCATGGTTTTAATTATACACTGGCTTCCAGGAAATTTCACAAGATATTTTGTGCATACTCAAAGATGAAAGTTAAACGAGCATTAATAAAAAGTTTTTGGTTTCATGCATTAATCATTAGTGGGAGTCATATGCTTGCGATTTCTTTCTCATACTTTGAGGGATTGAGAGCGAAAGAATGGTTTCAGTTGTTTTAAAATTAGGTAGAAATTTTAGGAAAGTAAATGAAAATTATGAACGACTATAGCTGTGCCCGCGACTTGTGGATGTCGGAACTCAACAATGTATTTTTTAGTAAAATAAAGGATTTTTCCTGAATTAAAAGTGGCCTGAGTTACTTTTTATTACATCAGCTACCTGCCAAAAAAAGTCTCGCCAAAATCGTTCGAGCCATTTCAGAGATTAGCCATTACAAACAGACAGACAGTCAAAAATCGTAAAAAAAAGTTATTTTGGTCTATGTACCGTATATATATATATATATTCATATCATATGCATGTAGTAAAAACGGTTATTTCAATATTACAAACAGACACTCCAATTTTATTTATAATTATGTATAGATGTTACCCAGAGTGACCAGCCCAAAGGTGTAGGTAGGTACATTTTCACTACTTTAATTGTAAGTATTAGCCTTATTCGCTTGTTTTGTATTGTATTATGTATAATCTTGTCGCGTAAATTGGGTCAAGTATTTCCTTTTATGTAAATCTAATTTTCATCACAAAAGCTTTCAGGATTGCCTCTGCATTATTAAGTTGGAAGTGTAAACAAATTATAATTATGAATTGGTTCATTGTTTTTTAACCTTTCGTTATTAAAATGTCATGAACTGAAATTGATTGTGGGACTTCCGATATTGTTCTTGTTGCTTATTTTAATTAATTTCTTTGCTTCGCTTCGAATAGGAAAATATTCTAACTGTTGGCATTTTAGCCTGCCGGGGTCGCGGGACTAACGAATCACGGTATTCGTTAGTCCCGCGACCCCGGCAGGCTGGTACCAGTACGTTAAGGGCTATTGAAGGACACCGTGGATTTTAGTCAGTACAAGTCTGACAGTCCTTCCTGCCCTGCTATGGGTGGGAGGACTCATTTGATGATTTTAACTAGTTAAAAAAAGGATAACCGTTGGTGTTTTGTTTTCTGTAGAATTTGTTGAAAGTTCATTCATTGTATGCGAGATATTATACGACATCGACTTATCAATTTTAATTATTTATTCATCTCAAAGCTGTACCTAATGCTTCATGTTTTCAAATTTTAAACTTCCAGCATTAGTATAACAACAATAACATTACAATACTTCCTCCCTGACTGACTAAGTCACCCTCTATGACTACAAAAGGGGATTAGTTTTCTTTTTGTACCTATGACAAGGTGACAAAACTATAAACATAAACAAACACATCACCTAATAAAATCGCATACATAAATAAACTATAATTGTAGACAAATAGACACGTTTATTGAACGTCAGTCATCGGTAAACTTTAGAACGTTATCCTGACATGATGGATACGTTATATAAATATTATTCTTCTAGAACAAACGATAGATTCAGTGAAATATATTGCTTGTGTGTGACAACAGAAAGCTATGTGCATGACAACCAATAAAAAGATGATCTGTTACTGTGCAAGAAGTCTGTAGGTACCGATGTCAAGTTATACTGGATATTTGTATATTTCACCATGTCCTACGATCAGAAAGTTATTAAACTTCATTCTGGATTAAGTTTGAAGGAAATCGAGTTTGTTTGCCATACACAAGTTTGGCCATCTATTATTTTGATAGAGGAAACAGAATTTTCAGTGAATATTGCCTATAGGAATAGGTCAGCAGCCTTACTCTCGACACTCGATCTCAATTGAAATTGAAATTGGGATCGAGATCTTGTCATTTTTGGCACTCTTGAATGTTACACTATCGCACGATTGGAACAGTATTGGGCGGATTTTTTTGGAACTAAATGAAATCGACTTTACTCGAACGAAAATAAATATCAGCACAAATTTACTTATTGATTTAATGAGTAATTCAATATTTTTAAATTTGGTAATAAACGTTTTCATTTGTACGGCCACCCCATGACAATCAGTGTAGGTGTAGTCGAACATGCAGTCGATTCAAATCTCAATCTCGACTTCGTTCAAGAGTGCCAATTTTCTGAATATTGGTATTGAAACTGAATCGAATTGGAATACGATCGAGATTGGGATTGATTTCAAGAGTAAGGCCCCAGATCAGCTTACGCTAGAAGCAATCTGTTCAAATTGAGTATGGAAGAAATTTTCGTTTCAATGTGAGTCGTTGAGTGTAGTGTGAAACGAGACATTCAATTGGATCTGAAGTATAATGTAATCGCTGCGACTTATTTTACGCAGCGAAAAAATCTAAATGATCGAAAAGTTTACGTTCTTTCTGTGTGTGGATGTGGAACGACACATTTATGTATTTCTAACATATTTATAGTTTATACAGAACGTAACAAGCGACACTGCCTAAATGAAACAACCCGGTCTCCGCGACGGGACCCGTTACTCAATTTCAGGACTTACAGTCCCATGACACTTTGATTACCCATTGTAGGCGTAACATTTACCCGAACTCAGAAATGGTCAACCTTCACCAGGTCAAACATAAGCAACATTTACCGAACTACGTATGAAAATAACCCTTTCCGGTGATTTCCCGGGGGAGGTGCTTGCTCCTGACGGCAGCGACAGGTTGATTTTAGCTAAGCTTTAGGACCTGAGGTACAATACTGAGGTGACGCCTAGTAGACTCCTATAAACCTCTCCCAAGGTGATAATTTTGAAGTTTTGCAGGTAAGTGTAAGACGGTGAATTTAGAATTTAGTTTGTTTAGGATTTGTTATACATTTTCACGTGTTGTTTAGGTACGGTCAATCCTTGTATAATTTGTCAGAATACGTATAGTTGCTGTTACATTAAAAATATTATGATAATTATATCAATCATTTAATCGCGTCATTAAAATTGACAACGGTTCTTAAAAAGGAATTATAATTTAAAAAACTGACTTTGAAAAAAAAAATAGCCTTTTAAACATACCAAATTTTTACACAAGAGTGGATACTTTTGTACGATTTCGACCAAATTGTTAACCCTTGTCGTATGTCCATCTTCATAAGTAAACTTGATATTTTTCATGAGTCAGCATGAATGTTGCAAACGTCTGCATGCCCAAAACAAAAGTGATTGACAAGTTCAAGGTGAAACTGTCTTCGATAAAATTCTGTAAGTAACATGAGCTGTTGACAGGTATTCATAAAAAAAACTTAGTCAGCAAACTGACAGTTATATTACGTAGAACATTTTTATATTGTCATGAACATACATCTGAGCAAATGTTTCAATAACGTCCGGGTACAAGTTAAGAAGCATTTGCTGAGATTAGGGCTGAGTGCGGATAAGTGTAAAAGAAAAATATTATATCAAAATATTTTTGTAATAAAGCACTATCTACTGACCGCGGCTTGGCTCACGTTATGGTCTGAAATTATTCAAACGAAATTCTGTATACTTTTTTCTCTGGTAGCGTAGCTTTCCATTAATGAATTTATTTTCAGTATCAGTAATTTCGGATATTACCCCTACTTCCCAAACATACAAACTATCCCTCTTATCCATTGTGTAGATAAATGAATAAATCCGCAATCTAGCAGACAAATTGTCAGAATACACTACTGCAATATGTTTTCGAGGCTTCCGCTGTGCACTGTACATTTAAAATACTTGCAGCTTAAGGTTAAGGGTACCGAACAGGTTCAGTAAAGCATGTATGGGCTTAGCAAACATAGCTCAAGTTCCTAACTAATTAGTTACAAGGTATAAAGTCAAGTAAATAATTTATTGACTGGAAAATCACTGCAACTACAGGTTTCGTTTACCTTGAACCTCAGTAAATAAGAATTTATTTGAATGAATTTAGAAAATGCACCTAGTCGTAAAAATAAAAAAGTTTGTAATATTAAAACAAAAAATTCAAAATCAAAATATTTTATATTACATGGGCCCATATAAAACGTCGAGAAGAAAGAAAAATTGGCACGGTTCGGGTTGGTCGTTTCCATGGAGAAGAACCGACAAGAAACTCCATGGTTACTCTTTTAAAAATATTTGCTTTTACAATGTTATTGTTACAGTTTGTTATACTTACATAAACACGAGAGAACATCGTAGGCACGATAAGAAGAGGGAACTTCTTACCAAAAGATAAACAAAATAATAATAACAATAAAATAAAATAAAAACGTATATAATAATATAATTATTATAAGTAATAAAGTAGACGATAAAGATAAAATGGATAATCTGGACACAACCAATCATCTATGAAGCTTTTTAAATTCAAACATAATTTAAAAACAAAAACGCACGATATTTTCCAGCAAGCACGGAAACTGCACGATAAAAATAGTGGAACGAACACCGGCGTCAGTTATATTACTACCATTTTGAGTTGCGTACTAAAGGAAAAGTGTAAACGGTCCTCACCGCCCTACTCCAAGCAGGTTTTATTTCGCAATTTCGGAAAATGCATAAAAATACCAACTTTTCTCACGGTTCTTTTTTTGTATTTGGTGGTAAAAAAAAAGCTGGCTGTTTCTACTATGATTTAGAAATTTCCATTAAAAAAATCCGAACGTATTGCATTGGAGGTAGACCTCCACTTACACTAGTTTATGCTAATTTCACGAAAAAAAAATTGTTGGTGTAAAACTACAAGACTCATAAAAAAATAGTGTATAACGGCGGGAATAAATAAAATATACAACAAGCTACCGGAAGACATTAAAAATACTAATAATAATAATATATTTATCAATAAATTGAAACGATTATTAATCAATAAATGCTACTACACAATTAACGAATATTTTGACGACAAATTTAAACAACAATAAAAAACTATTCTGACATAATTCTTTTTGACATAATACCGACATTTCACTTTAAATTTTTTACATATGAACTAATTAATTTAATTTAATTTAATTACTAACTTGATAACGCGGAAATATGTCTTATTTAAAATAACTATTCTAATTTAATCCAACATTTTATTAAATATTCTGTGTATTAATAATAATAAATATTCTGTACATTAAATAAAAAATAAATTCAACAAATGTATTAGTACGCAATTAAATATAATTATGATCTTGTTAAAACCAAAGAGCCATTTTACTATTTTACCTTCATAACTTATAATTATTATTATTTTTTAAACAAAACAGCGCTTTCATCCTCTCTCCTATCACCAACTAACTTTGCTGTGCCCGACAGGGTCCATAATTGATTCTATGTCTTACCATACCAACTGTTCTATTTACATTATGGAATGCAATAAAGTATTGAGTATTGAGTATTGAGTATTGGAATTCCAAATCCGTCAATCACATTAAAAGTAGCCGTCAACTTCTTCGATAAACATCAACATCGAAACGACGTCGTCGGTTACGTCAATCACATTTTGTTTGCTAAAACGCAAGTTCGGTACTTGCGTGAGACTACGGGTAACAAATTGCGATGGAAAAGTTAGCGTGGTGAGTGGTGACAAAATGAAATTTTAATTTCATTCAGCTTTTACTTAGAGGAAATAATTAACGTTGAGTGCGGTAATTGAACCAAGTAATTAAGTCAGTATTATTTTATAAGAAGTTATATTTTTAACCGACTTCAAACTGCTGCGGCTGTAAAAATATATTCCGCATTTTGTGTAATATCTCTTTGCTTACCTTTATTTATTAACCAAATTGAGAAAAAAAACAATCTTAGTTATTTACCAAACATTCATTCAAAGATTTTTCCGGCTATTGTTCGTCTTGATTGACGTATTTATCGTTGCTAAAGATGATATTCACTCTTTTGCACCTCCTCACCCATTTCTAAATATAGCAACAATCCAAAATATCCAATCCAATTTATTGATCCTAATAATAAGGGCAGGTATTTCGGAATTTGACCTTTTGTGAAATAAATAAGGTACTGACGTAAATACGCTACGACACATCGGACATCAAGTACTTTAGTATTCTTCCACAGTTCTTCTCAAATAGATAAATTCTCTTTATTCTGTGTTATTACTGTCGTCCACCATAAATGTTTTATTTAATTAACTACATTAAGAAATCGCTCACGTATTTCATTCGTGATGTGTCGCCTCTCTCGAAATGTTTCTATATTGTTCCTAATGAAATGTTGGACACTAATTAATTTCAACCGGACGCAAAATTGACCTATGTCAACTACTGAATCGCGTGATTCAACCCTAAGGTCTTGAAACCTGCGTTTGAATTTGAACTGTTGGGTTCCGATTGTAGAGTTGATTGTTGTATAAACTTGTTGATATTTAAACGTAGTTTACATTAGGGTTGTGAAACAATTAGTTATGTAAGTGAGTGTACAATAAGGTCGGCACGTCCGGTAAGCGCCAGACGAGAAATTTACGGCGGGTGATGATTTCATTAAACGAAGGAGAATTTGAGCAAAGAGGGATAACGTTCGTACTAGCAGACGCAGATATTATTTTATTTTAGAACAGTTCGTCTATTCGAATAATTTTGTTTGGTAAAGAAATTTATAACACATTTGCTCGTAAAAGGTCTCTTACTGCACCTATTTCAGTATCGTAATGTATCTTATTACGCACTAGTGCGTAATGGTAAAGTAAAACGCACTAGTGCGGTAATGGTAAAGTAAAACGCACTGTTTATCAAGATGCTCCGTCTAAAACGAACGGTACTTTTTTAAATCTTAGCAAAGAGTTTTTATGTCAGAAAAGCGGTAAACATTTATTATTAAAATTAAATTTGGGAGATGAAAAATATAATAAATAAACATTTTAATCTTTAATTTAATTAATTTTGACAATTAATTACAACCATTTATCTGTAATAAAACCACAAAAGAATTAATTTACTTTATTAGTAATACTGGCTGTTTTTTGTGCCTTTGCCATAAACAAAAGATGCTGGTGCGCGCGCATTGCTAATTTGTGAAAAAGTAAAAATTATTCCGCTTGCTTTTCCTTTTCGATGTAATGATTTTATTTATTTACTCACAAATGTGTTATAAAACGTCGTATGACATACGTGCGGTTTGATAATTACAGCCTCTGCTTTCTTATAGCACTCGCCTTACGGCTCGTGCGACCAATATCGCCTCAGCTGTAATGATCAACTTACCGCACTTATATCATAATGTACTATTAAATGTAGAGCTTAATCACTTTTTTTTTACACACAGTACCTATACCTACGCACTTCTTTTTTTCACTGTAGTTGTAGATCATGTTGTCCTGAATCGGCCGTAATTACATGTCTGTACAGTATTGAAGAAAAATGGTAGATCTTGGTAACTCGAAAATGGATAAAATGTAAATCGCATTTTAATGTCCAAACCCATTTATTTGTACTTTCAAAACAGGTCTCCGGTTCACGACCAGCAATCCATTTGGAATAGAAGATACTTAAACTCATTAATTTCGAGGCTAACCCCAATAAAATCCGAGTTAATCCTACTAAGTTTACTTCTCATTATTAATTCCACCGTCGTAAACAAATCGAAATGTAGAGCCTGTTACTTACTACAAGTAAAAAAATCGTGGCGTTGATAAACTGTCATCCAGTGAGTCAGCAGGTATATTCGGCATAGTATTTGCTTATCGCCTTTGACAGCACTATCCTATAAAAATGGAACTTGAATACCGCGAATCGTTTAACTTATTGGTTAACGTAGACGTAGTATTACCTACTTAACCATAGCTTTATCCCTTTCAACAATATTTCTCAGTAAAATGCTACTCCAATATTTTGGAAACTGCTTGCACTGACAATGTACTGAAGAATTCAAAATTGTTTAGTGACTTTAGACAATATAGGAAATATTCTTGAAACTTTTCATATTCTCAATTGAAACTTCACTGACGCTTTTGACAATAATTCATACTCAATAGAAATCTTTCTAAGATTTAACTATAAAGCATAAGTGTTTTGCGGGAATCAATGACATTAAATTATTATTACTAAAAAACATAATTACATTTTAGTGTGTATTCCTTTTATTAAAAAAAGATTAATTATTTTTCATAGCATTTATTGCACCATTTGCATTAGACTGTACACATAGTAGATAGACCTAGGAAGGTGACATTTATCCTTCAGGTTGTCAAGTGTTTATGGGATTGATTGTAGCTGGTTACCATGACGTTTCAATGGCGCCTTTTGCTTAGTATCAGATTTGTAGCGAATTCATTGCTGATAAATATCTTCAGAAGACGAATTGAGGCCGACCCTTGCTCTTTTTACGGCTGATAAGAAAGGTGATAAACCAAAACTTGTAACATCACGTTTGTTTGTTGGTCCTCGTAAAAGGAAAGTTGTGTGATAGCTAGCATAGGGCTTACGTAACGGCACATATTGGAGTCAACAATTTCTATATTATGTTAGTTCAGCTGGAATAAACTATAGGTTGTACTAACACTCCGCCAGAGACGTCTTCTATCGGGATTTTATACTTTCTTACGAGTACGAGTATGCGATTTAATAATTTCGTTCTTAAGTCTACATTCGAGGTTTAAGTAAATTGGATGATTTTGATGATTTTAGTAGAAACTCTCATCCCATGATTAACCCTCTTACTTTTCCTAAACTCTATACTTAGTAGCAGATAGCAGTGTTTGGGCAAAGGTTTAGTCCATGTTCGACCCCGACAATTTCTAACCCCGTCCATAATACTTCCAGACCCAGAGGTTACTGCTGTGTCTAGATCGATCAGTCAGTCAGTTTCTTCTTTGATACATCTAAGATAATATAATAGTCTCCTAGGTAGTGATTCCAAGAAAATATAAAATTGTTTTCTAAACAAAATTTTGTGCCTTCCATTGAATTTCAGAAGCAACTTATCTTCATGAATCTCCATTATACAACCAAAAATAAAACTTTTGAAGAACTTTTTATTTCTTTTCAAAGCCTTCTTGTTGCCTACTTTCCTTATCAATAATTCCGTATTATTAGTAAGTGTTCTAAATCTAAAAGTAACTCTGTTTCTATGCCTATTTGTTGTACGCCGTGTTCAATCAACATAAAACATTTATTTAAAAAAGTCGACAATTTTTTATGACAAATCATCATCAACTGGCCTTCCCTGGGTGGGGCAGAAGAGACTGTCCGGCTCTTCAATCTGTCTGACTCAGTCCAACCTGTTCCATCAAACGCCCTTTGCGTTCTAGGGGCACGGTGACCTTTTAAGACGGTCCCGCGACTAACGCTAGTAGACCTGAGTTTGAGCAACTTATTAACCCCATGGTCGGTTGTCTAGAACTCATTTTCGTTCACCATTTGGACGAAGCCGGGAACAGAATGTATATAGTACGTTTTTCAGGAGAAAAGGTATTCATAATTTAACAACGTCAAGGCGTCTCCATCCAATTAAAGTGGTTGTATAATCGAAAATGGATTCTCTTTATTAACGAAGTCTATGACGCTAGATCCTTGATCAATCCGTAATCAGTCTTATGACGTCATAGAGAACCGCAAGTTATCTCTTGATACTCTGTAATTTTACTACCACGTTGCTGTAGTGGTTGCAAGCGCTGAGCACTGGTTCCGTCAACGTTTTGATGGCATTAAGATAGCTTACTAATACATGGGAAATGAGGATAGGTACGAAGAGTGAAGCCAATGTGCACACATATTCCTAAACTTCCTGTAATATTACAGAGTTGATGTAATACTTAATGTTACTTGCAAAAAATGTGTTTAAAAATGACTTTTAAACCCACGTGGTTGTTCTAAATTAAATCGTTACATAATAAAATTATTATAATTTCTAATAATGATGGTCTTGAGGGTCTTTGATCAATCCGTAACCAGTTTTATGACGTCAGAGAGAACCCGCAAACTATCTCTAAGTCTTGATCCCCTCTCGAATGTCCAGGTCTGCGTTACAATAGAACATTCCAGTCCAGTCTATCCTATTTTTAGACGTGTACCTACAATCTGTTGGAGGTTAACATTAAAAAAGATGGTTCCGTGCCTCGTAAGTTTGAAAGGAACCGGAACTCAAAGGATTACTCGAGGAGTGGTGGTGTCCTTGACCTTCCATTGTGTTACGACTTGAGACCGCCAATCTACGCTAATCTTCTAAGGGTACAGCAGTAAAAATAAATTCTGTAGAATAAGTGTGGACGTTTGTACAAGGTCTTTGTACCTGCGTGAAGTTTTATGTTAACTTCGTTTCAGTACCCATACCATGAGTTGTCATTTCGATACTCGATCATTCGCATCGACCGCGTTTGGCGCAATGAGAGCGCCAAACGCGGTCGATATCGATGATCGAGTATGTAATGATACTCATGGTTTGACATTTCAACATTGGACATAATCAAATAAGTCCTTAGCATAGCTTTATCAAATAATAATATAATGTTCCCAGAGCTAGGACACAGATCACCTCTTTGTGAAAGGGAGTGCACAGTAATCTATTACGTGGGCCCAGTGTGGATTAGTATAAGTCAAATGTCGATGATTTCCTTCATAGTTTTGAATAATCGTGATGATATAATTGTACAAAGTAGGTACCCACGATCAACAACTCGTAAGTCATTGGGCCACTTGACTGCTCTACCTGGGCTGTCACTGCTCAAGTCCATAAGACGTGGAAATTATAACCAAAAGTATTATCTTGCTTTTTCTGCTATTTCGTTGAAGGACGATATTTTAGGAAAATTACCTATTTGTTATCTAGGATTGTTTTGCATTATTTCATTTCCAGCTCCCGTTTGTATCCTTGCTTTTTAAATAAAATATAAAACAACCCTCATTTTTAAGAAAAAAGCTTTTAACCAAACGGATTCACAAATTAGATGCGAGCGAGATCCTTGTAAAACTACCCAGCGAAAACTTTCATTAGTGAAAACCTTAGTAATGAATATTCATGAAGTTACGCTTTAATAATTAACAAACTACGTATGAAGTCTGACGGCTTCAGCGGTTTATTAGCAGTTGGGTCACGTGGAGGCATTTCTAGGGCTCATGTTTTACTCCTGTCCTGATGCGACTGTGACCTATTAAAAGATTGGATGGCGGTCGACGGAAAGTAGATTGTCACTCAAACGGCTTTTATGGTAGTATAGTATATGGTAGGTCTTCCTATTATTTTGGTTGGTTCTATTATGAACCGGAAATAAAAACAAAAGAACAGCCCTTCACGTTTGTGAAGGGCTGTTCTTTTATTTTCATTTCCGGTTCAAATTCCGGTTGAAAATATTAGGTTGTAATTTTTACAAGGCTGTTTAGCCTTGAAAAAATTCAAACATAATTTTAAACATAACAGTGAGTTTTTATTGTGATATATTGGGATGATTGCACGACCGTTCAATAAATTACGCGTAACATTCAGCGATAAATATATTTTTGACATAATTGCATTTCAGCTGCCAATCGCATAAAATTGAAACAGGCAGAATGACATTTTAATTATGTTTAGTAGGTACTAATTGTATTTAGTTGTTGGGAAAGCGGGCGTTGCGCGATGGGATTTGCATATTTTTCTACTTAAGCACGTATGCTTATAAAAAATATAGATATATTATAGATTTTGTTTTAATTATTTCAGTAAAGTTCCGAAACGCAACAGATTGTTATTAAATTCATCACTAAATCACAGATAACTTAGACTGAACATTCTAACAACAAATAAACTAAAGAATCTAATCATAATTATTGTGTAGCAATTATTTTGTATCAGTTCGTTGTTGTTTGTACAACAACGGAACTAATACATTTAGGCTTTGTAACCGCTAAATATGATTTCCTTTTTTTTAACATAACATGCATAACACACATCTGTCTTAAGCAATGTAATAGTGTGCAACGGAACAATAAAAAACTCGATATAATTGCCCGTCTCGTCTTGAAAAGCCAATATGAAGTAGTTGTACAATAACACGCTAATGCCACTGAAATATTTGATTTTGTTCCGAGGTTTTGGCATTGTTCCTCATTCTTCATAAGGCATTACGTACGATAAACTCGCGAGTCTAATGCTAAATGAAAATAAAAAACTCGTTTAAATATTTCAGAAGTTATATCGTTTTCTTCGTGTAATGTTTTTGTATGTATTAATATGATAATAGAACAGATTATTTGTTTTTTTTTTTATTATTTACTTAGTTTACAAACAGTTAAAAGGTTTTTTTTTGAGGAAATGAATAAAAGAATCTGTTACTTAAACCTAATAATTATGTTGTAATGACATTTCTAATGAAATTATTAACGCCAAGCTTTTTATACTTATTTTGGCCATTTTTAAGCCTTTATGAGACCGTCTTTTTAAAGTGACAAAGTGGAACAAACCAGACGCCGCGCGGCTGAGACACGGCTGATCTTAGCCCGATGTAATAACCGGGGCAATATCGACATAACGCAGCTGATATAGACGCCATCCTTCCTTGAAGTCCCCAGTAATCATATTGGTTTGTAGCTACTCTACAGTGGAGTGGCTCGGATTGTGGTCATATTAACAGACAGAGTGCAGAGACAAGAATTCATTCGCAATTAGTGGGATACTCATTCATTTGTAGAAGGAGTTGTTGTATTTCTGTGCCTTAATCGATGTAAAATATAGTCGGTCCAGAACATGGCTTCGAGTGTGACGAAATTACTAAGGACTATTAATTTGTGAGTGTGAATGCATCAGGGTCGACGGCGCGTTGTGTTCCACGCGCGCCTCAAAGAGCGTCAGCATGATGACGGGGCCCCCCTCTTGAGGGGCAAAGCCAGCCGGGGTTGCGGGACTTATCTCATTACAGTGAACCCGTAACATAAAGGGCTATTGAAGGACACCGTGGATTTTAGTCAGTACGAGTCTGATAGTCCCTCCCGCCCTGTCCGGTGTGGGAGGACTCATATTTTGAAATTTAACCACGCTAAAAAAAAAAAGTCTGAATGCATCAAGCAAGCATCAAATACCGTCAAATACGATAAATGAATTACTTACCTATTTGTTGCAAAATATTATTTTGGATTCTAGCGAATGTTTAGATTTAAATTGACCGTAAAGTTCAGTACTAAAGTTGCGAAGGCCCTAGCCCGAATTTTCACGTTTTTGTGATGTGATGAATAAAATTAGATCTATTTTCCTACAATAAATGCCGTACTTACTTCAAGTATAGCTATACGGAAAACTTGTGATTAGGCCTCAGCTGGTAGTGTTTTACTTTTATTTAAACTATGTATTTAGCCGCAACCGGTTGAACAAGCAGTAAAATCCGTAGGTATCCTGTAGGTAAGTTAGGAAAAAGCCAGGCAAATGGTGTCCTGAAATAGCACTTTGGTGTGTACATTCGTTCAAGAGTACACTAGCAATATTTCCCTCGGGTAATATCGCGGATGTAACAGATAGTAACGTTATAGTCTGCGTCAAATACCGCTTGTTTATAGTTTACAGCTATTTTAAGGATTTACGATGACAGGATGAGTGACGCGGTAATCGTGAGTTATGGCTTGAATAGTTAACGGCATTCCGGTCGAAATTAAACATCAAAAAAAGCAAGGAATTATTAAATATTTGAAGAGAATAATTACCTTGCACATAATTAACATATATTTCAATATAGACATAGTCAAAGGTCTTGGTACTAATTTGACTTTGACTCTTATACTTTATAGGATATTTTCACAGTTCTACAGGTAGCGACTAGTCAACCGTACTCCTCAATAAATGGGTTCAAAAATTATTTTCACGAGTACGACATCACGAAAAATACTATCGGAATAGTCCTTTACCCAAACGACAATTTTACTATCCGTATCGAGTGCGATACGAAGACATTTTGATCCCGAGAGAAGAGATCGTCGCGATATTTACTATCTGTGTTATTCATATTTCTAGATCAAAATGTAGGTTACGCATGTAAGTACTGTATTCTGTTACTTTATCGAGTATTGTTCACCTGGATCTATGATTTATTATGTGTAATGTTCTCCTATCTGTAATAAATGTATTTCGTTGGAAACACAGAACATATTTCGAAAGGTAGGTACTCGTAATTTTCAGTTTCAGTCGTTAGACTCTTTTTATATTTAGCTGGGTAAAATCATTAAATGACTCCTCCCACCCAGAGCAAGGCAGGAGGGACTGTTAGACTTGTACTTACTGACTATCCACGGTGTCCTTAATTAGCCCTTTGCGTTCCGGGGTTACGGCATTCGTTAGTCCCGCGAGTCGCTAGACTCTTAATAATATCTATCGTCTCATGTACCTATTCTGTGAAATTGGTATGAAAATTACCTGCTATGAGAATGAGACATTCGTTCATTTCATTATGAAGACGCAAATAAAATCAAAACGACTTGGACTAGAATCAGACCACCTAAAATTCTTATCCACCGGAACGGAGATACTATTACTAAACTTGGGTCCATAGAACTATTTTGAACAGGTCTCAAGGAAGTGCTAGTACCAAGTTAAATCTTCGCTTGAGCGCATCTCATTCAACGTCTTTCAGTGCTCAAATGCCCGATAAGAATAGAATAGCGGGCAAATATTTTCCATGGGTCGTGGTGGAATAGGCATCATTATTGCTATTGGAAAACGCCAGTAACCTCATTTATTTCTTCTCGATATAAGAGATTGTGAGTGGAAACTGCGCAGAGAAACGGTGCACAGTATATTCTCTTGATTATTTTCTTTGGACATACGACATCAGAGTAATTTAAACGCGCATGTCTTTCGTTATCACATTTACGGCTAGATTTAAAACTTTTGCATGATTTTTATAATCATTCACATTTTTATAATCTTTGGTTTTAATTTACCCGGTAAAAAGTTCGAAGGAGATGACGGGTGGAACTAGATGCCATCGTTGAGAATTGGAAGGAAATAGAGCAAAATCGTGACCATTGCAACGAATGGAGGGAGGCTTTGCCCAGCATTGGGAAAGTACAGGCAAGTAAAGAAAAAAAAGTCATCAAATGTGTTCTCCTACCCTGGGAAAGGGACTGTCAGACTCGTACTGACTAAAACCCACGGTGGTTTTACGTTCTTAGACAAACCCGCGACCCTAGAAGTGGTAAGAGGTAAGACCTAAGATTAAGGAACATTAGGCAAACATAAATGTACTGAACTGCTGATTTTTTTTCACCATTTCGGCTTTGCTCCTATAATAAAAATTATCGTACACTAATTGCCAGTCACCCTATATTGAAGGAAACTTTTTTACAATATTCAGTTAAACACCCGTTTTTTCTAACTCAAAGTCGTTTCCTGTGATCAAGTAGTGACGACCCACTTACCGCAATTCAATGAAGCTGAACTTTTGCACACACGTGTAGTTCCGATGACAATAAAACCCTATTGTGGCTTTTTGCTGATTTGATAATGGAAACCGATGACTAATTCCATTCACGTAAAGGACTAAAGGGAATATGAGCGTAAAACTAAAGAGTACCAAATATATGTATATCGGATAAAATTATAATTATAATTTAGATATCAAGTTCGGGAAAAAACAACGAAATTGTAGGTAATATTTTATTTGGCGACTGAGCGATAAAATGCAGAATATCAGGTTTAATATGAGTTAACATGTCATGATATTATAATTGCTGTTGGACTTAGCTCATTACGAAAAAAATATGTATATACTTTCTTTCATGCTGAGGTTTTAGTACTTTTCAAGGGAAACATATCCTGGCACCGTTACGTATTTGGATTAATGTACGATTTTAAAAATCTCTGTGGTTTCTGGTGCTAAAACCTTGAGGTCTTCAAGTCAGGAGTGAATAGGCTACTTCTAGGCAAGCCTGCTCCACCGTCGACCAAATCCTTGCTTACAATCAGGCGAAATACTGGTCAAATTCAAACCAATCGCTAATAATATTACAAAAAAAAATTATTGAAGACTTACTGGTAATACTCATCATCTGCCTAGCCTTTTCCCAACTACATTGGGGTCGGCTTCCAGTCAAACCGGATGCAGCTGAATATCAGTATTTTACATGAAGCGACTGCCTATCTGACCTCCACAACCCAGTAACTGTGTAATACGATACCTCATGGTAAGACTGGTCGTCAGACTTTATAGAGCTTCTGAGTAACAGTAACGACTGTCAAAGATCTACAAATGACAGCCGGGACCAACGGCTTTTCGTGCTTTTTATGGTACGGAGGATACTCGCTATGACAGATGGTCACCCACATCCGCAGACCAACCTGGGCAAGCGCGGCTTAACCCGGAAGATCGGCCTGTGCGGCTGTAATTATTTAACCACTAACTCTTCAGCTCTTAATGTACTACAGTAACTATATCACTAACAGTATATACATATATGTATAATCTACTAGCTGTTGCCAGCGGCTTCACCCGCTGCAACTCAAAAATTATCCCATGGGAACATTAAAACGGGATAAAAACTATCCTATGTGTTAATCCAGGTTATAAACTATCTGTGTACCAAATTTTAACCAAATCCGTTCAGTGGTTTTTGCGTGAAAGAGTAACAAACATCCATACTTACAAACTTTCGCCTTTATAATAGTAGTAGGATAGGATTCAGACAATCCCTACATAAAACCAACTTAGGCGACAATTCTCCTCTTGCGCGGGTTACTAGATTCTACAATTCTGTGTGGCGTGGTGCTGAAATCGATATTAATCACGATAGTCTTAACACTTTTAAAAACAAACTCATTACACACTTTCAGACAGAGGACATTTGATTTGACATTTGATTTGATTGGTCAATCCAATTATGTTTTATTTTTATTTTATTTTTGTATTGTGTACCTTTTATATTTTTTTAAATGTAACTCACTTAAAATGCTATTATCATTGATCATTTTCAATTATTGTTTTTGTATTTTTATTGAAATTTTATGTTAAATTATGTTTAATTCTGGTATTTTTAATCATTTATTATTGCATGCTAGTCTTATAATTTTGTAAATTCAACTATTGCGAACATGTTTGCTCAAAATTGTGTAAGTTGTGGTTCCCTGTAATTGAGTGCTCATTACGGATATTGTTATTTAAGCAAGTCTCTTTGTAACGTTTCATGTAATGTTTCCCTCGTTGGTAATCCTTAAATAAATAAATAAACAGGTTCTGACTACGGTTTAGAAGAGCTGATTGTTTTATTAGTTAAATCCGCCCCTTGTAATGCCTAGTGTTTTTTACGAACTTGATATTCTTTACCACTACAAAGTCGCACCCCCAGATCAACAAAGACGTAAGTGCAGATACGTCAATTTTTTTTTATTGCTGTTTTGGATAGTTTATGTAAAGATACATGTGCTCAATTTTTTCCGTTCAATTTGGACTTAAAATGAAGGTTTTATAAGAAAAAAAAAAATTTTGGCGTCATTTAACTTCAATATTTTTTTCAAATAATAAAATCGATAAACCAACATAAGCACGTTAAATTTCATTAAAATACACCTAATCATGCTTAGGTTTTTGTTCCATCAAATAAAACAAAAACGTATAATTATTATCTCGTATTATGCTTTTTAATGCCTAATAAAAAAACGATTTTCATAAAATAATACCGATTACATCCCATCACAAATAAAAATAATCAAACAAAAAAAGCCGTATTTCTATGTTCACGGGTGCACTCGCACACAGTTTGGAAATAATCATGCTTACTCCTTTTTTCCATTCACGATTTGATCTAGTTGGAGGAAGTAATCACGAACTCGTCACATAAACAAGTCGAAAGGACTCGGTACTTACCCTTACATCGCATGCGCGGGTGGGGATTGTTTGTTTAGTTTTCATAACTCACGCGCCGCTCAGAGGCAACAGCACGTAACAATTTGTACTTCCGAGATAAAAAGAAGTTTAAAGAAGTGTTTAGTAATTAATCGTAATTGAGTATACCTAATATTGAATATTGTACGTGTGCTGGATTTGATAAAGTTATACCGAATAGTGTTTCGGCGATGTCTATACCACTAAAAAGTAGTCGAGCGAGGAAGATGCTGGATTTTGTATGTAAGTACTTACAGTTTATTCATTGCAGTGTGTCCTAGACTAGTTGTATTTAGTAGGCTTGTGATTGTAAATACCTATTACCTATACTTAGTTAATTTATTGCAGTTTGTTTCTTACGTGTTCAGTGTCATAATTATGTATTCTAAATCTAGTGTTGTGGTGGGAAAACGAATGTCTTGATAGGTGACAATAGTGTGCTCTTAGTTTTCCCTGCAATAATATATAATAGGTACCTACCTATTACGGATTGGGTTTTTAACGGAGATGTGTTATAATAACAAATCAGAAATCCATATCTCCTCTCTGCTTAGCTTCGGTATAAATCTGATTGGTTATTCAAACACATCTCCGCTCGTCTCAGCTTTGGTGGAGTCCTGGCCTAAAACGTACAAACTCTTCGGCTTTATAATGTAGATAGGTACCTACTCGTCGGACCGTAGGCATGTCGCACCGCTTACGCCGTGCGTCCGTCTGTCCGTCGCGTTTGAGATAAGTAGATGATGCCAATCCAGTACCGCCATTACCATTTGACAGCCTGTTGACACCGCCATTTTACAGGCCTGTTGGTCTAGTGGTTAGTGACCCTGACTGCTATGCCGGAGGTCGTGGGTTCGATTCCCACCCAGGACAAATGTTTGTGTGATGAGAACGATCATTTTATCTGTGACTGGGTATAATTTATCTATTCTATAATATGTATGTATTTAGAAATATATAACTATGTTTATCAGTTGTCTAGTAACCATAACACAAGCTCTGCTTAGCTCGGGACTAGATGGCGTTGTGTGATAGTTATGGAATATTATTATTATAACATGTTTTTTTTTCAGATCGTGGGGATAATCATGAGTCTCTTAACATATCTGGCGAAAGTGAAACACGTCCTTCGAGAACTTCCACAGCTGCACCCAGGTACCGAGAAAGTGCATCATCAAACGAAAATGAAGAACCCTTCTCTCCGGCAGTATCTGAGTATGCACCTACTTTAAATCCGTCCAGTAGGTCTTCTAGTCCAGTTCAAAGATTTAATATGACAATGTCGTCTTCATTGGTGCGAGATGTTACGATGGCGCTAACGGATGCATATACTACGCCGCCAACGAGATCAGAAAAACTTTTTCATTTTAGCACTCCTTCTAAACATCACCGTTATTGATTTCATTTCTTCTCCTACTATAATTAACAAATCTAATAATAATGATTGTGTTTTATCCAACAATAATAATTCCGAACAGTGTGGATACATTGATGGTATTCACCCAATATTAGCGGGAGATAATTGTAATAGCTCAACAGATTTCTGTACTGATAACTTAAACGATCAATCTTTACAATTACCTAATTCTCCAAACAGTTTACCATCAAACTCTATGTGTACTAGTATACGCCGCGATGAAACCATTTCTATGGCAAATCTAACTGAGACCTACATACCAATAAAACCAGTTGCAATTAACAGTGACCTAGCAGATATTAACAATATTAGTGATGATGATGAACGAGTTTATTTAAATTTAACTGTGGCGAATCAAATTGACAACGTAGAAAATAATATTAACCCACAAATATCTAGTACTACAGAAATTACGCAACCTAGTACTAGTATTGCTTCTGAAATATCCTATTGTAATAATCATAATGCAAATATTAATATTACTGCTGGGTCTTCTCATGCTTTGCTGTCATCGGAAAGTAATGTTAAATCTAGAAAGAGGGCAAGAAACTTAAATGAATGGGCTAAACGTAAAAATAAAAAATTAAATAACAATGGTCTTGAATATCATAGTGTTAACACAAAGAAATTAAGGCAGTGTAGAGAATTAGGTAACCCTTGCGTGTGTAAGATGAAATGCTTTGACAAATTTACTCAAGCAGATCGTTTTGAGCTATTTCAACATTATTGGAATATAGGAGACCATGAAAAACAATGGCTTTACATCCTGAACAATACAGAAGTTGAACAGCCTAAAGTTACCAAAGTTCAAAGAAAGCGGGATAGGTCTCGCACAGTAATTTACTATCTACCATTATGTGAAGATTTTAAAGTCACAAAACTTAGAGTATGCAAAGTAATGTTTTTAAATACTTTGGGTATCAAAGAAAAAACTGTTTACTCTGCTATGAATAAATATACGAATAACTTGCAAATAATGGATTTACGGGGCAAACATGCTAACCGTCCCCACAAAACAAGTGATGAAACTGAGCAAAGTGTCATACAGCACATAAAATCATTCCCATGTATCGAATCTCACTATTTAAGAAAGCAAACTAGCCGTCAATATCTCGCCTCTGATTTAAACTTGTCTAAAATGCATCGATTAGGTATATGTAGTTTGGATGTCAGAAAATTTAAACACAGTAAAAGTAGCAAGTTTATACCAATATAGTAATATTTTTAATTCCCAATTTAATCTTTCATTTTTTAAACCAAAGAAAGATATGTGTCAAATCTGCAGTCTTTATGAAAATGCTGATGTTGACCGTAAAATTGAACTAAAGGACAACTACGAAACCCATTTGAAAAATAAATCCCTGATACGCAAAATTAAGGATGACGAAAAAACTACATCAAATCCTGAGACTAAGACTGTCGCTGTGTTTGACTTGGAAAAGGTACTAAACTTGCCACAATCCAATGTGGGTATTTTTCATTATAAAAGGAAATATCCAGTCTATAACTTCACGGTATACAATTTATTATCCTTACAAGGATACTGCTATTTGTGGCACGCACAGATAGCTAGAAGAGGGGCTAACGAAATTGCAAGTTGTCTCTATGACTTCTTCAAAAAAGAAGCTCTCAATGGTGTCAAATCAGTGTCTTTATATTCTGATAATTGTTCGGGCCAGAATAGAAACCGCTTTATATTTGCTATGTACATGCACGCTTCTCGTACACTAAATTTGGATATAGTTCATAGATTTCTACAAACAGGTCATACCCAAAATGAAGGGGACTCTATGCATGCCTGCATAGAGAAGAATTTAAAAAATAAAATCGTTTATACACCTGACCAATTATACGAAATTATTATGAACGCTAAGGTCCATAAGAAATTTGTTATGACTGAGATGTCCCAGAATTTGTTTTATGATTTTAAATCACTAGCGATTTTGAACAAAAATTGGCTGAAAGATACAAGAGGCGAAAAAATATATTTTTCAAAATTAAAAGAAGTCAAAATTACTGCTGAAACTCCTGATAAATTGTTTTACTAATATGATTTTGAGCAACCTGATTACTTTGTGTTAGATACTATAAATTATACTTCATCTAGAACGCGCAAAAAATCAACACGATCGGATCCTGAGCTCAAAACTGCTTATGACCAATTATTACCAGTGTCAAGTGCACTGTACAAAGATTTAAAAAGTCTATGTGACTCAAATGCTATTCCGTTACATTATCAAAGTTTTTATAGGAATCTAGTGGCTGAAAATGATACCCATAACTTGTTGCCAAGCGATAATTCAGATGAAGACTAAATTATTATTATAATTATACACTGTATCAGTAAAAATATTTTTAAAACTTTGATTTATTAGTTCTGTGTAGCAGGTTGATTGTAATATCGATGATTGTACGTGCGCAAACACAAAGTTAGAGAATAACAATTAGGCTTTTTAATTTATTGAATGATTACTTCGGTATTGTGTTTTATTTGTTAACCCTGGTTTAAAGTTTTAAACTACCTAATAAGTATTCTTGGTAGGTATTCAAGTTTTAACAACGAGTTAATTATTATTAGAGGGATTACTGACAGTTTATTAATTATTATTAGAAGGATTCAAAACAATTCAAATTCAACAATTTGATTGACAAAAAAGAAGTCATAAATATATTCAGTCAGTCATACATATTTTTTTATTAATATAATATATTATTTTTGTACCTACCTACAATAAGTACGTAAACACCAATAACTATGATTAATTGAAATTTGAAGATAAATATTTTTTTCAAAACTGATATTAAAATATTCTTTTGTATGAATGTTTAGTAATTGGTATAGGTAATAAATAATTTTAAGATTTTTGTTGTGAATATTAATTTTAAGATTTTGAGGTCTTAATAAGTAAGAAATTCTATTTAGTTACCGATCTGATTTAATTACAAAATTTAAATTATAATTCACTGTTAATTTGATTATCTTTGATCAATATTATTTTATTCTGTTGTGATTATTATTATAATAAAGTGCAATTTTCTAAAAACCTTTTTTATTACTCCACTGAAATATATTTTACCTAGAAACTTAATATTACTTACAATTATGGTTTAATTAAACATACTGTTAAAAAAAGGCCGTATTTAGATTTAAAACTATAATTTAGTTTTATTTTTTAACAAAGAAAGCTGTAAATACGTCATACAATCCGATAAGTAAAATAAAATTAAGCAAAAAAGGGCTTAAGCAGTACTTAGCTTCTGTATTTTATCATAGTATAGAACTTCGTAACAGACGTAAGCGTGAGTAGTTTCACTATAAAAAAATATTTATAAAGCGATGATTGGAATAAAAAACATTACATTTGAGGATTGGTCTTAAATAAATAAGGAAAACGTCTGTAAAACATTAAACATTAAATACTGATTACCAAGATAATTTATGGTGTTTCGAATGTAAACAAAAAAAAAGGTTGTTTTTTTTACTATTTTTTGATATATAACAATATATCATAGAGTCAAAAACGAAATAGATATACCTGGTTAAACAGTTTTTCTGCTCCCCTGTAAAGTTAGTGAATTCCACTTACGCCTTTATTGGCCTGGGTGTGCGAAGTATACACCACAAAACACTGTGACAAAACGTTACGAGGGAGTAATAAAAGCTATTAGTTATTACCCACCGTTATGTCGTATCGTATAAAACTTTATTTGCGTATTTTTGTTGTTGTTTTAATGGTTTCTTTTTATTTTCGCGCTACATTGTATTAAGTATTTTGTATAATTGTGGCAAACAAAAGAGTTATTGAGTCTTCCGCTACTGCTATTTGTAGAAAATGAGATCTTAGAAAGAGAATGAGAGAAATAAAAGGAGTAAGAGCCGGAAAAGGTGAGAGAGGGAGAGAAGAATTTTTTTAGGTAAAACTTTAGATTTCTCGTATACTTTTTTTTATCGTGGTAAAATCATCAAATGAGTCCCACCCAGGGCAGAGCGGGAGAAACGGTCAGACTCGTACTGACTAAAATCCACGGTGTCCTTCAACAGCCTTTTGCGTTCCAGGGTTACGGTAATTCGGTAAGTCCCGCGCCCCGGCAGTCTTTGGCCCTCTACAGGGGGGCCCCGTCACAATGCTGAAACTCTTTGAAGCGCGCTTGGAACA
Organism: Agrotis clavis; assembly: GCA_954870645.1. Lineage (NCBI taxonomy): Eukaryota > Metazoa > Arthropoda > Insecta > Lepidoptera > Noctuidae > Agrotis > Agrotis clavis. The sequence continues at coordinate 12,541,603 of OX940935.1, forward strand.
CAACGCGCCGTCGACCCGGGCACGGTCCATGGTCGGACAGCGAGTCGCCCATTACTCGCCGTCCGTATGCCCGCGCTTACGGTGACCGGAGATCGTCTGCCAAAATTTCTCCAATTCTTGCTACAAATGTTAACCGGATACCGTAAAGTTAAATTAGTCTAGGCATGATCATCAGATTCGATTGCAAATTATCCCAAACTGGAAATTGTTATGATCAACCAAACTAGGAAAATAATATAGCCCGTAAAGAGAGACGTAACTAAAGTGGAAAACCTGTAGTCAAAAAAATTCACACACAAAATATTTCTCGTAGAAAAAACCGATACAATTTTTACAAAGGTTCCGAAAAATAATATGAAAAGCCGCCACAGGTAGATATCGGGTCGAAGCCTATAGTATGAATTGACACCAGAATTTCATCTTTTTCAATATTTGGCCCCAGTATGGATCTATTCAATGTATGAATTTCGCATCAATATTTTATGCCCAACATGACAGGGTACGACTATTTATTCCTTGCCCGAGATACATAATACGTGTGCTAGAGTTTATTATAAACGGATTTTCTTTAGAAACTTTCTAAATGAATGTTTTGGGTGTCTTGATATTATATAGTGGTTTTTGTTTTTATTTAGTAATGAATTTTATAATGCTACAATTCTAACTTGATTGTTCCATTATTCATGGATAAGTGAATGTTGAACAAAATAGAACGTAAAACACGAGTACCCAATTATCCATATCTAAGTGCTACTTTCATTAGGTTTTAAAAATTGAGCCGTATTTTTCTAAGTCTTATAAGATCTGTTAGTAGGAAACTTTCTTGCTTAATTAGAACATAAAAGACTGCAATAACACTAAATTATGCAGGTAAATAATGACACTGTCTATCATAATAACAAAAATTTAAACAATAACTAGCTTAAACATAATTTAAAAATGTTAACTTTAAACAATAATTTAAAAATGGATTTCGATGTCAAAAGTTTATTTCGATGATTGAAAGTCGCTCTGCTATCTACGCCATAAAAGCTAGATTGCTGCCACCACTTCAGCGTCCATTCTTGCCAGTGTCAGTGTCAGTGATCAAACTGGTGAAAACCGTGTTAAATCCAACCGCGCGGACAGGCGCGTAAACCGCCTTACCGCGCGGGGCACCGCTACGAAATCCGCTTTACCGCCACCGCCCTCCGCGGCGGTGTGCGGCGCCGTGTGTGAATCGCCTTATGAACGTGTAATTATTTTATAACCAACTAACTGAACTTATCGCTTTCCACCTAAGCCAATCTAATCTGTAAAGTGTGAAAACCATCAAATATAAACTTCTCCCGTTCTGCGTGGAATGGAAAGAAGTGTCAAACTCACACTAAAACCCATCCTGTTCTTTCAATTACACTGTGCATTCAAGGGCCGCGGTTACTCTTTCGAATAATCCTGTAACTGACGTCCACCTTTGCGGGCGGCGAGTAATGGGCGACTTGCTGCCCGAACACGGACCATGCCCGGGTCGGGCGGCGCGTTGTGTTCCACGCGCGCCTCAAAGAGTGTCAGCATAATGACGGGAAAGAGGGGGCCTCTTTAGAGGGCCAAAGCCTGCCGGGGTCGCGGGACTTATCCAATTTACCGTGACCCTGGAACGTAAAGGGCTATCGAAGGACACCGTGGACTTTAGTAAATACGAGTCTGACAGGCCCTCCCGCCCTGGCCTGGGTTCCAGGAGTCATTTGATGATTTTAACAAGATTAAAAAAAAACTGTCTTCCACCTTGTTCTAAGTATATTTTAATTTGATTTTCTGATGGAATAATAAAATTTTCTCAACTTTCTCTAAATAATAACAAAATCGCGGTTTTAATTTCCGTCGTCCTAATTTAAGTTAGCGCTCCTTCCATTAGTTAGAGGTTACTCCTTGGGGCGGCTCCTGCAATAAGATTACGAGATTGTTATGACTAAGTTAGTTCAAGTTAACTTGAACTCTTCTATACACCGGTAATATTTTCATCTTTGGTTTCTAGAATGCCGATATCGATAACCTGCTATCTCAAAGTTTACCATAGCAAAAAGTTTTTTTTATTTTATTAAATCAAAAATCATTAGATTTGATTTATAGTCAGGCTTCTACCAACAGCTCGTATTGTATTTTATGTAAAATAGTCGTTCTTACCCTTATCACGAGTTTTCACTATTTTACTTTACAGCGTCTCTCCAGTATTTACAGCGTTCCTTGTATGGAAAAATGGAACAACGACTCTGGTGTACGAAGAAGGGACTAATTTTTTTTTTCCTTGTGTCAAAATGAAAATGTCAAAGTTCCAGTTTACTTTACGTTAGAATAACTGAAAACTCATGATAAGGCCTCTTATCACGAAAGAAAATACTGGAAAGACGCTGTAAAGTAAAAGAGTGAAAACTCGTGCTAAGGGTACAGTATTAACAGCGTTTCTTGTATGGAAAAATGGAACAGCGCCTCTGGTGTGCGAAGAAGTAACTAATTTTTTCCTTGTTTGTCAATTTGAAAATCTCAAAGTTCCAGTTTACTTTACGTCAGAATAATTGAAAACTCATGATAAGGCTTCAGATAAGATTACTGTATTTGAATAAAGAATCTTCTTGATTTTACAGACAGACGTTACCGTAGATCATATATTTAATCTTAATATATATAAATCTCGTGTCACAATGTTTGTCCTCAATGGACTCCTAAACCACTTAACCGATTATAATAAAATTCGCACACCATGTGCAGTTCGATCCAACTTGAGAGATAGGATAGTTTAAATCTCAAATTATAGTCGCAATTTTAATAATATTATAAAGATTGCACCCGTGCGGAGCCGGGGCGGGTCGCTAGTATTTCTATATTGATCAAAGATAGCTACGGATGAAACAGAGACATACTGTATTATTATTGATCGAAGCTTATTGGCTTATCTTCTTTAGCAAGTTCGGTTGCGCAGTACTCGCATCACAGATCCAATCAGCGCACTATAGTTTTTACCTACCTTCATAAAACCTGCATTTATGTATGTTTGTTCATAAAACCAATTAAGCAAAATGAAGAATGAAATAAAGTTAATATTCTCCAATAGGTCATTAATGAAGTTTTCATTTCCCAAAGAAAAACAGTAGCAATATCCTAAATTAAACACTATTTCGTTCAACTATCCACAATTTCTTCACGGTACTAACGTCACGTTCCGCGTTCGTGAATTACGTCGAAAGTGAACGTTGTATACTACAATTAAGATCTTGAATCTATTGTTTAGTTACGTCATTGTAATTAGTCTCAATGAATGAAGTGATAACTTGCTAAATGTTACCGGAACTGGGTCGATGGTAAAGTTGCTAGTCCATGGTGGTCCAAAGTAACATAAATGCACACATGTATTTCTTCAGAGTAATAATTTACGCCTCTTTTCCACCGAGGTATGCAGAAACTACTAAACACGACTTTCTTGCCTCGAACATGGACCCGATAAAAAATATGTGAAGATTATCAAAAAGCCTGGAAAAAATGGGCGTCAAAGAAAAGAATTAAAAAGTCACGCAAACCCGAATAAACTATGTTTTACGTTGTATTGTCAATAGTTACATTTTCTTAACTGACACCTTAATCAATTATTTAAAGGGTAAATACATAAAAATTTAAAACTGTACAGCTTTAATAGAAAATATGGGAAGTCAATTTACTCTATAAACAGTTAGATTTTAATTAAAATTAGTTTCAGAGAAAAAAGTTAAAAAGTTCAAAAGTTAATTATCTAGGTATAATATCTATAGTCGCGGGACTATAGATATACTCGGTAATTCGTCTATCTAGGTACCTAGATAGACGAATTACCGTGAACCCGAAACGTAAAGGGCTATTGAAGGACACCGTGGATTTTAGTCAGTACAAGTCTGACAGTATGGCTGGCAAGAGTCATTTCATGATTTTACCACAATAAAAAAGTAGTTATATCTATAGTAGGTACCTATTAGGTAATAAAGAGAGAAAAATAAAAGGAGTTTGGCTTACAAAAAACTAACGCTAGGAAGTACAATACTGGCCTTACTGTTGAGGTTTTCCAGAAAGATCTAGTGCGTAGTACTCAAAAAGGACGTGCTTGTACAAAAAATCACCAGCGCACAGGTGAAATTTTTCTACGACCATTAAGGTCTTTACAGAGTAGATATGGTGGGTAGATCGTACTTGTATACGTATCTATCGTGTGTTCTGGTTCGGCTGGTTCCCTCTCACATATTTCAATTAAGAAAATTAGCACGTATACGTCCGTACGTTTAGATAAAGCAAATCGAGCGATTCTAAACGTTAGTCAGGCATTCTCTAGCATATACCGTAAAATGTTGGTTCGTGAATTAAATTGCACGCCTTTCGTGCAAGGCAGTGCAAATTGCCGTATTATCATTTCCAAATTATATTACAATGGTATGTAATGCATTGTATTTCGACCAATACAGGAAGAGTCATTATATGGGTTTGGTGCTCAGATCTTGAATGGAATATTGTTTTATTGAATCGCAAGTGTGTCATTTATCGACCACATGGTATATTAAGAATTTTGATACGTAATTAAATAATACCAGACAGATAAGTGCCTACATTCTGAATGCTTATTACCACGGCATTGGCCAAGTTTATGGCAAACGTCACCGGGGTTTATACAGAATAGGTCAAGTATTTTTTAACAATAAAGGGAAAGAAAGTATCAAGCACACCATCTGCCTGTTGCAAAGCGGTCACCGTACCTTAAGGCGTTACAGGACGCATGTAACACCAGAGGTACCGCTTGCAATTTACAAGTGTGAAGAAAGGGAAAGATTCGAGCGTTGATCTTCCATTCTTTCTTTTCTTTCCTGTGCAGATTGTTAAGGGTCAATAGTTTCGATGGAATGCGTTAACACCCCAGATGTCGGCACAAAGATCCTTTAACAAGAACCGATGAGTACACAGATGAGTATTGATGCATACATTCTTAAATCAGCATGTAAAACTAATAATAATAGCAAAGAAATTATTTGATTTATAATAAAAACTAAAAAGGAACTAAGTGTAACAAATTCCTAATATAAAATGTAGATTTCTCTACATTTTGCGGTTAGGTAATACTAACTGAACCAAACATGAAGGTTATGAAGATTACATAAATAATCATAAAATAGATAAGTAGTACATACACTTACACTGAAAATAGTTTCTTTGTTCGTTTGTACATTCATGTTGCCCCAGAGACCGACAATTAACATACTACTCCTAAAAGTTCTGTGTGAGTTAGTAAACAGTTTAAGCTGATAGAGATTGCAAGGGGGCCTTAGTCCCATTACAATTTAAACTTTTAAATGAAGTCATTCAATTTAATTATTTAATCAGTAACAGTACTTTTTTTTTTTTTTAGCGTGGTAAAATCATCAAATGAGTCCTCCAACCCCGGGCAGGGCGGGAGGGACTGTCAGACTTCTACTGACTAAAATCCACGGTGTCCTTCATAGCCTGTTATGTTCCGGGGTTACGGTGAGGGAATAATCCCGCGACCCCGGCAGGCTTTGGCCCTCTGAGAGGGGGGCCCCGTCATTATGCTGACGCTCTTTGAGGCGCGCGTGGGACACAACGCGCCGTCGACCCGGGCATGGTCCTTGGTCGGGCAGCGAGTTGCCCTTTACTCGCTGCCCGCATGCCCGCGCCTACGGTGGCCGGAGATCATCAAGCGACGTCCGTCGCCGTGGGCGCCTACCACTGCGGCTGGGGCGGAGGGAGGACGCTGTCCTCTCTCGCTCGCGGCCTGCCTCCTCCTTCACGAGCATTACTGCCACGCAGAAGGAGCTGACCGCTTCCCACTCCGTCTCGCCCCGCAGCATGGCCGCAACCAGTGCCGGGCGCGAGAGGTCTCCGCCTATCGCCGCCGTGAGGACACGTCGGTGCTCCGCCCAAGCTGGGCAGTCTTGCACCGTATGCTCCACCGTGTCCTCCGGGCGATCTTCGCAGTGGTGACACCCAGGCGTCTCCTCCTTTCGCATCAGACACAGGTACCTCCCGAAACTTCCGTGTCCGGTGAGGACCTGCGTCAAGCGGTAGGTCAGGACGCCATGACTTCTCTCCAGCCACTCCTCAAAGAGGGGTCTTACCGCCGCAATTGCGGCGTGCCCGGCCTTCGGTCGCGACAGTCGTTCCTTCCATAATCAGTAACAGTACTTTAAGAATTAATGAGAGTTTTCAGAATTCAGAAATGAGATTGGAACACATTAATAAGGTCGTAGGAATCTGCTGGGTGTGAAAAGCACATTACAAAACCCACCATAATAATTATGGCGTGTTTTATGAAAGAGAATTCTGTCCAGTATTGGACGTTTTTTGGCTGGTACAATAACAATGCTGACTGGATTCACAAATCAATGTAATTTCAAGTTCATAAATAAACAAATTCCTACTCATAAAAAAAAAAACTGAAACGCGGAAAACGACGCAGCATAAAAATATTAATGCACATCATTTTTTAAACTTGACGTATTAGAAATTGAGTAATTTACCACACGACATAATAACGTACGAAAAGTCTTTAAAAACTATAAAGACAAAACTAGCCAGAGACATGAACTAGTGTTACAAATGTGTGCCGAGAACGGACCGTGTCGGACGGATTATTTTATGTAGCCACGGTATGAGTAGATGTTTGTAATGAGAGGTGAGTAAACTTAGGCATATTACTTAATGTTGTACTAGAATGCCGCTAGAGAATGAAACAATTCATTCTAATTTTTAAAGGTATGTTTGAACATTCTTAGAAGAGACATTGACTGATCCGAAGTACCGAAGGCTTTAAAAGCCGTAGGTACCTGTTTCACAAAAAGAATGACCATTGTGGTATTTTGCATAAAGCTGATGTTAATTCATGGGTTTATATCAAATGTCTAAGCTTAGAGCGTGTTAAGTGAATCAAAAAACAAATGGATAACAATGTAACTGACCTGTCCAACAAAAGCTTCCAAGCGGCTAAGTGGAATAAATTGAACTGAATTGGTTCACTCAAATACGACTAATATCTGACTCCCCATACATCTTCTGAATGAAGCACTGGAACCATAAATTGCAAACAAACCTACGCATGAACCGAACATGTCAACGAACTGTACCACAAATTATCTAAGTTAGTAACTGTTACATGTAAACATTCAACATTGATCTAGTGCCGTGAGGCTCGCTCATTCATACACAAATAATTATAACAAGGGAACTATTCAACTGGAATACGTGCGGCGAGTGGTCACGACCTGACGGGCAAATGTCAATGGCAATTCCGATATTATGCTCTAACAATTCACTTGTTTACAAATCTATTCTTCACTACTTAGTATGCATACTCCATTACCATAACTGTTAAACTCACTACTTCGACTTTGAGCCAATACGAGAACTAAATTATTATTATTTCACAAAGGCACGGCTACAATCGATCGCGTTCGATACGTTCCACGACAAAATTGACAAAGGCGAATACAATCGTGCTCGATTAAAAATAAAACTGGCAATATGCGAAATGACTTTATGGCGGCAGTTTCTGTGGCGCGTTCACAATTTGTGGCAAGTGAAACATAAACGAAACACTCAGGTTCATTTGATTATTCCGCCCCATTCAGCGTTGTTTGCGGTCAATTCGTTTGTTTTCGTGCTCAGTCGTGTTTATTCTAATTTCAAAGGTTATTCGATAGTGCACCAGCCAGCGCTTTTACTCGATGTTATGCTTGTAATAATCTTTAAAGTCACATACATTAAAATCTCTTATAAAATATGATGATACAAAAGTCCATCATCATTTAATTATAAGAACTTACTGGATAATCGCAATATTTTGTTTTGATGACACAACTCCATTTAAATAACAAAGAAGTCGAGTGAAAAGAATTGAACAGTTTGAAGATTCTTATTATTCTGTTATTGTGTTCACACCCTTAAAAAGGAAAGAAAACAGCAATGTGCTTTGCTTAAAAAAGTGTTAATAAAATGCTACAAGACACAGAAAAACATAACTTTAATGTAGGTACACAGCATAACAATTAGCAGCTGCACAACAAAACTACAAACTAAAAATATTACAATTTAAATGTAAAACTTCTCTTTAAACATTGCCATCAACCGAGCATTGTAATACTCGTACAAACAAGGAAAACTTGTTAAAATGGAACTACGCAAACTAAAATGGTTCAGCTCATACATAAGTTTCAGCAAAACACGTGTTATTCTGAGCTGAAACCTGAAGGACAGTAGAAATTGTGTACGAGGACGAAATGCATGTCGCAAACAATGGAAACAGGTATAACAAGGATGTGGAAATGTTCCCACTCCATTGTGTACTGAGAGAGATAAATATTTTTATTGTTTACTCTGTGTATCGTGTGGCCCGGCCAGATGGAAAAGAAAAAAGATTTTCCCCTATTAATGCTGTTGTATCGAGGTGTGCTTCGTTGTTCATTTTATGGTTTCCTTCTGTATTCGAAGCCTTTAGTTTATTGAATGAATTATTTTCACAAAGAGATACGGTACGTTCTCTATATTCTTTATTATTTTTATCGTTTTTAGGGTTCCGTAGCCAAATGGCAAAAAAACGGAACACTTATAGATTCGTCATGTTTGTCTGTCTGTCTGTCCGTCCGTATGTCACAGCCACTTTTCTTCGAAAGTATAAGAGCTATCCTGTTGAAACTTGTTAAGTAAATGTATTATGTTAACCGCATTAGGATTTTTACACAATAATAAAACAAAAACTAATTTTGGGGGTACCCCCCATACTTAGAACTGAAACTCAAAAAAATTTTTTTCGCCTGACCCATATGTGTGGGGTATCTGTGGATAGGTCTATAAAAATGATATTGAGGTTACTCATATCATTTTTCTCTAAACTGAACAGTTTGCGCGAAGAGACACTTCCAAAGTGGTAAAATGTGTGTCCCCCCCTGTAACTTCTAAAATAAGAGAATGATAAAACTACAAAAATATATGATGTACTATCGACAAAGTTGAGTCATGACCCATTTTGACAATAAATCGTTTGAATCCGTCAAATTGACAAAGATCAAAATCGTTACCATGGATATGTATGTTTACGCGAATGTGGACCTAATTGTATTTGAAAGTCTATAAGAAAATAAGCTTATGGTGGGTCATGATTCGACTTTGTCGATTGTACATTACTATACAAACTTCCATTGAAAATTGGTTTGAACGAGATCAAGTAAATATTTTTTTTTAATACTTTATAAATCGTAAACCGCAATTTACCTTTCAAAGTTACAACCAACTACAAGAACTTTTACATTATGTTACTTGCTGCTACGGAACCCTTTATGAGCGAGTCCGAGTAGATATGAGCGCCGATGGCCAATTCCACGGCGGCGGCGTGGCCTGTATATTTTCACGGCGGCGGCGGCGTCGCGGCGGCGCGTCGCTTCCGGCCGTGCGCCTTAGTTTTTTTTTATTAGGGAGAGATTTCATAAGAAGAATAATGAAGAAAATCATGTTGTTGTTAGGTACCACAAAAAGTTTTATAAAGAAACGTATTTGTTAATTACAATTTTAGTCTTCTATAATTAGAGATTACTTTTACTAAAAACAACAATTGTTTCAGTATTTTAAGATGCGAGACAGAGTTTTTAATCAAAGCACTATCAATTTTTTATGTGAAATGGGTTTGCTCTTGACCCTAGTTTTTTTTTTTATCGTGGTAAAATCATCAAATGAGTCCTCCTACCCAGGGCAGGGCGGGAGGGACTCTCAGACTTGTACTGACTAAAATCCACGGTGTCCTTCAGTAGCTCTTTGTGTACCGGAGTCGCGGTATAAGTGTGCCCCACGACCCCGGCAGGCTTTGGCCCTCTAAATGGGAGGCCCCGTCATTGTGCTGACGCTCTTTGAGGCGCGCGTGGAACACAACGCGCCGTCGACCCGGGCATGGTCCATGGTCGGACAGCGAGTCTCCCATTACTCGCCACCCGCATGCCCGCACCTACGGTGGCCGGAGGTCGTCCCGCGGCGTCCAACGCCATATCGTCGTTGATAGTCCAATGACGCGTAACTAACATTGTCAAATACTGCGTAACTACACTTTCACTGATTTTACAGGAGAGACAAAAAACTAATTTTCTAAAAGACTAATCGACCGATCTTCGACTGAACTTGAGTAGAGGATCATTTTGTTTTCTTTCATGTAATGTACTAATTTTGAAGACAACATTATCAATATTTTAATTAGAAAGTCACTTACGCTGTATAGTTTCAAACGATTTTGGATTATAGACAGTACTTACGTGATGTTTAAAAAAATTCTACAACTTCAATCAATCATATAATTAATGAAATTAAGTATATAAATGATTATGTTTAATCATAAATAGTTTATATTTATAGAAGAACAACAAATATATACTAACAGGTATGAAAACATATTAGAAGTAATAAGTAGGCAACATTATTACTTTTTTAAACTTCCTCAGCTTATTTATTAATGCTGCTAAAGTTTAACATCATATAAGAAATAAAAATAGTTATTATTATATATAATAAGTCTTTATATGAACAGAAACAAATCAGTCTCAAAATTATAACTACTAAAACTATTTAGAAACAATATTTTTTTCAACAATAATAATTTATTTTTTTAACAAATCTCTCCCCTAATGATCTATATTTTTAAGTCAATTTGTTAAAAATATAGGTAATTATTGAAAGAAGATACTCGGTAATAAGAAATACATTAAATAGATGTCTTAAAAAAATAAATGGTGAGCCGTTGCAGTATCCTGTAAAAAGCCTTACTTTTTACTAAATCCCCGCCGATTTTCGGGACTTTTTTCAGTGAATTTATCAAACAATTTAGCTTACTGTTAGCCTGTTATAGATTGGTCTTTGGGAAACAAGACAAATACAAGAATCCATGGACCCCAAAACTGATTCACATTTCCTAGCGATTTTTGTGACATGACTTCTTTCAAGGGAGAAAAATCTCCCTGTTTCCCCTTTTTTGACAATTGCTCAGGAATGTAGTAGGAAAGTTGATTATCATAGATGTTTATTACACATTGCTGGTATCTGATCGTCACATACCATCTTGCAATTTCAACATGGTTAAGTTTTTGACAAAGTATTAGTCATGGAGCCACTTTAAGATTTTTTCCATTACCTGGCAGAGTAGCAGATTGCCTGAAATACAAAAGCGCAATTTACAATGAAACGTGATAATAAATAATCAAGCTATCGAATAAGTACTAATTTATTTACATACTACCCTCAAATATAGGCTAGGCCGAAAATTTTTCAAACTGAGGTAGTTCCTGTCGTCGCTATTTACACACCAAATTACACAATTTTAGAATAATAAACATTCCAATTTTAATTACCATAACATTAAGAATACGTGTAATATACTTACATTCAAAATAATCCAGTGATGCCGAAAAAAAGCAATTTTTAACTGAAGCGTCACATAAGCACTGCAAATTCTCATACAAACTGGCGCATATACGCGGTTTTCTGGTCGTAACTTGTTCGTCCAAAGATCCGCGGTATTGTTATTTTTGATTTACTCCTCATTTTATTGATCTATTCAAAAATTGGTCGCACAGGTCGACGCCAATCACAATCAGTTACCTACACCCGCGAAATCTCATTTTTGCTTTTTTTGTAGTTACGCGGTTTTTGACAATGTTAGTTACGCATTATTGGACTATCAACGACGATATGCGTCTACCACTGCGCCGTGGGCTCAGTGGTAGACGCATATGGCGTTCTCTCTCGCGCGTCCCGCCTCCTCCTTCGCGAGCATGACTGCTTCGCAGAACGAGACGACCGCTTCCCATTCCGTCTCGCCCCGCAGCATGGCAGCAACCAATGCCGGGCGCGAGAGGTCGTCGCCTATTGCCTGCGTGAGGACACGGCGGTGCTCTGCCCAAGCGGGGCAGTCCTGCATCTTCTGCCCCACCGTGTCCTCCGGGCAGTCCTCGCAGTGGTGCCACCCAGACGTTTCCTCCCTCCTAATCCGACACAGGTACCTCCCGAAGCATCCGTGTCCACTGTACGGTGAGGATCTGCGTCAAGCGGTAGGTGAGGACGCCATGGGACGGGACGCTATCCAGCCACTCCTCAAAGAGGGATCTTACCGCCGCGATTGCGGCGAGCCCGTTGACCCTAGCCTAAGTCACTAATTACTAAGACAAGGTTGACGATACCCAGAAGTAGGAGCCCCGCTAAACGGGGGCTCCGTCGATTTATCTTGTGAAGGAAGAACTAGTTTTGCCTAGGCCAGTCTAGTTTATCCTGAAATCGGTAATTTATACACTTGACTGTGCAGAGCCGACTATTACATGTACCAGTATACTTGTACAAATCGAGACTTGCACAAACATAGGACAGTGACCATGTTAGAGACTTTAACCATGGCGTGATGTGACGCGATTTGATCGATTCCAACCACAAGTGAAAATCAACCTTGCCACTAAGAAATAATAATGCAATTCGAATGACTTGACGTCGTTGTGTCGTCCCTTAGAAATTTGTGCAAGTATCTTCCCACACACGTTTCAGTATTCTTGCGCAAGTCTGGATTACCGCAAGTATACTGTAAGTGCCTTTTCACACGTTCCGGTTGCCGGGTAGCCGGTGCCGGTATGGCAAATTACGCTGGTACGTGTGAAAGCTATAGTACATGCCATACACTGCGCCGCCGGCTATCCGGCAACCGGAACGTGTGAAAAGGCACTAACGTGTGTGGCATAAGCTACGTAGTGAGTGTAGCAAAGAGGCTAGAGCGAACAAATGCCGAATGCCATCAGGACGCGCGTGCGAGCGAGAAAGCAAGTTGCGACTCGTCGTGGCGGCGCGCCGCGCGTTTCTTTCGGCGGCGGCGCGCCGTCCGAATACACGGCGACGGCGGCGCGCCGGCGCGGCGCTCATATCTAAGTCCGACTCGCACTTGGCCGGTTTTTATGAAAAGCTCACGCTTTGTATATTTCACGCTTGGTTTAACTTTTCTTTGTCAGGTGAATTTGGTTGGTTTTACCATGGCCTCCACTGGAAATATTTTAAATATAACATATGAAATTTCAATCTAATCATTTAACTCCCTATTTACAAAAAAAATCTAAATCCGTAGTTCCTAAGATTATGCGCTACTTCCAAACTTACTTGTACTACTATAATATTAGTACAGGAGTCAAAATCATGCTTATGGATGTTAGAAAACTATCTTAAGTTTCTTGAAATAAGGCATAAAATGCAGTGTGCATCAAGCAGAAATCTTTCCGCATAATAGGCAGTGAAAATGAGAGCTCAGCATGTGACTCAGCGCAATACCTAAGTACAGCAATTTCCCCTTTGACGGTTGATGATAGCAATCATAGTTTAAGCACATATTTTTCAGTAAATATTTATGGGCTGATATAACTATTTATTATTATAAAATCGGTGGGTAACCAAACGCGAGCCTATCATAAAGGCTGCTACACACCTTACGATAAATCGTTACGATTAGTCGGTACAGTTCAAACTGCAACGATAAATCGACAAGTGTGTATGAGAAAAACTGTACAGTTTGTTCGATTTTTCTCATACACACTTGTCGATTTATCGTTGCAGTTTGAACTGTACCGACTAATCGTAACGATTTATCGCAAGGTGTGTAGCAACCATAACTAAAAAAAAAAGTTGAACGGTGTTTGTTTGTTCTTTGTCTATTGTAAGGTAGTTAAGTTCCAATAATTGTATCCTTCTACCCTCACTTCTAGTGAAGCCGACAGCCATGAGCGGCCATCTTGGTGCTGCATTGAGTCATAGTTCGCCTACTGAGAGGGAAGCGCGATCGCGTTGCCGTGCACGCTGATATAATGTCGGTTACCACATAGTCATATTATCTGACTTTTCGTCAACTATTGAGAAACAGTGCCTTCAGAACAATCCTAGACATTTAATTTGTGTGTGCGTACTATTCGGATCCCGAAAGACTTTCTTGAAGCCCATAGTGGCGTCTCACCCAAGTACGCGGAGTTCGAGCTGCATCAGCAAGCTTGATCCAAGTAAGGACAAGTTGAATCTAAAGGTAAGTGGAGTCAAATTGCCGGTTCTAGTCAAGGATCTGATTCTTAGCTAGTTTACACCATAACTATTAATATTGCTACAGTGTTATGAGTATTATCTCACAGGATCACACCTTCGATTTCTGTCAAAATATAAAAGAGATTTATATTATTTTCTTCGTTTAGCGCAAGAACCTAATTCGCAAAATGGAAAAATCTCAAATGGTAAATTCATAAAGCGCCTAATTCTTGTTTTGTAAAATTGTTTTTTTTTTTCTACGTAATTCTTTAAATCTAGGATTTTTTCTCTCTGTTTAATTAAGTTGTTTTATGGTATGCTAAGAATTTTTAGATTTATAAGAATTACACTCCCAAATGTAGAAAAAAATTAACTTTGCCTATTTGCCATTTTGAGAATTAGGCTTTTAGAGAATTTGTGCTTTTGCGACTAGGCTGCCATTTTGCGAATAAGGTTTTTTGCGCCTAAACCAGTTTGCGGTTTTGTAACATATTTTGTTAGCTAACTTTACATCAATTCGATATTCTGCGATCAAAAAGAAAATGGGACGCGCGTGTAAGATTTCTCAGGATTCTGATCACGTTTATCGTTAAGAAAAATGTTTTTATTGTCTTTCTATCGGTAAATTGATTTTCTGGTAATTTGTTTCTAACCAAGAATTACATTAGAGAATTGTGCCCGAGTTGGCCTAGTTTTCGTGATAACGATTATTATGTTTCTATCTAATTTATAATTCACTTCTTCGCACATGTAGCGCCATCCATTAAGATTTTTTTTTAAGCTCTGTATCGTGGGTGCGTTTACAAACATTTAAAATCACATACACAAACGCCCAGACCCGAAACAACTACTTGTAGATCATACAAATATTTACTCCGTGCGGGAATCAAACCCGCGACACGCAGCGCAGCAGTCCAATCGCTCAGCCACTGCGCATACCATCATACCGTCAATGAATGTTAATTTTGTTTTTCTCGGGAACAGGTATTTTTAATTCTGGACAAAAGGTATAGACGCCAGCCAGCACATCAACCTACCTCTGTCAAACTCTAATAAATTTTCAACCTTATCACAATAGTGGATAGTTGATATTCGATTGGTAAAATTTGACAGATTCGGATAGGTTGATCTGCTGGCATCTGTACCGTTAATGTCCGTCTCAGTCTGTACACTTGTCAACGTGTGCTAAATTTCAGGATGATCGGTCAAGTATGTAGTTTGGGCATGAAAAGTTGACAGACAAACACACCTTCGCATTTAGATTATTAGTTAGAAATGAAGATATTCTGAATTTTTAGTTAAATAGAATAGAATTTTCACCTTAAAAAATTGGCGTCTTAATACCACTGCTTACCAGCATAAAAAATAATGACTAATAAATTTTAATCGCTTTCATTATCTCTCACAAACTTATAGTACGGCAGCCCTTCAAATTCGACGAGCAATTTTCATTTGAATAGCTCACGAATATTGTAAGCCATTTTTGTCCTAATTAAGTACTTAGTGCTTGTGATAAGACACGCTCCGACAATTTAAGGGGACACGAATTTTTGAAGTACCTACCCTTAAGCGTCCTAAGTGATTGTTGATAGGTACTTCATGATACAGCTGTTTTATTTTTACTTAAAGAAATTGTTATTAAAGGATTTTTATTCTCGTTTCAGCTTATTTTCTTTTTTGATAAAAGACCCATGTTTTTTTTTTTGCCCGTCTACGGCAAAGCTATACAAATACATAAAGGTCGGTAGTTCTCTGTTTTCAAACTCTAGTTCAAAACAATAAAATAAAATAAAATATGTAGGTAGTGATTGTTGCCTCCTTCTTCTTTAAACTTAAGCTTCACAATGTTGATTATGGGTCTCTTCTAGATCTTTCCACCACTGCTGGTGTTATTGCGTCTTGGCTTGGCTATCACGACAAGATCGTCTGTCGACCTTGACGGTTATCTTGTCACATTCTGTGATCTCCACTCCTACATTTTCTTCCCCCTTCTTACATCTAGTCTCATGTGTATGCCTGGGCAGATCACTTCCACTTTGTTTTCGTTATTACTATTAAATGTTTGATTGTAGAAATTATCATAAGGAAAATAGAAATACTAAGTTGTTGGAATTATCATAACAGTTTTGAAAAACTGAATTTGTATGCAAAATAATAAACAAGCTTTTCGTTAGTTTTGCCCGCGCTGTTTTAGTTTAACTTAATTAATTGCTGCGTTGTCAAAACAGAGCACTGAAAACAATCTGTTTTCAGTTTTACACTAGAATAAATAAATGAATAATGAATGCGAATAAAGTGTACACTGTATACAGTTTTTAGGCAAAACAATTAGTTTTTCCTCTACTAATAAACAAATCCTAAGTCATAACCCACCACTTTCACCATAATATCGCGTCTGTAATCCCCAAAGCCTATGATAGAGGTATACTATACCTTTACAACGCTCTCATTTAGTAAGTTATATATATACGTACATCTAAGACCCACATTCTAAGGGGTGAAACTGTTGCCATAAACCAGGCACAAGTCCAGCCTTCGGCATTGTACTGAGAAACTTCTAATAGAAAAACCAATACGTAGTGCTTTTTTCCTTTAGCGTGGTAAATCATCAAATGAGTCCTCCCACCCCGGGCAGGGCGGGAAGGACTCTCAGACTCGTACTGACTAAATCCACAGTGTCCTTCAACAGCCCTTTATGTTCCGGGGTCACGGTTAGAGATGTGCCTGATGGCAATATTCCCACTGCCGGCAATATTCCCAATATTGCCACTGCCGGTAAAATACCAAAATTGCCGGCAATTTTGGCAATATTGCCAAAGTTGCCAGTCAAATAACACCAGTATATTTTATTATTACTGCAGGTGCAGTTTATATTACTGTAGATAATATGTTGCGGCATTAAGTCCGCCTTATAAAAACTACTAAGTTGTTACTTTTTGATCGCTTTACTAGCCGCGAGACTAAGCGGTCGTGTATTTTGTTTATTATACGAAAATTAATTAAATAAATACAATGCTGTTGCAAATCTGTTGAGTCAGATCTATTCAGTGTGTCGAGTGTTCATTAAAAACTTTATCATTGTGAAAGATGAACTAAATAGTTTTTTAGAAAATCAGCGTTTTCTGTGTTTGGTGTTATGTCTAACCCAGGAGATAGCCCTTTTGGACGCAGTAAATTGATACGTCGAAGTCCTCCACCGACGCCAGTGCCTGATGATCAAAACCAGATGACAGAACCAGCGCCGCCAGCAGCCACGGAGAATGAACCTTCAGTCGAATGTGTCTCCACACCGGAGATACAGAGATGGATTGGATCCATCGACACTATTTTGTCCGAAGTTTGCACAATCGTGGGAGATGGGAAAATGAATTCCGAACAAAAGCTACGCGTCTCCAATCTCTGCCGTAAAGTTTCACATGGGACGGCTCAGATGGCTGTACTATATCAATCCCTAAAGCAGAAGACTATCCAGGCGCACACCACCATCCAGCACCTTCAAGCCCACCGGAATGTTGCAGAATCCATTTACCAATTCAAAGAGGTAATTGAAACAAAAATGAGCCGACCCGAACCTGAACCAACCTCGTATGCCAACATGGTAAAGAAAGGTGCCGATACTTTTGTGCGACCAGCTAATCTGAGTTCAATTGCTATATATCCCAGCGATAAAAGCAAAACCAGTGACGACACAAAGTCATTAGCACAAAAAATCATCTCGCCTGAGGAGTTAAAACTTCATGTTCGCGGGCTGAGCAAAATCAGAAACGGAGGCGTCATCATCAGGACGGACAACAAAGGTGATATTGAAAAATTGAAAAGCTCACAAAAATTAGTATCCTCGGGCCTCACAGTTGAAGAACCATCTAAACGCCGCCCTAGGATAGCTGTTATCGGTGTTCCTGTAGCCCTTACGGAAAAAGAGGTATTCGACTGCATTTATGTGCAAAATCTTGCCGATAAATTGCCGAACACCACTCAAGAGTCCTTTTTACAATCCATAAAATTGAGCCACAAGTCTGGAAAGAAGGATCGCCCTACCTGCAATTACATTATGGAAGTTCCTGCCAGTACCAGGAAAATTATAATGGACCAAGGCCGAATCTTCATAAACTGGACATCATGTCCAGTAAGGGATTTCACTATAGTGACCCGCTGCTTCAACTGCCAACAGTTCGGACACGCAGCCAAATTTTGCAGAGAAACAGCCCCTACCTGCAACCACTGTGGAGAGTCTGGACATTCTTTCAAGGAATGCGCCAATAAACTTTCTCCGCCTCAATGTGCAACCTGCAAACGTTTCAAGAGGAGAAATGATCATCCAACTGGTGATGTGAACTGCCCGGCACGTAAATATGCAGAAGACAATTATATTAATTCTATTGACTATGAAGGCGCCTAGGAGCGCCACATTCTACTTTTTAATCTAGCACATTCACAGTAGGTTAGTTTTTACATATTATATTTCGTTATGGCCAATCAGCTAATTTGTGACCTAGATAGTTTTTCCGTGTCTGAAGCTAAAATCTGTAATCTCGAAGAATGTAAAGGTGAAATCGTCACTGGGGACAACACATTGACTTTACTTACACAAAATATTCGCAGTATAAGTCGAAATTTTGACGGTTTCCAAGTTTTATTACAAAATCTTGACATATTTTGTGACGTCATAGTTCTAACCGAATGTTGGCTGTCCAAACAAATGACTAATATACCATCTCTTGATGGCTATAATCTTTATAAAAGTGATGCAACTTTTAACCAGAATGATGGCATAGTGGTTTAAATTAAAAATTATTTAAAAACAGTAGTAGAACAACCCAGTTTCCTAGACTGTAACTGTTTGCTAATTAAAATCATCCCAGATACAGTAATTATGGCTATTTACAGGCCTCCTTCCCTAAGTATTGATAGGTTTTTAGATTCGCTTAACAATAATTTAGGAAAAATATCGTCATTTAAAAATATAGTACTAATAGGGGATACAAACATAAACATTGCAGCCGAGAGAATCGATACTCATTCTCATAATTACCTAAATATATGCTCATTTCATGGACTTCTACCAGCTCATTACCACCCAACACACCAGAGTGGCTCTTGCCTGGACCACATTCTCATAAAAACAAAAAATCCATCCAAAACAATGGTTACTAATTCTTCACTAACCGACCATCAAGCTGTCTTACTAACATTACAAGTGTCGTCACCTAGAAAAAACTGCATGCGTAGCTATACTAAACTCAATATGACGAGTCTTGAAACAGACTTACGCGGTATTAATTTTGACCCTGTTTACGATTCACATGATCCAAATATTTCTATACAATATTTTGTCGATATGGTCCAAACAGTGATAAGGAAAAATACTTTTTATAAAGTAATTCCTAGAAAATATAGTAACATTAAACCATGGATTACGCCCGGACTTGTTCGCTGTATCAGACATAGAGATAAACTTTACCAACAATTAAAATATGCACCAGATGATGAAATACATTCAATTGTTTACAAGCGTTACAGAAATTTCCTTAATAATCTGTTGAAAAAGGTAAAATACCAATATGATAAAAACCAACTACAGAAAGCAGGCAAAAACAATAAACTGATTTGGAAATTCATTAAAACAAATACATTTATGTCAAAAAATCCTGAACCTGCTCTGGAGCTTTTATCTTCTGAACCAAGCCCAACCAAAGCAGCAGATAAGGCTAACCATTACTTCATTAACGTCGGCAAAAACTTAGCAGAAAATAAAATATTAAATAACAGAGGTTTTCCCATTACACGCCAAACGAAGACATTGGCTACGCAAAACTCGTTTGTCTTATTAAATACTGATGTTGATGAAGTAATTAGTTTTATAAACAGATTAAAGGAAAATTGTGCCGTAGGGTCTGATGACATACCGAATAGCATACTTAAAAGATTTAAACACGTCTTTGCCCCTCCCTTGACCCACATTTTTCAGCTATGTTTAACAAAAGGAATTTTTCCTACATTGCTTAAAAAAGCCGTGGTCACGCCTGTATTTAAAGCTGGAGACAAAAACTGTGTAAGTAACTATAGACCAATATCAGTTCTAACTGGCCTCTCAAAGATTTTGGAAAAAATTATTAACAGTAGACTAGTAAATTATCTTGAAGGAAAAAAATTACTTTCTGATCATCAATTTGGTTTTAGGCCTAAAAGATCAACAAGCCAAGCTGTTCACTGTCTTACAAATTATATAAGCACACACCTGGATAACGGCATGCACACTATAGGGATATTTTTAGACCTCGCCAAGGCTTTTGATACAATTTCTTGTTCTTTACTTTTAAACAAGCTTGAAGGGTTGGGTATACGGGGAGTACAATTACAACTTTTTGCAGATTATCTTAGTGACCGCCATCAATGTGTTAAAATAGGTAATTTCAGGAGTTCTGAACTAAAGAATAGCTGCTATGGAATCACACAAGGCAGTATTTTGGGCCCCACCCTGTTCTTAATATATATAAATGACCTTTGCAATCTGACACTCCAAAAGGGTGTCATTATGTCATATGCGGATGACACAGCCCTATTGTTCACTGCGAAATCAATGGCTGAGGTCTTCGAGGTAGCACAGAAGGGTTTTAATACGGTTATAAATTGGCTTAATAATAATCTCCTCACATTAAATATAGATAAAACCAAGTACCTATTATTTACAATGAGAAACACCAATAAAACGCTTACTAACGAAAACATCCAAGCGCATAACAACAGTAACTTACATTATGCTGATTTTGCATGCACTTGTCCCACTTTAGCTAAAACTGACCACATCAAATATCTAGGCATTACGATTGACACAAATCTGAATTTCCGCAAACATATTGATTTATTATGTACTAGAGTACGTAAATTAATATATATTTTTAAAAATTTACGAAACATTGCTGACTTTAAATTAATTAAACAGGTTTATTTGGCTTTGTGTCAATCCATTATCACCTACTGCATATCGTCCTGGGGTGGTGCCGCCAAAACAAATCTAATTCACCTAGAACGGGCTCAAAGAGCAGTCCTAAAGGTTGCGACTTTTAGACCATTTAGATATCCTACTCACCAGCTTTACACGGCATGTGAGGTATTAACAATACGCCAATTATTTGTTTTGAATGTCGTTTTGCTTCAGCACAGCGAACTTGATTTTAAGCCGGTACCTTCAGATAGGAGAAGAAAGGATTTGGTCTGTGCTAACCCTCAGACTAAACATGCTTACGCTAGACGATTTTATTTCTTTTTAGGACCCTACTTATATAATCAGCTCAACAAACTGTTAAAGATTTATGATTTAAATTATAAAAACTGTCATTTACGAATGCAAGAATACTTGGGAACTCTTAATTATACAGACACGGAAAAACTGCTGGAAATTTCAACATAAGTTTTAGTATTTAGTCTTCACATTTTTGTCATTAGCATTGTCTCAGTAATTTATTTATTTTACGATAATTGTTTTAAAACAATCTAGTTTTAGTACTTTATACAAAATGATTTAGTCTCTAAAAGTAGTATAATTATTATCTTGTTGTTTATTTACCTTCTAATGAATTGTCCTCTTTTAAAATTTATTGTAAAGTGATGACCTGAAACACAGGTTTTAATTAAACCTACATCAGGCAGAACTAATATTACCTTAAGAAAAACTGTACCTCTATTGTAATTATGTAAACCTTTATTTTGACTTAATTTTTGAATAAAATTTATTATTATTATTATTATTATTATTACTCTAAACGGTGATTTACTAATTATGTAAGAATTACCGAAACAAATGCATTAAAATAATGTTATTTTTGTTGATTATTTGTAGTTTTGACAGAGATTTATACTTCCATATTGTATAGGTACAACTCGTTGTTTTTGCTATGTGATTTTGCATGAAAAACTAGTAGCCCACTCAACGAACAGTTATAGAGGGAAATTCTTGGAACACGATTTTGGACTGCGTTACTTTGTTTGAACTAGTTAGGAGGTGAATATAATTATCAAAAGTCCCCGCCACTAGCCCTTGAGCTGTGGGGGAGGGGAGTTTAAAGGTTCCATTTTTTGATTTTTCACTTATAACTCGGAAACCATGCCTCCTAGCGGCATGGTTTGTATGAATAAAACAAAGGCTGAATAAATTTCCTATAAGTTTTATTTAGTAACCATTTCGATATCTTGTATAGTTTTCAAAAAAACCATATTTACCTTTTTGCATTCGGAAAGTCTTACTTAATATTGCCATAAATCCAGAAAGCAGCAGCAGTCTTTTCAGGCTCTCCCTGTAGTACCTACTCCTCCGTGTATTTTTGTGGGCAACTCACACTTGACCAAAAATTAATACCTAACTATACGAAAATTGTTTACAACAAAAAAGAACTAAAGTTTCCAAAGATAGTTTTTCCGCATCTCTTATGGGTGCGGATTTCCTCCTACATAGTACAGTCCTACCTAGTCTGTAAGTACCTAGTATAATTTAAATGAGTCAATAAGCTAATTTTTACTGCTCCCTCGGTGGGGGAAGACAAGACATATCAAGCTTGATGGTGGTCACCGAATTTAAGAACTATTTATACCTGGTGGACATTGAGAGATACCCGAAGGGGTCTCTCTCAATGTCCGTGGGCCTCCAGATAAAGATCTGGATTCCCATATCACCTCAAGATGCAGCATGCTGGTTCTGTTCATCGCAGGTGGTGAAGGGAGGGTCTGAATCAACTGCTACTGCTTTCTGGATATAAGGCGATATCAAATATAACTTTCCAAATGCGCGAAACTAAAAATGTTTTTTCCCCTAAATTACAGACTTTCAAAAGCGGATACCTCGAAAACTATGAAAACTCGAAAACTTACAAAATATTGAAATGCTTACTGAGTAAAACTTACGGAAAATTGATTTAGTTTTTTATTTTGTTCACACATGCTATGCTGCTAGAACACATGGTTTTCCTAGATGTAAGCGAAACACCAAAAAATGGTACCTTCCACCCCCCCCCCCCCCAGAGCTCATGGTTTTGATATTTTCACCACCTAACTAGTCCAAACAAAGTTACGTTGTAAAAATGTGTTTCTAGAATTTCCCTCTATGCTTTGAGCATTCGTTGACTAGATTAAACTACAACATTAAAATAAATTATTCGAATTTATGCCTTTTTATTCAATATTTATTCAATATAATATTACAATGATCGTCAATTCTTATCTTAAAATGTATGTGTAATTTCTTATTTTCACAGTTGTGTGCGGCAACAATGGGCAATATTGCCGGTAAAATACCGGGAATATTGCCAAAATTGCCGGCAATTTTGGCAAATTTACAAAAAAAAAAATTTTTTTTTGTATATAATGTATACCATGATCTGTAAATGCTAATTTTAAGTGTGTTACATAGTTTTCGCACTCACTTTGACTTAAAATTAAGCAATATTCCCAAATATTTCCACTCCCCGGCAATATTGCCGGCAATATTTCCACCTATATTCCCACCTTGGGCAATATTGCCGGCAACGGCACATCTCTAGTCACGGTAATGAGATAAGTCCCGCGACCACGGCAGGCTTTGGCCCTCTAGAGTGGGGCCCCGTCATCATGCTAACGCTCTTTGAGGCGCATGGAACACAACGCGCCGTCGACCCGGACATGGTCCATGGTCGGACAGCGAGTTGCCCTTTACTCGCCGCCCGCATCCCCGCGCATACGTAGTGCTAAGACAGAAACCTAAAGATATTGACAGCAGTAAGTTTTACGACTACTAGACATTTTATTCTCCTAATACTACCAGACATTTCAGTCACCTAAGACGAGATAGTCATTTCAGTGAGCTCCCAGCAATTTTATTTATCATTAGTCTACATTTCCATTTCAAATTGATTTTAGCTCGCAGCTTTATTAATCTCGGACCTCGACTGGGCAATTTTAGTTTGTGTTGTTATTTACCTATCACAAGTTGAGCCCGTGGAACAACGGCATATAAAATGAAAATTGCGGCTAGTACCTACCTACGTCAGGACTGTTGGTGGTTTGATAGTGAAATTACTTTCTGTTTTATGCAGAATGTTTTGCTTGTTTCAGTTTTTTATACGGTGCTATTTGAGGTTATGGGTTATATCATAATTATGAGAATGAGTACTGCCCAAACTGAAAAATCTCATTGCTGCCTGTGTACAAATATGATTTTTATCAACAAGCTCTTTTTCAGTTTTTAAATTTTGATTGGATCATACGAGTAGAGCAATAAAAAATACGAAAACTTGATTCGATTATTTATCTTTGTTTTGTCCTGGTCCTCTGGCGAACACATAATCTCAAAGCCATTAGAACCAAATTGATGGACTTAAAACTACGAAAATCTTTAACCCCTCTTTAATACCTATTAACTGCAACTTCAACCTACACGTTGCAGCACAACGTCCTATTTAACAAAGTAACGTATCTTGATTAATTACTCCGCTCACCAGATGTGTTAGATAAACACGCGGCACAAACTACCGAGCCACACAGAAATCAAAGGATTTACCAACCAATTAAATAGACCGTAATTACCAAATTAAACTGAGATTTGGGCGCTCATTTCCAGTGAAACGTCTCTTGAGTAGCAATAAAACCTTTTTGTAGGGATGTCTTGAGAGAAATCTTGACTAGATGAGTTTTAAAACGGTCGCTCGGTATTGTAGTTATCTACCTATAGTCAGGTTAATTAAATCTGAATTTCTAAGGATCTTCATTCCGAAATTTCGTAGATTGGAAAGAATTGAGCATAAGCTGTTATCAGTACGATCTCACAAATAGGCTCGACCTACTATCTAGGCATTTCCAGTTGCGCTGAGCCTGGGTCTCTCTTTCAGTGTAGCCAGATGCGGCTGAATATACTGAAAATACATAGTATTTTACACGCAACGCCAACAAAATTTCGACCCAAATTCTGGACGCAACTGGATTCGACTATATGGACGCACTAAGACCATTGTCAAGCTATGTTACACACAATAGCCCAATAATTCGGACTTTCGTGTGCAGTATAGCTTTGGAACGAACTAACATTGTTTATTGAGCAACTTCACAAATCAGAATAGATTGTTTTGTCGTCGCGTGCTACAAAATAAATAATGCTTTATTCAATGTTTTGTACTCTCACAGTATCAGACTTTTATAAGACAGGTAAAAAACTGCGATACCGAATTCGTATAAACGTAGTTACTCTACAGTACAAAGTAACAAAAGGTACCCGTACCAAATAAAGGTAATTGATGAGCGAAAGTCCGCGATCTCATGAAATTTAGATGTGGTCCGAGCCGCACCTCTCGCCGTGACAAATCGGGGACGCTCCACGATGCATTACAGGTTTAATTTAATATAAGCCTGGAATTGTCCCACTGTGGAACAAAAGCCTATTCTCTTAAAGGGAAAAGATATATATATATGCCACGGTTTGAGCTTATTGCGTGTTGACAGTCGGATCATTTTGGTTTCTTCTCCATATTACACTTGAAGTTGGTCAATGATGCATTAAGCTTAAAGGTATAGTTATATAGTATGTAATAGTTTCCCAGTTGCTTTTAATACTTTACCAATTGCATCTTGGTAAACAACTACGAAGATTTAAATGATATTTCAATTGTATTCAAAGTTATAACATAAATATTAAACTCTAATTGAAAGTTATAAATGTTACAAGAGCTAAAACAATTAATTTGATAACATTTAACAGACCTAATGATGATGATGACGCCGAGCATACCAAACAGACGATGTCTTCATTTATGTCTACAGTAGCGCCACCTATACTGGGTGCAACTGTGAATGTAAACTATCCAGTGACGCACTCAAACTTAAATAAACACACGTACAGGAGAATTATATAAATATAGTATATTCAATGTATGAATAGTAAATTCTCTCCTTTGGGACAGACAGTAGCGTAACGTAATTTGCATACAACATTGCGATTGTCCGTCCATTGATTGACAGCTGTGACGGCCGGGCTAACTGCAAGACTATGAACATGACTAGCCTGTGCCTTGACAGGTAAGTCATTCATAGTAAACATGATTTTTTTCTAACAGAGAACGCAGTTAATTATTTTGATAATAGACTTTATATTTTCATATAAATATATAAAGCTAGTTTTCATATAAACGTCCATCATCGCGACAATTAACGGCATTTTCCGCTAGTGTGGCCCCAGAATTATAATTAAAATGATAAACAGTCCTTCATTAGACAAAAAAAAAAATAACGAGAATTCTTTCGTAGTTATTCTAAAAATCTAAAGTGATTCAATAAAGAACTTAAAAATCCCTTGGTCCTAAAAAGTTTCATTAGAGATGATATTGAATTCGAGACCCGATCCTTTGATTTTTGAACTCAAACAATTATTTTTATTGGTCCGTGAAAAACTGGGGACTATTAGGTATGTCCAAATCCTATTTCAACATGATTTACAGGGGACTTTTTGTTAACAATCTGATTAAATACCTTTCACATTTCAAAATTTCGAACACAGTTTAAAATGAAGCGGAATCTGTACCCTTAGCACGAGTTTTCACTCTTTTACTTTACAGCGTCTTTCCAGTATTTACAGCGTTTCTTGTACGAAAAAATGGAACAGCGCCTCTGGTGTGCGAAGAAGGAAAAAATTTGAAATTGTCAAAGTTCCAGTTTACTTTACGTTTCAAATAGTGAAAACTCGTGCCAAAGGTACTGTTAGGATTTTAGGAAAAAACAAACGAACCCGCAATCTCTCAGTAATTCAATTTCACATAAATCGTTTACTGAATATCTAATCAAAATCATTATTTTATTTATTCCTAACTCCACGTATGTACAACAATACAATAAGTTAAGAATTAATCTCCTTCAAAAATCCAAAAGCATAAATACTATTTCTAAAAATGGTTTTAACAAAGACAAATGCGGGTTGGTATGTTATGGCATACTAAATCTATTACTGCTAGCCTTGAGTATATCTGTATGTATTATGAAGAGTTAACTCTCATAGCATATGTTATTATAACGTGCGTGAGCGCATACAGGTCGTGTGAAATTCTTTTTAGTGCCCTCTTGCAACAGTAATGACGTATTGCATTATTGTGTGAGGTGATATTTTTATACATCATGTGGGACAATGTTACCATCGACATAGCATGCAAGCAAGCATCTCACGGTCTCAACTATTAAGAAGGAATATTAGCACGAAGTGTTCACCTGTCTTGTTAAGAAAAACTGGAAAATTATAGCCAATGCATATTTTGTGACAGCTTTTTTAGATGGATTAAACAGGAGTCTTTGGTACCTGAGTTGATGTCAACTATTCTGCCCGTGTCAGTGAAAATTAAGTTATGTTAAGCTATGAATGACATCCTACGCCAATTTTTTGTGATAGCCATTTTAAATCACAACAGCTATCAAAATGTTTCCAGTTTCGAAATAAATTCCTAACTTTATCAACAGGTATTTATTTTGCAAAGCCGGTCAGTAAAAATATACCAGTTAAAAACATTGAACTTTAACATCTGTTCATGTGTAATAATGACATAGTCACTTACCTGATGAAAATAAAATATTTGAAAAAAGAAAAACAGCAAAATGTACAACACTGAATTCTATTACATAAACGAAGCAATCACTCAATCTAAAGAGACTTCTGCCCTTTAGTTCAACACTAAATCACTGTCATCCGGACAGGCTCATGAAATAATAATGAAAGGGTCACTATTCACTGTATTCGAATTGATTACCCTTTAAATTAAGCTGAATATTTACGAAAATCAGCTAGTAAAACGCCTTTCGCAGAATTTAGAGCTGTCAAATTGACAGGAAGGGGCGTGAAATCGTTGACAAGGACCGTATAAATGTCAAAGGGTTTTGCAAGATTGATACACAAATTCTATTGTGGCTTTCTGCATTGGGTCGGTTGTCCATTTATTAGGTTGACACTATGAGGTGTTATTGACTAATTTTGGTAGGTCTACTAAATTGATTGTAGAGAATATTTAAGGCACATAAATATTTTTTTAAAGTATACTTGAGGAAATAGCCAGCTTTAACACCAACACATTACACCTACATCTACAAAGCCACAGTTCTACAGATAAAAGTCACACTAGTCTTTTAATGTCCACACAAGAACCATACGATTACTATACGAACATCGAACATTCTTCTCCTAAAATAAACAAAATCCTTTGGAGAAATCACTCAGTGCAAAATAAACTCTTTAACCCTTTTCCCATTAACCTCATTCACTCACTGCCTATTTAAAACAAAATGACGTGCAAATTGATAATTATGACGAAGCGTCGAAACGGATAATAATAAATATTTAATCAAACTTTCGCATAAACATTTCAAGTTCATTAATGTTTTGGGTTTGCAAAATTTGATATTAATTTATTCATTTCAGGCTTTCAGCACTCGAGTAAATACAGTGTCAAAATTGTTTCTTGCGTTCGTGTATAGTTTAAAACAAATAGGTAAAGCGTTTTTTTATTTGCAAAGAAAACCGATTCCGAACAGGACTTTACCCTGCGTCTTTCTAGTTTAGAAACTAAGCCACCGCATTCATGTTCTCCGAGCTTAAATTTTTCAATCCTTTTTTTAACATCTTAAACGTCGAAATCTTTGAACGTCACCGTACATAAAAAAAACCGGCCAAGTGCGAGTCGGACTCGCCCATGAAGGGTTCCGTAGCAGCAAGTAACATTCTTGACAAACGTTCTTGTAGTTGGTTGTAACTTTGATAAGTAAATTGCGGTTTACGATTTATGACGATGAAAAAAAAACTATTTACTCGATCTCGTTCAAACCAATTTTCAATTGAAGTTTACATGGTAATGTACATCATATATTTTTTTTAGTTTTATCATTCTCTTATTATTTTTAGAAGTTACAGGGGGGGACACACATTTTACCACTTTGGAAGTGTTTCTCGCGCAAACCGTTCAGTTTACAAAAAAATGATGTTGGTAACCTCAATATCATTTTTCAAGACCTATTCATAGATACCCCACACGTATGGGTCAGGCGAAAATGTTTTGAGTTTCAATTCTAAGTACGGGGGGGTACCCTCCTTGTTTTATTTTTGTGTGAAAATCCTAATGCGGTTTACAAATACATCTACTTACCAAGTTTCAACAGGATAGCTCTTATACTTTCGTCATAAAGGGCTGTGACATGGGACGGACAGACAGACAGACAGACATGTCGAATCTATAAGGGTTCCGTTTTTTGCCATTTGGCTACGGAACCCTAAAAAGCTTTACGATTCGCGACGCAAATCAAAATAAGGTAAAGTATTTACAAAGCTATGTTTTGAAATTGAAGGTTGAACTTAATTAGTTTCAAGTTTAGATTTTGAGTTGTTAGGAAATCGTACCTGGTAGATATCTGAACCAAGTTTCTGAAGTAGTTTAAAGTTGTGTAGATTAAGACGCAATAAAAGTTTGGTTGGTAGTTTTACAGTAGGAATTTTGGTTCTATAAATTAAGTTTTTAGCTCATAATTTCTTCCGAATATTGTTTAGGTTTATCACCTTTAGACATTTGCGTTGCGAGTATTAAGTTTATATCAAAGGTTCTCTCTACTCCTGGGTTTCCAAAAAAATATATATAATGCCGTGTGACAACAATAATGTGACCATTATTTTTTCTTCTAAGCCAAAATTTATCTTATGATCTCTCCGTGGAAATAATAGTTATATTGCACGCATTTCAATGACACAACCCATCTTTAAGCCCCTGAACTTTTAGCTATTTCCATACTTCTTTATTGTAGAGGTTGGATTATTACGTTACTATAACATCTGAATAAGAAACCTAATAGCTATTTTACTGATAAGTCGAGCCAAACAACTGTTAACTCTCCATAATAGGGTTTAACGAGCTACTTATAAACATCGACTGGTTAACGAGCCGTTATAAAATCGATATTTTTGGAATCTCTAAGCTTTTATACCTACGCTCATTAGGTCCAAAATCAAATAAAATCTCGTTCTAAATAACGTTGAATATTTAGAGTTACATTTTAGACCGTTATTTATGGGAAAGCAGGCACATAGAATCGTTATAATAAGCGTGGACGCTAAAGAAGATTTACGAGTTTCAGTAAACAAATATGAAACTCTGGTGAACGTTGTGTAAAAATACAACAAAAGATTTGGAAAAATAAAAAGTAAAGATAACATTTTTGAATAATATACCCCTTTTTTAAAACCCCGTTAGATAATATTGATTTAAATGTGACAGATTTATCACAAATCTTAACTCAAATCTAATTTTAAGTCGAGTTTCATGACTGGGTAACGTTTTTTGTTACTGGCTTACGCTATTTAATTTCAAATTTCGTCCAACAAACTATAATGTTCATTTCAATAACTATAAATAAAAAAAAATAGCCTTGAAGGATCATTACATAAAATATATGCAAAATACTTTATTTCTCCTTTTTGGCCAATGTATACCTCCCCTGTATTTCTCCTTTTCTTCATTAGTAAACACCCGTGCAAAACCGGGGCGGGTGGCAAGTTAAATATAATTAAATAAATTAACTAGTATTACACAACAGCAATGCATGATACATAATTATGTACCTAACTAGTATGAATTTACACAGTCAAGATTAGTCGCGTTAGGAATAATAATGAGCTGAGAAACTCACAGCAATCCTTCGTCGCAGGATTACAGTTACGACCTTCATTAAAGCTTCCATATTAAGTGCTTTATTATAATTAATGAAATGGGAACACCGTTTAAAGAATTGTTCGGTATTACCATGCTTGGTTGGAAGTCCTTAAAAATGGTGCCAACCAAGTCACGTAGGCGTTTAAATCTGAATATATGGATACAGGTATAAAAAAATCTGGGCTCAATTATACGCAATAGTTGATACGGTAATAAAAGGTTATGCCAAGCTTTAAGTAGTTTGTAGGTGAAAATTTGCTATGAAAAACTATAAATCACAGATAAAAGAGCAGAAAGGAACTGCTTATTTTATTATGAGACCTCTTCCAGTACCTAGTCCTTTGGTATGAGAGAATGACAAGAAACATAGACTCGGTGTTTTAAAAATAACGAGCGGTAGAAAGTGACTGACAGACACATCTTCGCAAAATGTCAGATCATTTTCATAAATCTTCAAAAATTGTGTGGAAAATAGTAATATTTAACAAGATGCAAGTATAAAGCCGTTAAGCTGTGGCATTAGGAAGGGCCGTCTTTAACATTTCGAAGGCCCTGGCCCCTTTATAATAATGAACTCCACCTGGACTTTGACGAGTTTTCTTTTTTTCTACTAATTAGCTAAATAATCATAAGAAGAAAGCAGGTTGAAAATTTTATAGCCCCAGTAAGTTATCCCTAACATCGGGTTATTCTATACACTCACAGATATTCAGGGGCTCCAGAGAATTACTGGGCACTGTGCGACTGCCCAGTATGCCCCATGGGAAAGACGGCCCTGTCATTAAGTCCTCTCTACATTGTGTGCTCGAAGTATTAAATATCTAAATTCAGTATCCTGCCCTTCTTATCTCAATATTTCAGCGACGTGTGTGTTATTATTTTCTGTTAGCCTTTACCAAACAATTATCATCTTTGATATAATCGATTTATCGTTTTTATTTATTTGAATAAATTTCAATTTAGACTAAACTGTCCATACTGTTAAAAAAAGGAAAATGTATTAACAATTCTCAAAGCTTGGCCTTATAACCTACCAATCCTAGGTACAATCATACAAATCCCAGTATGTACAACAGAAACCAATTTGTATTACGAAAACCAATGTACCCTACAATTGTATGGTTAGCAGATACGGACATCAATCCCTCGGGACTGAGCGACAAATTGGGCAACACGAACTTATTTATCGCGTTTCATATGATATATAGTTTGGCTTTATCGAATGCACTAGAATCGAATCAAAACAGTTGATGAAATATCGAATATATTAGGCCAGCAACGATAAAATATATTATCGTTGTTACATCGCCCGAGGGGATGTGGTGAAAATATTTTCGCAATGTATGAAATGTTGTTCATAACTATATCATGTTATTAAGGACCTACATTTTAACAGATTTTTCTTAATTAAGTAGTGTACAATTGCGCATATCTGGTGTGTTGCTCGTAATGTTCCATTCGTTGCCTGAATTATTTCAAAGTTGGGCAAAATTGTTTTGAACAACTTTCGACATCTACTTACATTGTTAACGAAAGAAACATACGATTTACATAATTAAGTATTAATGATTATTTTTCTTCCAAAATTCTTTTTCTAGCCTTAATGTTTACTATAAAGGGGCTATCACGAAATAATAATTTACAAGTGCTGACCCTTTATAGGCAGAAAAAAACCTACATGTCGATAAGAAAAACATGAGTATATAATAAAAATGACTTAAATATAAGAAAACATGGTCACGGGACTAACGAATCCCGTGATCCCGGAATGTAACGAGCTATGAAGGACACCGTCGCTTTTAGTCAGGGTACAAGTCTGACAGTCCCTCCTACCTGCACTGCCCCGGGTGGGAGGACCCATTTGATGATTTTACCACGCTAAAAAGAAATGTAGAAAACATAGAATTATTTTAAAATGGATTATCTATTTAATCATATCAATATCGTACTCAAAGTCAATGAAGTCACACACAATAGTGACAGTCATAATATTAAATTGAATAATTCATTGGATTAATTTGTTCTTGAATTTATTATTTAGTTTCAAACAATTTTCGAACAAACAATTCAAGTTTGTATTCTTAATTAATTATGTACGAGTATGTCCAAAGGAAGTATAAGACCGAGCTTCGTAATAGGCATGGAATTAAATTTGCCAAAATTGTTTCAAGAAGCTTAGGACCAACCGTTTATGTAAATATAAGGAAGAGCTGACTTCTCCCTTGCGTCTCTTTTCCACGTTAATTGCCAACGACTTGTGACCGCTATTCCTATAAATGTTTTTAGAAGCCAAGACATTAAAATATACAATTACTCTAGACTGTATATCTTCATAAAAGCTCTCTTATTTGAAATTAAATAATAATTTAGCAGTGTTTCGCGTTTATAATGGGCCATTTTAAGCTTAGCGAAAATGTTCGCTCCACGTTCAATTAACAAAAGAAAATACCCTTTATCAAAATGAATATTACTTCTACCAACTGTTAAAGCAAAGATAAGACTAATGATTGAGCGAGCTTACTGAGAAGAAACTGGAACTCTTTCGCACTGATGATCAGCAAAAAACTATTTTAGCATCCTATTCCAATAGGAAGGTGTTCGCGACCCAGGCGGTCCTAGTAAAGCCTACTACAGTCAGTGGGATGGCCTGTGTTGTCTTTATTAGGGCACTCAACAAGCTTGATCTCTAATAGAAGAGACGAAGTGATTTCTCAAACAAAAAATGTGGTACCTGTATTGTACCAGGAAAACTTAAACTGCGAAACCACCAAGGAACCATACCAAATTCATACAGCTCCCGAAACAACAAACATTTACTATCTTTTCGCAACCTCGCTCAAAGAAATGTACCATTTCGTATCTGAAATAACAGTAGATGAACCATAAAAAGAGGAGTATATTCGTTTACCTTAACTCCGTATTCGAGGCACACGCTCTGCATAACCGTGAAAGGAACGCAGGGTGTGAAGGAAATTCCTAACCCAACATATAAAAATATAAGGAATTCCTGTAATATATTTATACGGTTTGAGAACAAGAAATTCATGAACGAAAATATTTTTCATCATTATTTTTTTGATACGACGTATCACATTATTATGTCGTATAAAAAAAAGTTTTTTCTATTAAACTCTTCATAGCCAAAATTAAATCTGTAATAAACTTCTGATTAAAAAATTGTCCTCACTTTAGACAACGAAAAACTATTCTTCTAATTCTGCCAATTTCGAAGTAGACAATCATTGCTCGAAGTTTTATTCGAAATTCGAACATCTCTTTGCCAGGGGCTGTCAACCAAGGATTTGAACTAGGCATGTTTTGTCACGTCGTATATTCACGACATTCGACATAAACAGACATGTTCGCAAATCGATCGATACGTATCTTCGCATCTGTACCTTTGCTACTCGATTATGTTTGCTTTAGTACTCGCGGTCGGGAACGCAATCGCAGTTGCGGGTTTTCCCTAGTTTTACGGAATACCACTTTACTTGGATCAGTAATGAGGTACTAACATATAATGATGCCATCACATTTACTAGCAGAAGTACAGAACGCCCCTGGATAAGGAAGGCAATCTCATTCCCGTAATGAATGGTCGTCTAAATATTCACCAATGCTTCAGGATGATGGGCGCAACTGTTCATAGGAGAGGAAATAATTCTGTTAATCGCGGTACTCCGCGATTAACAGAATTATTTCCTCTCCTATGAACGTGTCTCCTGTGAACGAGGTGAAGCGTGAAGCTCAAGATAGATCGCGATGGAAGACATCTGTGGACGCCCTCTGCCCCATCTAGGGGACATAGGACTTTAAGTCAGTAAGTCAGGATAACATTAAGGGGTAGGAAAACTTTTTCTCTTTTAGTATGGACGAGCGCTCGGTAGACGATCCTCTTAACATGTTTATTATTTTTCTGAAAATTTTAATTCTTCTTAAGAGCAGACATGAGACGGATTCAATAAACTGACGTTGTTTAAAAATAACACAAAATGATTTTATTTAAGTGTATTGAATTCATAAGCATTATAATCTTCAACATTGAATAAAGCTTCTTTGTAATAATATTGTTGTAATATCACACATAATGCTTTACAAAGTCTTACATAACTTCGTGAATTGATGAATTTATAACGACACATTTGCGCCGTCTCGCGAGATTTCTGTGTCTGAATATTTTAAAGGGAAAATAACTCGGGAGCCTATTTCTTTCTTATACGTTATTCAATGGTATCACTTTTATTTTCTTGCGAGGTGATATTGTTCTGATTTCTGACTGTAGACGTTTCTTAAGTGCTCGTATTCGTATTCCTAGGTATCTGTTATTTTTATGTTTTTGTCAAGGTTATTTTTATAACATTTTGTTCTGCTATCATCATCCAGTTCTGTAGAATCCCATAATCTACAAGTAAAACGTTTCTTGAGTTCATTTATACTGATTTGAATAAAAAAATTCCAACTTGCGAAGATGCACAAATATTCGCTTATGTTACAAAATATGCATGTGAATGGATTATTACTTCTTAGTACGGTGTGTGGTCCAATAAACTGGTTACTTCATACGATTTGATGACCGGGAGTCAGCACTGATTCGATCTTTTACATTGGAATGTAAAGTTGGGACCAGCCTACATTAAGTCGAACATAAAAACGGTACATTGCAGAATGTTTGAATGGCTGTGCACATACAAGTTATCTTTTTTTTTCACTTTCAAGTCACCAGTTTAAAAAAAAAAAAAGAAAAACAAAAGTATTGGATTGTTAAAAAAATATTTGAGGAGTTTTTGGATGCGAATTCCAATGAAAAAGGCGTAGCATTTTGGGACTTTACAAAAAAATGCCGAATACTTAAATTACTAAAAGGATATAATTAATTTATTTAAAAAATGTAAAGTTTAAAATATGTATTCAAAGACTTTCAATAACGTTATTCTCAAGACGACGTGAACACACTAAAATTTATAGCGGTAATAAAAATTTAATACACCTATCTGTGTAGTATGCTTTGGTTCTGAAAGTTGGTCGGTTTTAGTATCGAAATAGAAACAAAACTCGATGAGAGCTCATTGATGTAAGATTAAGAGAATAATAAAACGAACGGACACTCAAAGTTGTTAACTGTTCAGGAAGTGTATCTAGATCTGTAGCAGCTGTTATTTCCTCTGAAGTATTGAGACTAGTAACATTTGCTTTATTTCCACTTCTTGCTTTAAATCTTTCTTCTAAATCCGCTTCTACGTAAGTCCGTTCCACGAATCTAGTAGGCAAAATGTAGTTTTGAAATCAACGCCTTCGAAAGCTAAAGACACAAAAACTGAAATAAGTTTACTTTATTTGTCTCCTTACATATTATTAATAAACTTTTTTTTCAACCTTGCCAAGCTGGACTGCGATGGCCTAGCTAGTTGGTAAAACGTCTAGAGTATTTATACAGAAGAATTACTGTCCGAGGGTTCAAGTCCTGCTCGCTGTCAAATATTGCTTTACTGAAACAAGCTTTATGATAAAGATGTTTAAGAAAAACCAGTAATTTTTTTTTATTATTATGTTAAGATAATTTTTTATCTAGAACAAGATCTTGAATCAACTCTATTTGTTCCTATTTCATGCTGAAACCAAGCAATATCAGCTGCTCACTTGCTCAGTAATAACATGGTTACGCCTTAATTATCGCTAACTGAAATATAACCATAACGAGCTATGAGAACATCTTATATCCGATCAACTAGAGTAATCTCAAATAATTTTCCAGGAAAATGGACTTTGGCAGTAACACTAACAACAACAAAAGTCGAAAAGTTAGATAACTACACATTCTTCTTTACGTAGATCTCATAAAGGGAATATACTCGTAAGAGTTGGAATGGTAAAAAGGCGAAATACGTTCTAAGATATACGAAGTTTGAGACACGATAAATATTTAATGTCATTTAGTCATGTTGACATATGAGTATTAGATTTATTTTATTGGCAAATATTGACTTTACACAAGAAATTAGAGATTATGCCGTACTTACAATCATCGAACAATCAGCTACCAGTCGGCTAAGGCCGGCCGCATACATCAGTTTTCCTGATCAGGAATCCTGATCCGTTTTCTATCCGTACACAGTGAATTCATACAATATGTGTGCATGTCACACACATTTGTATAACTTCCCGTACAAATTTCGAAAAACGGATCAGGACTCCTGATCAGGAAAACTGATGTATGCGGCCGGCCTTAAAGTCGCTAAAGTGATCTATATAAAATTTTAACCTATAATTGATATTATTTATAATCAGTTTTACAGTATATTAAATATGTAATTTAAAAAAAAAAAACAAAAAAAAAACTTGTATCGACTTGTTCTTTTAATTGGTAGGCACCTACTCAATAATTCAGTACCTAATGCAATTTTTTACTGTAAACAAAATTTTGAATTTCTAGGACCACACATCAGAAAACACCACTGGCTAGTGGCTGTCACTAAAGCCGACTAGTCGGTTGAAATCACAGCCGGCCCATCTCTACAAGAAATCCTTTGATACCTATAGATAGATATAACTAGGAGATAGTAACGATGTAGTTACTAGGGCGGCAGTAGCTGCGAGGAGTAAGTTTGGAACTCGGTTAAGCGAACACATGAAACCGATCGCAACTTAATTGTGGATGAGAAGACAATGGATGCACAGTCTAATACTCCTAATGAATTGCCACCCCGTTTCAAACATCATGGTAAATAGAGCCATCCTCTCAATCGACTTACAATTGCACGGGAGAATAAAGCCATGGG
Organism: Agrotis clavis; assembly: GCA_954870645.1. Taxonomy (NCBI): domain Eukaryota; kingdom Metazoa; phylum Arthropoda; class Insecta; order Lepidoptera; family Noctuidae; genus Agrotis; species Agrotis clavis. The sequence goes on from OX940935.1 coordinate 12,579,140, forward strand.
GACGCGCGTTCGCTTTCTAAGCATGGAAATGATTGCGACTATTGTTTCCCTTTTATCCGACTGCAGCAGTTGAAACTAAAAGAGTAGCTTGAATAATTGTGTATTTTGAAATATCACAACTATTAATTTTATGATTGTTATCAAATCTTGGTGCTATGATATAAAGATACTATTGGAAACGGTCTGAATCGATTTTAAGTTATTTGACTACCGATGACATAATTCAAGGAATTTCTTTAAACAAATTACTATCTACCCCTTATTTATTAACAAAATCTATTCAAATGGATGAAATAAATTCCAGTCATCAGAAGCTCGTTATTTAGAACTGTTGAGTGGAATCGTCCAATTTTAATTTAGTTAGAGGCCGATAGGTATCCATTTCAAAGTGTTATACTAAAAATGGATGAGAGCTGTTTGCTCACACTTCGATGAATAATTTTAACTAGTTCGCTAGGGCAGCGGGCAAAAATATCTACTATTTGCCCTCTTTGCCTCTGATCCCCGAATATCGAAAATTCTTCAGGATTTTCTTATTTGACGGTTAAAGTGCTCAAAAATTGAGGTTTTGCGATTTTCCTTCACAACTTTGTACGTGTCTATATCGAGCATCCGATATTTGTTATGGTAAGTGCCGATTGTTGAAAGACAAATAGAGATATTTATTGTGCAATAGACCTTTCTTCAGTGGTTAAATACCAGTATAAATTGCGTTTTATATCTACTTTTTAGGCTATTTACGGTCAAAATTGTTACCTAAAACCTGCTGTATGTACCTACATCAAAAGGATCAACTTTCCTCAGGGAATTCGTAGCCTAAATAAGTTCTAAATTTTATGTTCGTAAATAAATCTAAAGTTATAACTTAATGTAGAAACAGGTCTAAAGGTCTCTGCTGAAATATAATATTGTTGAACTTCACGGCTTCAGTATTCCTTACCACTAACGCCCACATAGTGCGGACAAAACGAAAAACCTCGAAATTTTTATTTCATTATTCTCATGTTATTTTATTTTTCTTTACATGATGAAACCCTTAGAATTTCTCAACGAATTCTTGTTAAGTACGTATTGCCATGAAAGTGCCTTTAAAAAGAATCAAGTTAATGGTTGATAAAACAACAAGTTAAAAAAGGAAAAAGTTATACAGTTCTTGATTTATTACTAATATGCTGATTATGCTTTGTGAAAGAGAGAGAACATCAGGCCATGTATACAAAAAATACATCACAAATACAGAAGCGTTAAAAAACCAGAAAATACAAGATCAAAACTGAGCAGCATTTTGCGTCATTTATTAACAATCATTGGCAATTTGGAATCGAGCGTCGATTGACTTTGATTGCTGTTTTTATTTTTATTTGACACGAAAACCATTGTTCTAAGTATCACGCCATATCTGTTTGTTCTACTTCTAGGACCTAAATAAATAGTAGCCTTTTGGCTCCAAGGTCTTCTGCTTACCTAAAGTTCTAATTTATTTAAGCTAAATCTAAAAAAATAGCTCGAAACCAAGTTCTTTATTGATCTAAGTCATTCTAAGTACGAGTATGTATTTAGTCCGGGGTCGCGAAATTAACGAATACCGTGACCCCGAAACGTAAAGGGCTTTAAAGGACTCCGTGGATTGAAGTCATTACAAGTCTGACAGTACCTCCTGCCCTGCCGTGGATGTGAGGACTCATTTGATGATTTTACCACGATAAGATTTAAATAAGTATGTGTGTAGTACAATCTTACTGCATAACGTCATGTCTGTTTTTGACGAGAGAAGAAGTGTATCAAAAATTTAAGTAAACCCTTCTTCTTTCTTTCTTCTTTTCATCAACATATCGCCAGCCACTTTCAAGTTTCAAGTAGCTAATGCCGTCCATAGAGCGGTTTTTGAAAAACCCTAAAGAAAAAGGCCAATAACATTTCAACCCAAGACCACGTGGTGTTTAGCTGTAACGTTTGCCATCATAGTACCCTTATCACGAGTTTTCACTCTTTTACTTTACAGCGTCTTTCCAGTATTGACAGCGTTTCTTATATGGAAAAATGGAACAGCGCCTCTGGTGTGCGAAGAAGGATCTATTTTTTTCCTTGAAAGACAATTTGAAATTGTCAAAGTTCCAGTTTACTTTACGTCAGAATAACTGAAAAGTCATGATAAGGTCTCTGTTCAAAATAATTCATACTCAAACTCTAAATAGTAAATAAACGCATATTGTACGTACAAGTCATTACGTAAGAGGTTATTTACAAAGATTACTTAAAGTTAAAGACTTTTAAACGTCTAGTCTATGGTTATGCAGTCGTTAATCATTGCATTGCCCATTTTAGCAACATTTATAAATAAATAAATCTCGATGTGCTCACAAGTTAAGTGATGCTACTTAGCTACTTACTGCCTCTAATGTTTATGAGCTAGTAAAACATCCCTAAGTTGACAAGTCGCAGCATGGAAAACAGATCATATTTTTCATGAGGAACGCACTATTATGATAAAATCCACTGATTGGCCTTGGCAACCTAATCATTGATCAGCCTATAATTTACTTTTCCCAAGGGACGGAGTAGAGCAAAGAGAGAAATTTTTAGAGTAGTTATTCAAATGTTTTGATTCTAGGACACACCTTTTTCCCGCCGATGTCTACCTCTGTCATGTCTGGTTGTTTTAATTTTTAAATTTTTCCAAGATTTGATTTGTTTAATAGATCAGTTTAATGTTGAGAAAAGATTTTTGTTTTGAAGATAAGAAAAACTTGAAAAAAAACGAATTTCATGATGAGAATGTCTTAGTAAAAAGTTTATTTTCCGTTTTCCGTACTTTCCATTCCAAAACTGGTGTAGTAAATTCTAGTTGGCAACTAGTACCTACTTTCATCATCGTATTTGGGGAGCGACTCATCTCTAATCCCGACTCGCTCGCTTCCGCTCGCGGACTCGTCAAGCAATTTCCGTTGCGAACATATATACATACAAACATACGAAGCTAAGCACGAATGGAATACGAACCTGCGTAGTGTGCGTTCTGCGTATAAAAGCGTGCTTTGACACACATATGTGGAGAGGGAAACGTCACGGAATTTTGAAAATAGAATGATCGTACTTTGTTTTTGTTTTGGTTCTTTGAGGTTATTGTGTTATCCCGATTTCCGAAAGTTATACTGCAAACTTTTTTAATCCGTATCTATAGTAACAACGGTGTATAAAGATGTAGAAAGTTTAATTAGATGAAGGTCAATAGGTAAGAAACACCATGATTAAGTTTATGCATCCCGATTGCATTGAAAACCAAAATAATTCTGTTCTTAGTTGAAACGCATTGGCCGCCCATCATTGAGATTTTTTTAATAACCTATTATTTTCTAGAAACACGTAAATCAGTAGTTTACTAGCTATCTTTTTCCCCATTACCTAACTTGGTTAAGGCTGTGGCATTCCGTCACATAGTTTCTTTAAACGCCTGACCAGATATGGATCCTATGATCAAATCACCATTCGACTCATATTTCCTAATTTTAGGATAGGATTACACAACATCTTGCCCTTAGACTCAATAGAAAATCCCTAGAAGACAAACGATAGATTTCGGTCTATTTAAGAAGTGAGAACGCAGTAAACATTTTATTATGAAGTTCTCGTCTTAATTAATTAAACATTTACAAATTGGGCACTCAGTCAGTGTCATTTTTGCTATGAAATATTGTTATTAACAATCTGATAGCTCTTAAAGCGATTAAGATTATTATGCAGATCACATTCAGTTTTATTATTGAAATCAGAACCCGTAATGTCCTTTAATTTAGATTTAAAACCACTTTTTGGAACGCAAATAAGAACAAGAACATTTACGCAAAATCTACTTACATGTGGTAAGTAGATTTACGTTTGTTAGAGAGCTATTATGATGAATCAATGAAAAATAAAATTCCTTCGCCTGAACATTCAATGAATGTAATACCTATTCTTTTCTCGGAGCACATGATGATAATATGACGTAAATTGTATAAGAACAGCTTCCGTAAATATTTACAAGTTTTATATAAAATGTCTACATATCGAACACTTCAAAGCAAATACTAGGCCTCTCTGTACGACGTGCAGCAGAGTCCAAAGCATGAATTAATTATGTAATATGTATAAAACACCTGACGTATTCCACATATGGCACCCAGCAATATTTTGCGCAGGTGCCATATGAGAATAGTTTATTATTTAGGATTTTAGTCCACCTAGGGCACCTACGGATCAGAACGTGCTAGTGTTGGGACATTAATTTACTTGTATGGAAAGAAATGAGAATAATATTATTAAAATTACGATTTGATAACTAACCTACTACAGTTACGTCTGCAATAAAATATGTATTCAACAGTTAACCTAGTTATTTTGATATCGTAGAAAATAATTTAATTAATCTTATTTCGTAAGCACATTACAATGTAATAAAATATAATTATAGTAACACAATGTAATAAATTGTTACCTACAAGAAACTTAAAAATACTATCGAGGATATCAACCGGGACACATCATCAACAGTCAAGTGAAAAAAAAAACCTTACTGCTTAAAACTTATTTTTAGTCACGCAACAATTAAAAAAAAGAAATCATGCATTACCTGAAAAACTGAAGTCAAACAACAAACTAATTTCACCAGCTTATAAATCCCACTGAAAACACACACAATAAAAACAAATAACTGAAAAATACGTTTTTAAATCACTTGATTGCACTGGAAACAGTAATCACAGGAATCCAATAATTGAGTCATACGATTGTACAAAATGTTTCCAAATTATTATTTTTACTGCGTTCCGTTTTGTTTACATTTGATTCGTAATTCGAATGAGAGGAGAGACGTCGCGCGTGCGGCCCCACCGCATGTACGTTCGGAACTGACGAAGCGGTACCTACACGAAGCGAAGAAAATTGTACCTACTGAGGAAAATGCTTTCGTTGTACTGTACCCATAGACACGCTGCGTTTAGGAGTAAGGACTCTTTTTGTCTCGATCTCCTTGTTACCCGGAGAATAATGATCCTACATGGATACTTGCGTAGTTAATGATCGCGTGTGGATTAGATTTTATTGTTACACAGCTAACCGAACCGTTGCGTCATTATTGAGCGTCTAATGAATCATCTCAGGTACCTATCTCAATTTAATTAAATACAGAGTCTACATAACAGACGATACTAAAAACGATACAGTTTTAGTGCCCCATTAAGTTTTTAGTTTTCACAATTTAATTTAAGTTAATCTCTGCTTTTATTTTCGTAAAAAAGCTCATAAAAAGTTAATGATGTTATTATAGAAGTTTAATAATCCGTGTAATAAGTCTTGGTAACGTTTTTACATTTACGATTTACTTCAATATTAGTTTAAGAGAAAGAAGGAAAATCCATGAAAAGAAAAGAAAACAAAAGGCATCTTAAGCTGTTGACTATTTCAGATTTAGTTATAGGTACATTTGCTTCAAGATATTAGTTTTATTTAATTGAATAGTGAAAATCGGTTCTACCATCATTCAATTTCAACTCTTCGCATTGGACTAAGTGACTTTTTGTTTTCAACATTAATCACTTAAAAAGAACAACGAATATTGGAGACTTAATCAAACTTACACCTCTATTAATGGCCCAACTACGTGTAGAGTTAACCGGATTCATTACATCAAACCTACTTAGTACATACTACTTAGTACTACTTAAGTACCTTTGTATTTCGGCGCTATTGTTAATCAAAGCCTGACAAGAACAGGGGTTTTCTAAGGCTTCTTCAAGAAACTCTACCCGTCTAAGTAATGTATCAGCTGATAGCTACGTGTTAGCCTTCGATGAGGCTTCGATGAGAAGGAAAATTACTTCAAGAAATTGAATAGAGCAACAAGTAGGTTATCATTTTGTTGACTCGTGGTTAGCGTTGATTGTGCAGAGGAAAATGTATGCGCAATGCAGTAAGGGAAAGGGGAAAAGGAAAGTTTTAAAGCGGTAGAAAGTTCAGTTCAAGGAAAATGTCTTAAACTGCCTATTAGAATAACAATGTGTGATGTTAACTTCTTTGTTGTGATTGACCGGTGACTATGTCCATTAAAAAGATTTCAATAACAGGTTAAGAAAACCGATGCGTATTTTTTTTAAATCAAATATCCGCTCCTGAATAAACTTCTCAGTTCATTGTTTTTATAATGTTTTTGTTCTTCGCCTCAATCTAACCCAAACGCAAAGATGAAACTTAAGATAGAGCGAGCTCATCCCGATGGAACAAGAGCTCCTGCGCATCGGCGGAATACTGTAAAAACTGTTTGCTCCGGGCTCCAATAGGATGGTGGTCGAGGGTTGTTGTAAATTTCAAAATTTTCCTCAAAATTAATTCCCCACGTAAAAAAGTATGTATGAATTAGCCAAAGGTTTTTGTTTTGTTAATTTTAATTATTGTAAATTCGCCCCATTTATTTTTTCCGCACGGATTAGAGAACAATTAAATAATGAAATCAAGCACAAAACTACCGAAAACGAGAACACAATGTGGAATCTGAACAGAAAGTACTAGGAGAACAGGATTAATACTTCGTGGGGAATTAATTATGTGGCGAATTTACAACAACCCGACGAGGGGGAGACCCACATTTTTAGACAAACTTATTTTTCTTGACTATTTTTCTGTAGATTCTCGTAATACTAAAGATATAACGTAAGTTAAATGAAAACTTACGTTTTGCTCTATGTTCGTAGTAGGTAGTTATAGTATAACGAAAGGGATAACCATGCTTCCTTGCATGAGGGCAACGAACGAGTCGGTTGCCAAAAGACAGTTTAATGTTTTGACTAACATGGTACTAGGCATTGTTATAAACTACTCGTATTTAGAGGCACTTTATTTATAGTTTGCAAGACTTAGTCGTCAACTCGCCCGCAATTAACTCGCCCGTTCGGGCGAGTTGGCACCTTCTGATTTTATCTTTTTTTGTTGTCGTCAACTCGCCACTGAGCGAAAATCTGACGAATTTACAGTCGTCTACAAAAGTGTTTCTATAAATTTAACATTTAATTTAATTGAACCTGCTTCACATGTTTAAGACACTAAATGACTGTAGAGTTGATTAACTGAGGACCAGTAGATTGTTTTCATTAGTAAGTAACATGTTAACGTTTGTTATAAAAAAAAAAATTACAAATTTACAACAAACCCTGATGTGATTTTTAACCGACTTCCAAAAGGAGGAGGTTCTCAATTCGGATGTTTGTATTTTTTTTTATGTTTGTTCGGGCATAACTCCGTCGTTTAACAACCGATTTGAAAAATTCTTTTTTTGTTGGATAGGGTATACTTCCGGAATAGTCCCATTTAAATTTTATCGAAATCGGACTAGCACTTTTTGAAAAATCAACAAAAACCTAAAAAGTTTTCAACTTTGTCTACACCGATTACTCCGAGGTTTCTGGTCCGATTTTGATGATTCTTTTTTTGTTCGATACAGTATATCTGCCATTTGGTCCTATAACATTTTCATTTAGTTTGGTGTAGTAGTTTTTATTTTTAGTTTTTAATGTTTTTATACATGGGCGTTGTTATTACCGGTGCTACGGATTACAAAATTTTAGTGCACATGTAAGAAAATTATGTATTTGACAATAATTTGGGTTGAATAGTGAAACTAAAAAGGATAAAATAAAAAACTAAAAAAAAAATGTAACCGACTTCAAAACCACCACAAAAAAGTTCAAAATAACCTACAATAAAACTTTTCTTTCGAAAGTCGGTGACAAAAAGTCAATGAAATAAAAAACAAATTGTTTTTTTAAGTAAGTAATATGTTCACGTTTGTTATAAAAATCATTTACAACAAACCCTGATCTGTGATTTTATAGTTCCTAAGACTGTTATTTTTTATAGTAGTATTAAGTAATAATTAACCAATTGTATTTTGATATTGTTGATTTTACTTTGTTATATTGTTTAGTATAGTCATGTTACATACTAGGTTATTTATGAAAAAGACACTAGAAAAAACGTGATATTGTTGATAATCTTCAAAATGTAGGTAACATATAAGCAGTTTTTTTTTTGTTTGGCAAGTGATGTAAATTATAATACATAATATACCTATTAAAAAACTACATTCCTTTTATTTCAAATCGTACAACGCCTTATACTTATAAAGTAGGTTTCTATATTCAATTTATTATAACACTTTTATAGATGACTGTACCATTTTTCGTTCAGTGTTGACGACAACAAAAAAAGATAAAATCAGAAGGTGCCAACTCGCCCGAACGGGCGAGTTAATTGCGGGCGAGTTGACGATTAAGTCGTTTGCAAGTGCAGCAGTCTTTTATTATGGTCTGACAACATACCTAATGCCTTTTAGATGGTAATAATTGCTAAACCACTACAAGTTTAATGGTGCTAATAACTCAACCTGCTGCGTAAGTAAACCTCTAATTCATATTTAAGTCTTGCAAATCTAAATTAAATATTCCATTTAAACACATTTAGTTATTTTTTGTTAAAATAAAAGCACTCACGGTGTTTTTTATATAGGTATTGGCTCAGGTGTGGGATAGGACACGCACATTTCAACAAAATAAACGAGGACTGCCTATTCCAATTGATCGAGCAAATATCAAAAATACGAAAGGCTCCTTCCAAAATAAAAATGCCCGGGAAACTGATTTTAAAGTTCACAAATATGTTTAGCAGTCATGCTTGCACTATATGAATACCTCTTGTAACATAAAATGTATATGTTACGCTACGTTGCAGAATTAAATTATTCACGATAATTACTTCACAATTATGTTTATTTAAGAATCTTATCTGCACGCTCGAGACGCTCGCGCTCACTCGCTTACGGTATCGACGTGAGTTGGTTACGGTAGCCGTAACAGTGTTTGTTTAAAAGGAAAGATTGTATCGTGCGATTCACGGTATAAAGGTTTGGTAGAAATAAGACGTTTTATTTTTTAGGTGACTTGTAGGATAGGGCTTCTTATTTACACGAACTTTTAACATTTTGTGGTATCATTATAAGCCAGTCAGTGACGCCTAATTGAGTCCTTGCAGTTGCCTACAGACATGCAGATGATATTATATACAATAGGCGTACAGGTGACGTAGTTTGCGTACAGTTGGCGTACAGTTTACGGACGGTTACCGTACCTACTGTTGACGTGCAGGTGGCGTACAGTTGACGTGCAGCTCACGTGTATGTTGTGAATGTCAGCTGACTGTATAAATTCATATAGTGACACTGAGCCTACGCAGCTGTAAGAGCAGGGATTCGTTGCCCGTTGTTAGGTACTATATCAAGTTTAGTTGTAGGATTAAATCTTTCCCCAGTTCAGTCACAAATATATACCTAAGTGTAACTAAATATATTTTGTCTTCTTCGGGGACAGTGAAAGTGTATGTGACCCTGTTTCTTGAACTTGCATTACCGCACCATTAAGGTAAGCACCGTAGCTTAGTTCACGGACCCAACAGAATCCTTTGGGATTGTGTCGTCAGTTCAGCGATCCCAATGTACTTGAATCATAAATAAGCTTCACTTAAAATAATGATTACGTAGAGCTCCTGCATTACAACATCGCCCTTAAAACCACCTTACACGAGGCATGTAGGCACGCATTTGTTAAAATAATTAATAATTAATTATGAAACCATGAAGAGGTCTCTCTGTGAAATGTAAATAACCTGTCACCCTCGCATGCATACGTGAGCCGAGAAGTTCACGCTATGAAAATTAAATTACCGAGTCGTGTGGCTTTACTGCCGCCGAGATAGGGTTAACCCACGCTTTAGTGGAAATGTACGAGTCTCTTCTTACTTAAAGCAGGAATGTTTTTTTTTTAACTTGTCTCCTTTATTTATGAAGACAAGGAAACCGAAAATGGGTTCTGAAGTCCAATGTAAAAGTATGCATACCCCTGCCGGAAATACTCCACGTAAGTTCTTCTTGCGAAATGTTTGCTATGAAAATTATGCGTACTAATATCGGCTTGATGTCTTCATAGTTATTTATTAAAAAAGTCAATTAATGGAATTATAATCGAGTTTGTAATTCCAATAGTTGATGTGGAAAATTTATCTTCACCGAAATGAAATAACTTCAATACTCTACCTAGTAATTATTCCGTTTCTTAGAGAATTTGTTATCAGTAGTTGGCTTATGTTTGTGTTTTTAAGTAGAATCGTACTTGGTGTAAGTTATCGTAGTCTGTGCAATTGTGCATGGTGCCGAAGCTCCCAATGACCGCGGTTACATCATATACGGTAATATCTTATGGTTTAGTTACATTATGATTTTGTTAAAATGTCCCCGATGGCCCCGATCAGCGCCTAGACGAGTGGTAATCACCCTCGACGCATTAGTATTTGATTTTTTTTTTATTTGTGAGCTAGGTTTACGAACATGAGTTTACAGGAACATTTCAGAGGTCTTAGCAGGTTTTTCAGACGTAGACGGGAACTTTGACGTTAATTTGATGGACAAAATGAGTTCCTCGTTTAAACGCAGATACTTCAAGTACGCTTTAAGGCGAAATACGTAGAAGTCATACTAGGTCCTGGATTTGGCAAAACCCATCAACAGGGACTACAGTTGAACATCGAGGTTGACTATTTAGATTTCTAAGGATAGTCGGAGTTACTAAGATATTGTAGTGAGTGACAATGGCGAGTATTTTTCACCCTGTAACTACTCATATTATGTGCGCTGCATATCAACTGAAAATATAAAATATGTTGACAAAGATACTCGTACCTACACTATGTTGGAGACATAATAAGAACTATCAAAGCGTTAAGTATAAAATGAAACTAAAAGAAAAAACAGCAATCTATCTTATATTTTCGCTCTATTCAACAGGGAGAACCAATTGTATTTTAATGGAGGATTTCATTCTTTCTGATTCCAAGGTAAAGGATATTAAAATACCGTCTAATATTTTTTCCTTTATCCCTTTATAGAATCAATTTAAAAAGCAATTAGTTTTATCTCAATGGTACATTTTGCTGTTGTACTTAGTAGTAGAATTATATTTTAATGATATTACATTTTGAACATTTTAAATTAGATTTACCTGTACCTTTTATTTTTAGCATCCTTTTATTACGGTGCTTTCAAAATAGGTAACTTTAAGTAATTTAAAAAGACATTAAAATACGCATTATTAAGTATTTTTTTAAAGATTCATTTTCCAACATCAATGATTCTAATTATAATAATATATACATAGGTCTAACGATCTCATTTACAATGGAATATTACTTTACAACACATTTTATTTTAACCCAAAATAAAAACCTTTAGGTACTTGAGTCACTTAATGTAGACCCTTGTAATGGGCATCCCTTGGGGTTGATTATATTCATCAGAGGTACCCCTTTGACAAAACAACATTACATTTGGGTAGGCTGGTACTTTCATACTTGATACCTAGTAATATTATACACCTATTTAACATTTTTAACATCCCTTTTTTGTATTTGTAGGCACATAATTATGTTATTATTTATTTAAGTTTGTACATTAATTGTAAATTAGGTTGTTAAAATTGTTCTGTTTCATCATCTTCCTGCACTTATGCCATTTTACTTGGGGTCCGCGAAACACGGCATAGTATCATTTACTCCTTTTTCTTTCATTATAATTCCTTAAACAATCCATCCATCTTTTCTTTGGCCTTCCTCTTCCTCTCTATCCATCAACATACATGCTCATCACTCTCTTAGTCACATAAGTGTCATCCCTCCTCATCACATGTCCATACCAAGATAGACGATTCCGATGCCTTCCGGCCAAAAGGGGGTAACCGCCACTTTACAAACTTTACAGGAGAGTAGTTTAAAGTTCAAAAAAAGTGAAAAAAAATCATATAAAATTTTCTGTACGTTCCAAAAGTTTCAAAATTTACCCATTTAGCTTTTGAACAAGTCTCTACGAAATGGCATTATTAATTACAATAAATCACACTCCTAACACAATTTAGTGTCGCTTACCCTCAAATAGTCCCGATTTCACTAACAGGAAAAAACATAGGTACTAAATGAAAACAACTCGATGATTGAGTTCCAACCTAAATGATTTAAGTGCACCATTCGTTTTATTTCTATTGAAGAAAAAGAGCATACCGGTGACTTTTCTGTTCATAAAGTGCAGCCAATATGATATAACCGGCTATTGGTTAATGAGAGATGAACAAGGAAATTGTAATAAATTACTTATCAATAAGGAATATATTTAACACTTTTGTAAACAACGCGAAAGCACATAATGTTTAATTCTTATAAAATTATACACACACACTTAAATACGTAGATTAGACCTTTTTAAGTTTTTAAACTGACATTAATTACTAAGACGCGGACATGAAAAAAAAGATATTATGCTCATTTGCTCAATCTCTCTTTTTCTTTGTCTTCATTTTAAAGAATAACACAAAACAATAGTTATAATTGTAAGTTAGTCTTGACAGTTATACATCTATGCTGCATTTCATACCTATGGACTACGATTAGTTATGACAAAACGTAAGACCCCTCTTTGAGGAGTGGCTGTGAAATGTTGGGGTTCCTAGGGTCTTTTAAATCAGACAACCAACTCGATCGAATGTACTTTAATCAATGCTAATAGGGAATATATTTTATAATGCGCATTAAAGTAAAGTGCTTATTCAGCTTAAAGTTATACTTATATTCTAAAGGAGCGTACTTACTACGTTATGCACTATTAGAGAGCATACATACACTTCACCTCCGGGGGCGAAGGAAAAAAAAATCGAATATATTAGATTTTTTTTTATAAGTTTATGTAGGTGCAGACCAACTCTACTAATTATCAGTAGGTACATTTATACTTATCTACATTCAACTTAAATATTAATTATTATAGTATATGTATTACTTACTACATTGCAATGTATGTAATTGTTATAGCTTATCTTTATTTTTATTTTTATTTTCTAAGCTACTAAGAATCTAAGTATACAATTTATTATAGTATTAACTGTACGAGTATTATATCTAAACAATTCAATTCAATTTCTTATTGGAAGAACGGTCTTGTCCTATTTTTATGAACTAATTCTATCTTATTATTTTTATAAATCCTAACGTTACTACCTAAATCTTCTTTAACTCTAAAGGGACCTTCAAAAATAGCATCAAGTTTGCGACCTGTTTCATTTTTTAACAAAATTAAATCATTTTCCTGATAGACTATTGAATTTACTGATTTATCGTACAATTCCTTGCGTTTGTATTTATTACACATCAGATTATTTTTTGCGTCGGCATTAGGGTATCGAACCGGGAAATCCCGGTCCCGAAAATCCCGGGATTTCCCGGTTCTTGAATTATATTTTAAAACCCGGGACATGCGACTGAGAACCGGGAAATTCGGGATTTTCGGGACTCAGAAAAACAGTATAAATAATTTGTTTAAACTTGTTCATTCTTTTATAGAACAAAAGAATCAAATTGGATGTAAGGTATTTATTCACTTCGCCGTTATATACGGAATAACATGTTCAGATACAAGTGTGGTTGACAGAGAAGAAAAGTTGATAATGTAGTACTGGTTATATTATCTGGAAAGTCTTTGACAGGGTCTCGAGACAAAAAGTTTCCTTGCTTTTGGTATCTCAATTTTTGTAGCTGGATATCAGACTTTCTTAATGAACGATCAATCAGAGTTGTCGTTGATGACTGAGATCCTTTGAGCTTTTGGTTATTGACTCTGGAGTTCAACAGTTATCTGTTTTCTTTGCAACTCTTATTTTGCTGCACATTTCTAACCCACTTCAGCCTGGTATTGTTGGGTAGGTAGGATAACAGTACTGTTTCAGTGACATACTTGCCCACTGCAAAATCCAGTGGGGATGAAGTTCATTGCTTCAGAGAGACCATGGTAGAGCAAACAGATTTGATACTTAGTATCCCATAAAAGAGAGAAGTTTCTTGTTCGCTCACACAAGAAACTTCTCTCTTTTAACACCACCAACATACAGCCGTATATTTCCTTAGTGAAGTAGGAGTAAATCAAAACTACATCTTTTATAGAGTAATTTGGACCAACTCCTATTTTTCCTGTTTCTGTAACTGATGACCTTGAGCTTTTGGGCATGGAGCTGACATCCAGTGTCAACTTTGACGTGGGCACCCTAAATAGAGTGAAGCGATACCTTACACCTGGATATGTGCAAGCCCATTTCTGCATTGATTGCGTCGTAGTAGCCCGCGAAATTCAAAGTTTCTTATGTTTTTTCTAACGGAGTATTGCAGCAACCTTACTCAACTTAATCATTGGGATGGTTCAGATACATACAACTTACTGCACTAGACCCAGTGGAACGCAGAGCTCCTTAGACTAATAAATTGGCAACGTGAAACTGGTGGATGGTTACTCTACAGCTTAGCTCATCTCATCGACGCAAGCTTAAGGACTTCACACACAGCAGCTATAATGTAAAGATGTACATTATAGCATGATACATCTCATTACATCTTTCCATAGAAATCGTCAGGAGACCACACACTGCAGCAATAATGTATATTTTTACATCTTCGAATCTAAGGTACTGAGCGATACGAAAATATACATTTATATTTCGATACACCTATACATCTCAATACATTTCCGTATATCTCTCTTCGAAAAGGATGTTATGAATTGTAGGGAAATATACATTACATTACCTGTTGTGTGTGTGATACATTAAGATAATTTAAAGCTATACATCCCGGGATGTAATGTACATTAATATACATTATAGCTGCTGTGTGTGAAGCCCTCCCTCTTTTCGTTTTTTTTTATTGGGTTCGCTCGTGGCTAAGATGAGACCTAAAATAGGTCGAACTCATGAATTCTACAACCTCTTTCCACTGGCCTACTTGCATTAGGTACATCTAATGTCCAGTATTGGACATCTAGATGAACTGCAAGTTTCCATAGTTAGTACAGTTAGAGAGAATAGATTTGCCACCTCTGAATAGAAAAGAGGCTAGAGTAAACCCATGTCCATGAGGCCGTCGAATAAGTTGGTTGTATGATTTTAATCAGAATAAATACTGTACCATAAAGTTATCTTATTATTTTCATTGTTTTCTAATGCCATGGAAAAAATGCATTATTGTCCCGAAAGTCCCGAAAATCCCGGGATTTCCCGGTTCCTTGGATGCCCGTCCCGAAAATCCCGGGACTTCCAACAAGGACCGGTTCTCGATTCCCTAGTCGGCATGGGCTACTTGTAAACGATATTTCAACTGCAATGGATAATTATCACTATTGTACAATGGTTCTACTGACTCAGAAATTCGACCTGGTATTCGACAAAGTTTTCCAAAAACAAGTTCGTAAGGCATGTATTTTGTTTCAGAATGGACTGTATTATTGAAACTAAAACACCAATACGGTAACCAATAGCTCCATGTATCTTTATGGTTTTCACATTGGATCCTTAAAAATGCACCCAAACCTTTGTGAGCATTTTCAAGAGCTCCTATCGATTGGTGATGATAAGCAGTTGAAGATAATTTTTCAATATCAAGAAGTTTACAGACCTGTTCCATAGTTGCGGACATCTCATCACTCTCTTAGTCACATAAATGTCATCCCTCCTCATCACATGTCCATACCAAGATAGACGATTCCGATGCCTTCCGGCCAAAAGGGGGTAACCGCCACTTTACAAACTTTACAGGAGAGTAGTTTAAAGTTCAAAAAAAGTGAAAAAAAATCATATAAAATTTTCTGTACGTTCCAAAAGTTTCAAAATTTACCCATTTAGCTTTTGAACAAGTCTCTACGAAATGGCATTATTAATTACAATAAATCACACTCCTAACACAATTTAGTGTCGCTTACCCTCAAATAGTCCCGATTTCACTAACAGGAAAAAACATAGTCTAGTAATCATGAACTCTGCCCCTCGATCTGTAGCTATTATTTCTGGAATTCCAAATATTAAAATAAAATGTCTTACAAATGCATTAGCTATGGACACAGTTTCTTTATTTTTTAATGGAATGGCTTGAACAAATTTAGATAGTTCGCACTGAATGGTCAATATATAACAGTTCCCATCTATGTCTCTATCTAAAGGTCCCACTACATCTAAGTAAATCTTTTGAAAAGCCGAGGACGCCGTAGTAGTAATTACCATCGGTTCTTTTATGTAACGGATATACTTTGATTTCTGACACTTCGTACACTTTTTTACAAATGTTTGTACGTCCTTTTCTATACTCGGCCAGTAATATCTCTTCTTAATTGTATTTACCATTCTGCGTACTCCAGCATGACCACTGGATGGCAGTAAATGAAAGTCATTCATGATTATAAGTTTTTCTTTGTCATCAGTTATTCTTTTTACTCCTCGTAATATACATATTCTCGGTCCGGACCAATTTTCTAACTTCGAAATCTCATCACAAACGTTTTTAATGAAGTCGATATTATCCTTATTTTTAATTATACATACTTCTTCAATGTGTAACTTTTTGCAAAACAAACTTAATTTCTGCACAAATTCGTCTCGCGTAAAATGTGCCTTGAAATCAAGATTGATGTAAATAATCTTTCTCTTAGCTAAAAATATAAAACATTCATAGACATCAGTTATCATATCATTGTCTCTCATTTTATTTAATTCGCTATTTTCTATAAAACTCATTTCGACTGAGTCGCACGGTTTTCTTAATATATCCACAACTCTTGGTTGGCCAGACCAATAGTCAGGAGATTTATTAAGATCCGCCTTCTCAACGTCATCCTTATTTTTACTTAACTCATCATCAATCTTTCGCTTTTGTGCCCTAGTCATAACAGCAATCACTTGCGCTTGCATAGTCTTAAGTTCATCTGATGTTATACTTATTCTAGACAAAGCATCTGCAACAACATTTTCTTTTCCTCGTACATAAATAATTTTAAATTTATATTCTTCTAATGTCAAACGGAATTTAAGAAGCCTGCTTGAAGGATCCCTCATGCCAAAAAGATAAACTAATGGTTTGTGATCAGTCATTATTGTGAATTCTCTACCATATAAGTACGGTCTAAAATATTTCACAGACCAAACTATTGCTAAAAGCTCTTTCTGTATTGTAGGGTAGTTCTTTTCCGCTTTATTCAACGGTCTACTTGCATAAGCTATAGGTCTGAGATCTTTATTGCACAGCACAGCACCAACTGCAGTGTCTGAAGCATCTGTTTGTAATATGAATTCATTTTTTTTCTGTAAAATCTGGATATTGTAGAATAGGTGACGAAATTAATGCATTTTTTAGATACTCAAAGGCATGTTTACAATCATCAGTCCAAATAAAGGGTTCACTTTTTCTACATAATTTATTTAATGGCAAAGCTATATCTGAAAAATGTTTTATAAATTTACGGTAATAGTTACAAAAAGCTACGAAACGCTTAACTTCATCCGCCGTTTTCGGTATAGGGTAATTTTTCAATATGTTTGTTTTTTCGGGATCAGGTAAAACACCTTTCTCTGATACAACGTGACCTAAATAAAGAATTTCTTTCTTCAGAAATTCGCATTTTTGGGGATTTAATTTTAAATTTACTTTTCTTAATCTTTCCATTATATTTATTAAATTTTGATTATGAATTTGCAAATTTCTCCCAAATACAATAAGATCATCTTGATATACTAAGCATTTATCGTAAGTCAAACCAGACATTGCTACTGACATCATACGGCTAAATGCGCTCGGACTTATCTTGAGACCCATAGGTAAACGTTTCATTTGATACTGACCTGTATTGGTAGTAAAAGCAGTTAATTTACGACTGTTAGGTTCTAGAGTCACTTGATAATAACCTTGGTGTAGGTCAAGGTGAGTGAAATATACAGCTCCAGAAAGAGAATCTAAAATTTCATTGATGTTAGGTAAAGGGAACTTATCATCACAAACTGTCTCATTTAATTTTCTGTAGTCTACAACTAATCGCCATTTTTTATCAGCTCCTTTACTCTTTTTCGGTACTAATAAAATCGGACTAGACCATTCACTGTTCGATTTTTCTATTATATCATCTTCTATCATTTTATTAATCTGTTTAGCTATCTCTGGTTTTAACGCTTGCGGTAACCTATATGGCTTAACATATACAGGAGTAGAATTTTGTTTTATGACAATGGATTGCTCATAAATATTTGTAGTGGTTAATTTATCTCCATCTATGTAAAAATTATCAGAATATTTTGCGCAAATCGCTTCAATCGATTTCCTTTCTTCTTCATTTAAATAATCCAATTTAAGCTCAGACAGTAGTGTTTGAATCCTTGAAACGTTGATAGTGTTATTACTAAATTGACAAATATTATAATCACTCAAGGAGTGCATACTAGGAATGAAACTTGGTAAGATTATTTCCTTCTCAGTAACGTTGAGAATCTTTATAGGGATCCTGTTATTTTTTACTGTGGCTATCGTATTTGCCAACAACACATCCTTCGCTAATTCACATCCACAAACAATAACATCATTACTCAAATTTTTACCAACGTGTATAAAATGAATTGACTCTGAACGAGCTGGAATAATCAGGTTATTACTTATCATAACACGTTCATCAACGAGATTTAGATTATATTCTTTCCTATTATAATACAATGTTAAAATATTAGTATTTAAGTTAATATTTGCTTGATACTTTCTCAAAAAATCTAACCCTATAATTCCGTCTCCTTTTAAAGGTATCGTTTCAAAGATCATAAAGGAATGCTGAAATATTTCATTGTTATACTCCAAACTTAAATCTACTAAACCTCGAGAACGCGTTTGTCCACCGATTCCATTTATTAAAGTTTCATCTTTTCGAACGATTACGTTTCTTGGTAATGCTTCACTTCTAATGAGTGACAAAGAAGCGCCTGTATCAACGAGCCAGACATATTTAATGTTATTAACATAAAAAACGACATATTTTGCATTGCCTAAATTTGATAAAACGCAATGTTTAAGATCGAAAAAACTGGTTTTCTGATTCCTTTTTATTATCTGTATTGACATTTATGCATGGCTTATTGTTGTCGTTCTGATCTGCTAAACATACATTTCGGTTGTTATTTCTAAAATACCTTGAACCCCTAGTACTTCTTTGACCCCTATTATAATTTGATGATACACGATAGTTATACCTATTTCCGTTATTATATCTATTTCCGTTATTACCTCTGTAATTACCACGCCATGTATATCTTTGGTTATTGTAATTACCATAGTGACCACGATTGTTACTGTTAATATATTGACCACGATTATTATTGAAATGACGATTACCTTGTCGCCTTAAATTATTAAAACCTCGTCCATATCTAGATGCATGCAAGACATTACCCGACGATGACTGGCATTCAGCATCTTCATCTTTGGCAGCTTGGATTGCATCCTTCAGGCTGCTATAGTTCCTAGCGGAGATGACCGTGCCCAATTTTGAACTGCGTAGTCCTTCTGAAAACCGTTTTATGGCAAGTTTTTCATTCAAAGGTTTTAACACTTCAAATGCATTAGAATTACCATCTGCCTGAGATATAGTAAGTTCAGTAAACAGCTTTTCAACTTCTGTGGCAAACTCCTCGATAGTACTTGAACCCTGTTGTATATTTTGCAAACGTGTCTGCAGGGCCGTAGAGGATTTTTGGGTTAATAGATGGCATCTCATATCTTTAACAAGGTCTTGAATGATCTTATAATTTCCTGTAATGCGTAACTTGGCATTTTCGGACAATCTACTTTTAAGGATAAATGTAATAAGCAGTGTTTTACCTTTCTCATCCAGCATATCTGCATACATCTCGATCGAATCTATCAGGTGTTTAGTTGTCCCTTCAACACCGTCCATTGCTGGAAGCAAACTACATGCGACTTTAAGGTCAAACTCCATTTTGTAAGAATTTATTTCTGGGAAAATACATAAACTGTTTATTTCGTCAAAAGTTATCCTAATTTTCTGAAAAATGTCCAATGCCGATGCAACTAATGTGGTATCCTCGTCTTTTTTTATAAGTAACAATATTTTTCCACATTGGTCAAAAATACTTTTTGCCTCACTTAACTTCGTCTCTATAACTTGACCTTTATACCTAGTCTGTCCTTTCTTGATTAAGTATTTTCTAATATCTACCAGATCGTTACATTTTTCTAACAAAACATCAATCATATTAAAATATTACTTAAAATTAAAAAGCCAATTATTTCTTAATGGAGTAAACAAAAGAATCATGTTAACACAATTACTACGAAACGGCACACAATAATTTCACACGTTGCAGTTTTTGCCGCGAGGTATCATATTCACTGAGTCTTCGTGCACTATTTTATGTCGTTTAAGTTTATGCGTTATAAAACATAGATAAGAATCTGAATGCAATCATTGATTTATTTATAGAATTCACTTGAAACTGATTTTGATGCTGGATTAATTAGTTAGCAGGTGTACCTTCCACTCGTCCACGTAGCGAAGCCCTTATGCGCTGAATTGCGTTGAATCCGATATCTTCTTGTATCCATTGACGGTGGCAGCTGCGGTAGTATTTCAGGAAAAAGTAAATTACCAGGAGAGATATGACAGCGAGAATAATGATGGTGATCGTGCTTAGCCGCTCCATGTGTCCTCCGATGTCCTTCAGAAGCGCGTCGTTGTGTCCGCCAGCAGCATTTTGAGTTAGAAATACCTCGTCTTTTTCTATCTTGGAGTTGCACATTTTGGAAATACTAGCCTGAAGTACTTTACTACGTAACAAATACTTTGCTTAGTCTGCCCCTTGGCAGACCCTAAGGCAGGGTCGCCATGAAATGTTGGGGTTCCTAGGGTCTTTTAAATCAGACAACCAACTCGATCGAATGTACTTTAATCAATGCTAATAGGGAATATATTTTATAATGCGCATTAAAGTAAAGTGCTTATTCAGCTTAAAGTTATACTTATATTCTAAAGGAGCGTACTTACTACGTTATGCACTATTAGAGAGCATACATACACTTCAGCTGGATGCCCATCACGGCGTCCTCACCTTCTACCTGACACAGGTCCTCAACGGACATGGAAGTTTCGGGAGTTTCCTGTGTCTGATTGGGAAGAATAAACGCCTGGGTGTCACCACTGTGGGGACCGCACGGAGGATACGGTGGAGCATTCGGTGCAGGACTGCCCAGCTTGGGCATAGCACCGCTGTGTCGTCACGGAGGCGACATACTCTCTAGCGCCCGGCATTGGTCAAGGCCATGCTGCGGGGCGAAACGGTATGGTTGCCTCCTTCTACGAAGCTGTCATGTTAGCAAAGAAGGTATCGGGTACCGTGAGGGAGAGAACAGCTTTCACCGCACAACCTAACCGCTGCGGGAGATGACCAATAACCATGGCATCGGATGTCGCGAGGTGATTTCCGGTCGGTCACTGTAGGCGCGTAACGCTTCGTGTTCCACACGCGCCTCAAAGAGCTGCCGCCAATTGGAAGGGGCCCCTTTTAATTTTTTATCGTGGTAAATTCATAAAATGAGTTCTCCCACCCCGGGCAGCGCAGGAGGGACTGTCAGACTTGTACTGACTAAAATCCACGGTGTCCTTCAATACCTGCTTATGTTTCCGGGTCACGGTATTAGTCCCGCGACCAAAGCCTTAGAGGGCCAAAGCCTGCCGAGGTCGCGGGATAGTCTAATCAGGTAACCGTGACCCTGGGGCGTAACGGGCTATTGAAGGATCACTGTTGATTTTAGACAAGTCTGACAGTCCTTCCCGTAGGTACCGCCCTGGGAGGACTCCTTGGATGATTTAACCATGATAAAGAAGGGTCAGAACAGGCACAGGATTAACTCTTGGCAGTTGCAGAGAATTCATCACAAAACCCAATAACTCCTTGCTGGCCCAACCTTGGATACGAACTCTTGCATGTTTCTCAGCCGTATATACTAGCCAACAAACAAACAAAAGCACTGAAAAACTAAACTGTAGGTCCTACTTATTTAATTATTCGGTATCGTCGGAACAAGGTAGCAAAAGAATAACTTTTTTCTTATGTAACCTAAAATAACTAAGTAGAATAATACACAGTCATAGATGAACATAAAGTCTATTAAATAAACTTCCCGTTTTATTTTCCTTACAAAACTTTGGGCCAAAATGACTCACGAGCACGGTGGTGCTTACGCCGTGGTCGTATGCAACGCTAACGACATTTTGTTCGAACGAAAGAGAGAGATAACCGATGCTGTTTGTCATTCTTGTGTAAGCTAACCGCCAAACCTTCTGATTTATCTTCTTATCTAACCACCATACCAGATTTTTTTTTGGGAGGGAAAAAAAGGGTAAGCGACAATTAATAATAATAATAATAATAATATTCCACAACTATCACACAACGCCATCTAGTCCCAAGCTAAGCAGAGCTTGTTTTATGGGTACTAGACAACTGATAAACATACTTATATATTTCTAAATACATACATACTATAGATAATTTACACCCAGACACAGAACAAATGATCGTGCTCATCACACAAACATTTGTCCTGGGTGGGAATCGAACCCACGACCCCCGGCATAGCAGTCAGGGTCACTAACCACTAGACCAACAGGCCAGTCGTTGTACAATTGTACAGGCGACATTCGTTTGGCTGATTTATCCTAAGCGCCTTCGATGATTGATTTGGTGACTAGGGAAAATAAAAATAAGCGCCAAATAAAGTCACGGAAATGAGGCTTAAATGTAATAAATGACATATATTTTATCCAAAGAAACTGCCCTAATATCCTAACCGAAAGTTTGGTAAACAAAGATTCAAGCAAAATTTGATTAATGTATTTTTTACAAAAAAGTATTTACAGCCCAAACTACTTAACGTTCAAGTAACGAAAAAAACATTCAAAGCCAAAATTGCTTATCTCACAGTTTTGAAATATAATTTTTATCCAACCACCATAATACAAAATACACTAAAAATAACTGTCGTTTATGACGAAAAACTTAGTGTCAGAACCTCAATTCTTTTACCGCCTAAGCGACAAAAAGTTTGTCCTAGAGCCACGAAACTTAGACCATTAGACGCAGAAAAAAAAGCCGATTCTAACCATATATATAAGTCGATTTCGCAAAAAATGTCGCTTATCCCCTTTTGGCCGGAAGGCATCGATTCCCTTTCATTTTTTCTGTAACAGGCGCTACTTTCAAACTTCCCCTTATAAACTCATTCCTAAATTGTTCTATGTATTTTATTTTACTTTTATTTTATTTATGAACCTAAATAATAATTACTTGTAATAAAAAACTCGAGGCATTCTGTCTGACATTACAAATAACAAGAAATAATGTATCATCATAATCTTCCTGTTCTTATTCCGTTCAAGTTGGAATCGGCGCAACACGTTTTCTCCTTCCATTTTCCCCTATTAGACTTCAGGGCATCATTTACTTCTGCATTCATATTATTCGTAACCAATAGATCTGTATGATGTATTTATTATGTCGCAGGGAAACGAGGATATCAGGAATTTCACGAAATCCCGGTATATGTCGAATATTCTTATTACGTCTTCTTACTAAAAGTGTTTGTGATATAACAAAACACCAATTTATCGTCAGTGATATTATGTCGTTTCACTAATATAACCTACTAGTTAACATTATAACATAAACCACCTTTTGTTTTGTATGCAATCTTTGGTTTTTATTTTTGTGTAAAATGTACTACTGATGTTTCTACACAAATGTATGTTTGTTATGAAATAAATTGAATTGAATTAAAAACATACCTACAACACCATATTCGTAGAAATTGCAATTGCAATGATTACGAAATAATTGCACGATTATCGCTGGCTGCAAATTGGTCATTATCACTTTTAGTTCCCGTTTTCTACACGTTATGCTGGTTTTTATCTAAGAGTGGTGGTTATTATATCATTATCTAAACTGCCAATGAACAGCGGAATCCCTGACCATTGACATTACATCCTGGATGGATAGGTATTTGAAGAAAGATCACTATAAACAGTAGTATCTAAGTAATACTAAACTTGACTTCTTGATTATCGTTCTAAGAGCAGATCTACAGGCTGAATTTTTCAACTGGGCGTGGATCGCTATATCCGAAACTATGAGGTATCGAAAAACATTGAAAGGAGTCTCGAGGCCGATTTTGACGAAAGCTAAAAGTGCATCATTAGATTTCAGAAAAAATAATAATCCTGGCCAGGAATCGAACCCGCGGATTTTGGAAAAAAAATCACATCCTGTATTATTGAACCATTCGTTAGTGTTGCTAATAAGGTTCAAATTCTCGAAGTAATCATAGGTATATGGTAAACTTAAATCATGCTGTCGATAAGCATGAAAATATGAAAATCTACATAAAGTAGATGCACGCAAATTTGTTGTAAGACACAGCAATTCTTATCAGAAAACGCTGTCGACTATCCTGATCAAGCAAATGCCGAAGTACCGTCACAAGATTTTTGGAGTTGGTGCGATCCACCTCAGCGGTCTACCCAAGGCAACGGCACCACAGGCAGCAATCTACGTTGACTGCTGAGCAATCTCACTGGCGGTGGTAGACCTCATCAGGACCGCCTGGCTCGCAACCACCGGCCTGTCGGAATCCGGCACCAAACATTTTTTATTATGTTCCGTCGTTGTGCAGGAGTTCCAATTTCGTCTAGGTGAACTCGCTCGATCTTGGCTCTTATCTTTGCTTCTGGACTGGACTGAAGCCAAGAAAAAACTAAATATAAATTTTAAAGACTTTGTACAAAAAAAGTAGGTAAAGGTTTTCTTAGGAATTGTTTATCTATGTTTTTTTTACGACTGTATAACTTAAAGATAAAAAAAGAAAAGTAATTCGGCGGGTGCTTCGTTTACGCAAACAAAGGACCCTTGTTGTCTCCCAATTACGTAAGCCTGTGTTAATTACTACCCACAGAAAAGTTGACCGAGGTATTTCAATCTTCTTTATGAAGATACAGGAAGGCAGGCAGTTGGTACAAAAGTCGGTTTTAATTCAAAAGTAATATAAAAGGAAGTCGATTAAAGTACCGGCCGTCTGTTTGATAAATTCTGTTAAGATTTCAGGTAGGTTTAAATGTAGGAAAATCTTGTCTCCTCTCATGCAAGATGCAATTAAATCCCCTTCTGGATTGTATGGCATTTTGTCATCATCATCATCTCAGCCGTAGGACGTCCACTGCTGAACATAGGCCTCCCCTTTTGATCTCCACACATAACGGTTGGAAGCGACCTACATCCAGCGTCTTCCGGCGACCTTTATAAAGGTCGTCTGTCCACCTTGCTGGTGGACGTCCTACGCTGCGCTTGCTAGTAAGAGAATGTGTAAAATATTATAGTGTAGGTACAATAAAAAGTATTATAACTTATCTACATAAACAGAGAGATATAGAATAGATGCAATAAAATCAAACAAAACATCAAAACTTAAAAAAAAAGTATCGACTTCAAAAACAAATACTTACAAAAAAGTTTCAAATAACTTTTCTTTCGGAATTCGGTGGCTTTGATTTTTATTGCAATGACTATTGCCACCGACTTTCTAAAGAAAAGTTATTTTAAACATTTTTGTAAGTATTTGTTTTTGAAGTCGGTACTTTTTTTAAAGTTTTATTTTACCCTTATAAGTTAAGACTATTGTCTACCGAGCGCTCGTCCATACTAAAAGAGAAAACGTTTTTCTGCCCCTAAATGTTATCCTATCTCAATGATTTTTTAGAATGCTTCTGACACTGTAAAAAACTAGGTTTATAGGTTTTCTTTTTTTCAAAATGTATAATAGTTTGAAAGTAACAGGCGCCTAAAAGTTACTATTTTTATGACAAAATCTTCATTGAAGTAAAACCTTTGTATTTTAAAAACAAAGAAGTTTTAGAAAAAAAACAAAACCTACAAACCTAGAATATAATATGCTGAAACGATTGACACCAGAATCTAAGAGATTGGACGTGATTTAGTATGTGAAAAACGTTTTCTCCCGAGAGACAAATTTCATATAAAAAAATACTCACAGTCAGTCACGAGCTGCAACGCTCTCTATCGCACGATCGGGGGTTTTTCAACGCGCGAGAGGGACAGCACGAGTTTTTCTAAATACCTATTTTTTGAAAAGGCAGCCGCTATACAATCCTCTTAATTCAGATATTCAACAAAAATCTGCGTATAATCGGCGTCTTTAGAAATCTATATCCAAGTGAGCAACAAAAACAGATCTATTCGGGCAGCGTCACAAGATATTGGTTATTGTTATATACTTACCGTTCCTAGAATGTAACAAACACTATTCCGAAAACCGCATGAAAATCGGTTTAGCCAATCGCGAGATAATCGTCGGTAAAAATTGTGAACATTCTCTGTAGGATATATCCGACTCTGGCGTAATGGGCCCGAAAATATTTGTCGGATATATCCGGCAGTTAAAAAGTTTAAAGTACCTAAACTAACTAACTTAACGAAAGGATTCTCAGAAAGAATAAAATGTTTATAATACGATTAAATAACGATAAAAATGTAATGGCTTTATTATTCCTAAGAGAGCAAACAAACGGACCAGATTATGAAAAGTTAGTAAATTTATCAAAACTTAAACGTTTACAATAAGGAATTAAATGACGTTGGCCATTGTTCACTGTTTGGAGCCCATTTCTACAAAAATGAGGGAAAAGACCTTGATGATACTCCTAACAATGTAAATAAAGACTATGAAGTTAAAGAGATTTTTTTGAAGTCTAAAAATCAAACTGACCTTGGCAGTCAGAAATTGTAAAACTGAGTCAAAAGTTGTAAAACTCAGGCAAATTCAGGAGCTGTTGTAACTTTTGCAGCTGTTTAAAAATGTTAAATTTGTTGTTATCCGGGTACAAACCCAGACTACGGTGAGCTGTTAAGAATTAAAACTTAGCAACATTAACACAACACTAAGACCAACGTGAAAAAAAAACTTGATAATCAGTCTGTTGACTTCATGCACAATAACGGTGGTGCTAGCTAACCCAACGAGATGGTAACCAAAGAACAAACCTGCACTTCAGCTTTGCAAAATGTAAGTGACGATCGACGGTCTACGCAGAGTATCGCATCCCTGGAACGCAAAGAAAGGGAAACCAAACGAACACGTTTTTAGTCAGTTATACATAGATGAGTCAAACTTCAAAAGTGTGTCAAAAATATTATAAAAAAAAATAACCATTAGACATTTTTCTAAACTCTCCTTCCAAATGAATCATAAAATTCAGTCACAACATGTCACCGATCAAATGTACTTACAGTTAATTGTATCAATAACTGATTATTATCTAGTAAATAGCTATAGGTACATGTATATTAATTATAAAAGAACGAACACAGCATTAACTACTTATAACAACATCGAGATTTTATTCTTACACAATTAGCTCACTTGGACTTAGGACACGCATCAACTTTCTTCAAGAAAAGTTTCATTACTGTAGAAGTTAGGACAAAAAAAAAATCGCTTAAAGTTAGGCAGTAAGTGGTAACTTTAGGCCATAAACGGTTAAATAACATTGTCTTAAAAGAAAAGCTTTGACAATTAATTAAAGTAAAAGCTCTTGTAAAACTAATTTAAAAAATAAACGTAGTCTTTATGTTTTGTGTAAAGACAGTAAAGATTCTTAGTATTTTTTATTTTTTACTGAGCTGTAATTTAAACCGAAAAAGTTCGTATAATAGCAGTTAGTAAAGTATACCCACATAAAAATGTGACATTAAATACTGTCACTAGACAAGGTTACATATTGTCATATTGAAGACAATTAAATCACCATAGATACAGAATCCATATCATTTCACAATCAAGCTATTGACAGTAAGATCCTTGAGAAATTGGAGACCCTCATAAATTTAATAGGCAGTAATAGCCTGCCGAAGTCGCGGGACTATCTAAGCAGGTTACCGTGACTCTGGAACATAAAGGGCAATTGTATGAGCATTGTGGATTTTGGTTAGTAAGAGTCTGACAGTCCCTTCCGCTCCACCTATGGCGGTAGGACTTATTTGGTGATTTTACAAACTAAAGAAACAAACCACCACCAATAACCTATCTTCTTCTTCTAAGATACCGCCAATGTTTGCTCATTTAATTAATGCAGGGTTTCTCAAAGTGGGATCGATTTACGTAACGTACGTGTTTGTGATTTACGTAATGGTGGCTTGATCACTGGCAGGCAATGCAGGTAACATACTTATGCATGAGTGGATTTTCACATGTCATGATTAAAACTAAATACAGAAATCGACTTGATACCGAGTCAGAATTTAGGTTAAAATTGTCCAAAATTACTCCACTAAAATTGAATCCCCTAATTTTCTTCAGCAGTCAATTTTATTACTTTCTTCAACAGTCAATTTTATTAATTTCTTCAACAGTCAATTTTATTACTTTCTTCAACAGTCAATTTTATTAATTTCTTCAACAGTCAATTTTATTACTTTCTTCAACAGTCAATTTTATTACTTTCTTCAACAGTCAATTTTATTACTTTCTTCAACAGTCAATTTTATTAATTTCTTCAACAGTCAATTTTATTAATTTCTTCAACAGTCAATTTTATTACTTTCTTCAACAGTCAATTTTATTACTTTCTTCAACAGTCAATTTTATTACTTTCTTCAACAGTCAATTTTATTAATTTCTTTAACAGTCAATTTTATTACTTTCTTCAACAGTCAATTTTATTACTTTTTTCAACAGTCAATTTTATTACTTTCTTCGCTGTCCCCTGGAAATTGTAACAGGGGATCGTGGAGTCGAAAGTTTGAGAAACCCTGAATTAATGCAATGGGTACACAGTACACACAGTCATGTTTGCTTGTTACTTGTGAAATACAGGCGCCCTGTGAAATATACGTATATGACGTCATTTATACGTACGTATCTAAGTTTCGTTCAGTGTACGTGCTCTTTTATTTTGTACCTGAGGAATACAAACCAATTTCTACCTACAATTATTCCCATTTATCATGATTGTCAGCCCTTTTTTCAATACACTCAATCATTCGTATTGAATTGCCAATACCCGAGGGTCGGGCCCCCTGCACTGCGGAACCAAATTATCCTATTAACCACAGGAATGGAGTGATCAACGCGCGAAAATGCCTCGCTTCCTCGCTACACGGTTGCTAACAGACAACTATTGTGCGGCAGGTCGCAATAAGCAACTGGAAATAGTATTTTGTAAGGAAACTATAATGATTTTGTTGCAACGATAACCACCCAACTTAAACCTTAACCAACCAACTACATAACAGTTATATGTAGTTACCTAGTTTTAACTATTGTTATAAAAAGTTAGTTACCGAATGGTAAAGTCTACAAAGTTCTATCGACTGATCGTTGCTACCATATTTTTCATAACTTTCGCATAGCAGTTACTTTTCAGTTATTTTCATTAAAATAAACTAAGAAAAACTCTCCATTTTAAGTATTCCAACTGAGTCAACAAAAGTCAACAACTGTAACTAAAATTCTCTCAAAACTCCCATTTAACATGTTACCCTCTATCAATACTACCGCCCAACGAACAAAGCCTGATCCTAATTACATTTGTACAAAATAGTTCAGCGTGCGAGCTATTTATGAAACCTCTATGTCCGGTCCGAAGTGTGCCGGCCACAACTTTATTGCGCCGCAGTTGCGGACAGGACAGGGAAGGACAACTTGCAGATAGCGGACCCTCGCTGCGGAATTCCGGATCGGGATGCAATTGGTGTATGCCCCAAACTACAGGCTTATTGACTTTTTAACCGACTTCAAAAAAAAAAGTAGGTTCTCAGTTCGACCTGTATGTATGTATGTATGTATGTATGTATGTATGTATGTATGTTTGTCCGCGATTATCTCGCGTTCGGCTGTACGGATTTTGATGCAGTTTCCAGGAAAGTGTTCATTACATTCTGGAGAAGGTTTTAGTATATAACACCAATAGATATCCCGTGACGTTGCCCGCGTGGATCCGATTTGCTTACTTGGATCGTAGATTTTAAGGGACGATTGCATGTTTGTCCGCAATTATCTCGCGTTTGGCTGAACGGATTTTGATGCAGTTTTCAGGAAAGTGTTCATTACATTTTGGAGAAGGTTTTAGTATATAACACTAATAGATATCCTATGACGTTGCCCGCGTGGATCCGATTTGCTTACTTGGATCGTAGATTTTAAGGGACGATTGCATGTTTGTCCGCAATTATCTCGCGTTTGGCAGAACCGATTTTGATACAGTTTTCAGAAAATTATTTGTTACATTCTGGGGAAGGTTTTAGTATATAACAATAATGTGTAACAATATCTCGTGAAGTTGCTCACATAGATCCGTTTGCTTAATAGGATTGTAGATTTTCAAAGACGCTTATGAAGATTTTTGTTGTTCAACTAAAAAGGGAAAAATAAAAAACTTTTTTTAAAAAAAGGGAACCGACTTCAAAACTAAACACAAAAAAAGTATAAAATAACTTTTCTTTCGGAAGTCGGTGGCCATGTCAATGAAATAAAAAAAAAACAACGCCACCGACTTCCGAAAGAAAAGTTATTTTATACTTTTTTTGTGTTTAGTTTTGAAGTCGGTTCCCTTTTTTTAAAAAAGTTTTTTTGAAACCTTAGTTGCTTTTTGTGGCTGTTCATCCGTTTGGACCGATAGTGAGAGCGTGGGACAAACCTGCCACACTCTTTCCAACCGCTGGAACTGCTATAAGTCATAATAAGCTGCAAGTAACAAAAAAAGTGTCGGAGTGATGAATCTCGATGACTACTGTACGAGTATAACTATCCAGCGGACTTCCATCCTGGAACAAAATAAACTTGTTAATAAAAAAAAAATTCAAACTCGATTTTTGATTCACGCTCCTATGTTATTTGGGGTAGGTAAATGACCATCCTTACCTTATTGCAATACCACCAATTCGCACTAAGCGTTTCCAAACGTCTTTTATAATGCGGACAACGAAGAAGTGGTACTCTCTGCCTGCGTCTGTGTTTCCGAACGCATACAACCCTAATCTCTTCAAGGTTAGAGTGAACAGGCTTCTTCTAGGTAAGCTCGCTTCATCGTCGACCTTGTCTTAGTCATTCCTGACCTAGACTAAGGTCAAGAGCAAACCCATATCACATAAAAAAAGGTGGTAAATAAAATTATCATGTGAGTCGGGCTCTAAGTGGAGCGGAAGGTACTGAGCATGAGGTGGAGGATGTCCTCTCACTGACTCGTTGCACTTCTTCACTATTAGTTCACAGAAAGAGGTGCCTGCTTACCATTCCCCCCTTTCTCTGTAACATTGGCTGAACCAGAGCCGGACACGTGAGGTCGCAGCCTATGGGAACTTCACAGGTCTCTGACATGGCTTTTAAGCATGTAAGCTGATAAAATCCCTTCTTTATTGTCACGGTGGTATACTTACACCACACCCGGACAGAAATACAGGAGCCAACTTGGAAATGCCAAATACAATCTCGAATTCTGTCCGCAGTATAAAATTATTTCAAGCAGTTTAAAGTTAAGTCCAGCCCCGTGCTATCTGATTCTATTAATCGTAGATTCGGAGATTTGGAATATCTCAGTGGAAATATTGAGACATATTTTGTAACTTTTAAGAATGTTTTTAATAAAATACTTATAAGGTTACTATGCTGCCTGGGGTGCTATGACAGGAACCTACACGTGCGCCCATGGACTGGAGTTCCCTCTCGGATACGTCCGGGGGGAAGACCAGTTTTTCGGGCCAGTGCACCCTGGGATGCGGGCAAAAACTCTTCCTTAGGCACTGTTTGTCTAAGGGGTCTCTTTGCCCGTATGTGAATAGCCTGTCGTGTGGACGCTTCAACGCGTGTCCCTCTGATTAGCAGAGGGCACAGCGGCGGAGCGGGCTTGCGGACGGTGAGTAATGGGTAGCTCGCCGTCCGACCAAGGACCAAACCCGGGTCGGTGGCGCGTCGTGTTTCGCGCCAAATGCCCGCTGGGGTTTTTTCTTAACCCAGGATACCGTTGCCCCGAAACGTAAAGGACATAGGAAGGAACACGGGTGGATTTTAGTCAGTAAGAGTCTGACAGTCCCTTCCGCCCCACCCAGGGTGGGAGGACTCATTTGATGATTTTACCACATAAAAAAAAGGTTACTATGCTATTAGTTTATTTTTCTGTCAATCTTGCAATTAATTACATACATAATGTACCGAATTTCAAGGATAAATCACAAGAAGAATTTAGTTATTCACTTTACTTATTCTACTACGATATTTGCTTCGATCTGCTGAAGTTCACTGAATGACAGTAAAAATTTTTTGCCGTGTATCACACTGCTGTTGACTCTCGAACGCCGTCGACTGTCGATGATCGAAGTCGACCAACGAAGATCGCCGACGACCAATGGCTGTATGGCAATTGGTTAGTCAGTCACCACAGCGATATGATAATTATGTACGGCACCCCATACTGTTTGTGACTACGGGTCAAACGCCTTCGATCTGTATGTCCTAATCTCTTGTTCCATAAAGCATTAGCGCGTAAAGGCCCAACACGTTTTGCCTTTCATAAAAAATGGAATATGAAGAGACATTCAACAATATATTATGTGTCATTTTTAAGAACAATTATCTCGGTGAATATCCTAGTAATCGCAAAACTCGAATGACAAAACTCGCCCTCAAAACGGTTCAAACTGATTTGTACGATACTCGTATGAACTTGAAAAAATGTCATACGAGATCGTATTTAAACAAGTCGAGATTCTCAAATGCAAGAATCGTCTTACAATTATTTCGCTGTGTAAACAAACATAGACAATATCGCCTAGCGATATGTCACAAGCGAATCTCGTATGATATAATCGTTCACGAGATTTTAGTTCTTGCCTGCATGTAAACATTCTGATACGATTATGTTATGGCAATTATTGCTTGCGATACTTGCTTAGACATTCTCGAACCGAATCGTCCGAGAAACTCTCCCCATCTAAATGGGCCTTAACAGAGCCAGTGGCTTGTGTTACTTAGTTTGGCTCTCAGAACATTATTTTAAAAATGCTTTCTTATTAGGTACATTCTCTCTATATAATGTAGCTACACAACTTTATTATCTTCTGGATTCTTAGTAAATTAGTTCTGAAATAGTTATTTATGCAACTGTTGTATAATCAGGGGTATTAAAACACGAATGTGGGTTTATCACACGAGGCGAAGCCGAGTGTGATAATAGTATCACATGATTGTTTTAATACCTAATTATAACAGTTGCATACAAGACTTTATCTACAATCATGATGTGAATCCTCTATAAAAGATTCTCATACCATAGGGTATTGTACAGTGTTGTAAGAACTATGTAAATTCAAGAAAAGTCTAATTGCGAAGCATGTAAAATAAACAATCCTTAATAAGTAAAATAATTATTGTTCTTTTTTCAAAATTTTAGCGATCTGGTGGTGAAAATGTTATTGCATGAGAATGTTCTTTTTTTGAAATTCATAATATCACGCGTTTGGATGATATAATGATCATAATATCATTGAGTGTTTTAATGTTGGCAATAAGCTAATTGTTATAGGTTCTTTTATAGAGGATTAATAGCATGATAGTAGATAAAATATATTGTATGACTTCATTTTCCATTACATATTTAGTTTTTAGTAAATTAGGCATGTGCGAAGTGTCAAATAAAACAGGAGTTTTTCTGTTGAAATAGTGTATTTTTACAGTTTCAAAAAAGTCAATAAAATGTCTATTTAATTAATTGGTTTAATCCTAAGGATTACAAAAATAAGTTTTCTTATTATAACAATTTAAAAAAATATTTTTTTTAATTACATAGCTTCGATTGCATCACCCAAACTTAAAATGTTATTCATACGTACACAGCTGAATATTTACGTTTAATTTTACTAAAAGAATATTTACAATGATTGTAATTACATCTATAAATGGAAGACTTAAAATTAAATTGACTATTATAAATGAAGTTTATGATAAGTCTTAAATTATGTCATGTTTAGAGATAGCTACCGATAAAGCCGTAATAAGTTTAGTACATGACAAACTAAACATAGAAAAGTAACTATTAGTGGACTTTGAATACATTTATTTTTACAATTACACTTAATAAATACAATTAAAATATTATTAATTTGCATAATTATATTTCGGTATAAATGTCACTTAATTAGGTAACTACTCTGAGAACCAAAACTTTTACCTATGATATCATATTTTCAATTTGTTCATTAAACAGATTTTCTAAAATGCTGCCGAACTTAAAATTAAGTGTCCCTTTCCTTACCAAAGTTGATGATATTAAAACACACATACAAAAATTGTATTTTATTACAACCGTATTCCAGAAACCGATTTGCAAACGTCCCGAAAATAATTAACCGGTTTCGAAATTCATAAGTTCGATCTTCATAAGTTTAAGATGAGGTCACAATTAATTGGGATGTTTAATTATTTTCTTGTAGATCATCCTAATTTCAGTAACTATAAAATCAGTATTATCATGGAGTGTTTTTTCTTCCAATGAATTATATAAAGAGGAACTAATATCACGAAAGGTAATAAGCAAGATTTTTTTAGTGTTCGATAAGTTGAGCTGAAGATAGATAATTATACTCACGATCCAAACAAAAGAGAAATAATCTTCAAAATCAATCTGGTAACACAATATTTTGGCATTCCGGTCACCATGACATAAACTATAACGTAATAATTGTAATACTACAGAAAAATATTCGTATGACTTATTTGAGGGGACCAGTAAGATTGGCACAACATGTTGTCAAAATAAATAAATATAGATTCAACCTTTTCCTAGTATTAAAGGATAAAGTAGATATTGTACAAACAAGAATATAATTAGAATCGCTATTCTTGGAAAAATCTTCGCGGTCATCGACTGATGGTCTATATAAAATTTCATATCGTTTTAAGCATTGATTCTCGACAAGCTATATGCCTAGGTGCTTCTTTCAAAATCTCGAGATTTACGTAAGTTTTAGCACCGTTCAGATTAAATCTTATAAACTTTTTTGTATAGTAATTATATGCACGAACATAGGCAAAAATAAGTACAAAAATGATTAAACCAAAACTTGCTATTGATATTGCACTACTATTGAAATGAAATAATAAGCGAGGATTTACTAACAATGAAATAATAATAAATGTAATAGTGAGACATTAAAATAGATTATAATTTACGCTATTTACAATAATTTAGTGCTATTCAGAGCGTTGTTAAAATTAGTTAAAATAATTGGGATAACGAAACTTTTCTACAATTTGAGTTTCGTAATACCGACTCCGAAATACCACTATCAGTTGACAAGCAACTGGCAAGAGCTAACAGCTAAATAATTAATGGCATTATCAACTTTCAACTGTCGTGGAGCTAACGTAGCGAAGTGAGAAAACAGTTTACTTATCTCAGTATACTAGCATAATGGAAACGCCATTTTATCTATTCTTTATAATATAAGTAAAATAATGGTTACGTACTGAATGAAATTGTCGATTATATAAACCTTTACGCATGTAATGAAATACAGGTTATTATGTGTCGCTGTCGTCATACAAAAGCTATCGTAGTCAAGGTTATGATTACAAATTGATTTAAATCAAGTCGGGATATTGTTCAAATAAGTTTGGTATTTGCCATACTTATACCAGTAAGGTTTTCTCCTTTAGCGTTAACACGACTAATTTAGAAGTTATTGTCCCATCCGGAGAGGTCGTCTGGTGGTGGCTCATCGCCATCAGGAGGATACTGGTCGAAGTTGTGAGTGTCGACCGGTGACTTCACTACAGGTGTAATTGGAGGCTCCAAAGAACGTTGTGCCAGGCCCTCCCAGTTGAAACCATCGAACCACCTGAAAATTGCAAATAATAGCAGATTAGTGACAATAATAAAAAACCGGCCAAGTGCGTGTCGGGCCACGCACAGTGTAGGGTTCCGTAGTTGCCCATCAAAATACTTATGCGAACTAACTAAACTGATTCGCTGAATTTAATTTTAAAAAGAAGAATTTTCAAAATCGGTTCTGGAGTCTTTGAGAAATCGGGCAAAATACATTTAAAAAAAAGATTACGACGAATTTAGAACCTCCTCCTTTTTTTGAAGTTAGTTAAAAATAGTTGACGATAAAAACCTACCTATCCCCAAAAAACATACCGTAAAACATACCTATTAAAGCTGTAAAAATAAAGTTGACAAACTTACATTTGCAGTTGAATAACATGTTCTCCGA
This sequence comes from Agrotis clavis, assembly GCA_954870645.1. Lineage (NCBI taxonomy): Eukaryota > Metazoa > Arthropoda > Insecta > Lepidoptera > Noctuidae > Agrotis > Agrotis clavis. The sequence goes on from OX940935.1 coordinate 12,615,397, forward strand.
TACATTTTGTTTAAGAAAAATATTATCCAAGTACATTTTATAAGTTGGTCGACTATTACTCGTAAAGTTGTAAAGCCTACTAAGTCATGACAATTTTCTTTTAAACATCGTTATATATACTACTATTGTGAATTTTTTCACACCCCCAAACATAACCGTTTAGCTGGTAGAGGGGGGGGACACTCGAGTCGAGCAAAATTTAGCACTTTAAAGCTTAATATTTCACAAACCAATTTTTTTATCAAAAAATTGTTAATGGAAACTATCAATATTTTTTAAAGACCTATTTAATGATACCCCACACTATGGGGTACGCGAGAAAAAAAAATAACATCCCCACTTTACGTGTACAGGAGATACCCTAAAAAAAAATATTTTACGAGATTTTATTTTACCACTTTTTCGGCACAACAAATCCATATATTTACACCAAATTACAGCTCTCTAGTACTGTGCGTCTCTGAGCTAAACTGCGGACAGACGGACGGACGGACGGACGGACGGACGGACGGACGGACATGGCGAAACTATAAGGGTTCCTTGTTGACTACGGAACCCTAAAAAATGTGAAATATGATTTGCAAGCCACGTAGGTTAACAATGGACGGAATAATATCTACGATCGAGTCATTATTGGTCACGACCCTCAACATTGTGAAATATGACATAGTTCTGACTTCCTCAATAACAGGTTTTTGTCAAGTCTTCCTAAAGCAATAAGAATTCTTACTTGTGCTTCTGTATTTCCGTGATGCCTCCTCGTTGGTAGCCGAGACGCTCAGCGGGGTTGTCTCTACACAGTTTCTTGATAAGGTTAGCAGCGTTCCTGGTTATGCAACGGGGGAACTCGACAGCATCGATACCCTTAAGGATCTTGTTGTAGGTCTTCATAGGGTCAGTACCCGTGAAAGGCGGCGACCCAGTGAGAAGCTCGAACATAAGAACACCTGGAACGATAAAGATATTGATGTAAGTGACGAAGTAAATAAACATGATGGTAGAATTAACCATTTGAAACGGATTAATGTGATTACATGCGTACTGGTGAAGCAATAGATCATAGGGAATTGTTACAGCAAACACGATGTTACAAAATCCGTGGTCAAAGAATGGTTTATTACTGTAAAGGTAATACTTAAATTTTGTATAGCTATTAGATCAGTGATTCCCAAAGTGGTCCAAGTGGACCCCCAGGGGTCCACGGGAGACTTGCTGGGGGTCTACGTAGGCGTGAACAAAGAATGGGGGTCCATAAGATGGTAATGGGGTCCACGAAAATTTATCTGCTTTTGATAGTAAAGAGCAAATTAATGTAAGCATAGTTTTTATAAGGGCCTACTCTACTAAGGAAACTAAAGAAAGAAAGGTCACTAAGGAATTCTCTCAATTTCCAAACTTGTCGCAGGTAGAATGTATTGATGAGGATATCCATAACTACAGTCAACATTTAAGTGCCCTGCATGATGACTTCAAAACCAGGTTTGAAGATATGCTGACGATGGATATACCACCATGGATCATAAATCCATTTGATGGAACGGAAGTGGTCAATGTTTTATTACAAGAGTGCTGCTCGAGCTAAGCACCAATGAGGAGCTGAAGGTGAAATTTAAAAAAGGCTACCAATTTTTGGCTGCAAGCAGAAATACCCGAAAAATATCCTGGACTGTGGGAAATCGCAAGGAAATTTTTAATAGCTTTTCCCTCGTCATACCTTATCGAAAGGAGTTTTAGTGCCGTTACAAACCTCTTAACAAAAAAAGGAGCAAATTAAAAATCACAGAGCGGGGGGATTTGCGGTTATTGCTCACAAAAATAAAGCCAAACATTGATCGTTTGCTGACGCTCCATCAAATACATCCTTCCCATTCATTAAAATTATGACCTGAACCTATATTACCTTATTAATTTTTTCTTGTAAGTCTTTTTAATATGTACCATTTTTTTCGTTTTATTTTATCTATCGGAATATTTTGGGGACAGAACTCGGAAGCGACACAATTTTTATTTTTTGGCGACTTTAAGAATGTGGTAGAAATGTAGCAGTCCACCGAAACCAGTAAAATTTTGAAAGTGGTCCACGAGAAAAATAAGTTTGGGAACTACTGTATTAGATTTTTAGGGAATAGAATGGAGAGTTTAACATAAAATACTTTACCTAAAGACCAATAGTCCGCACTAATATCATGACCTCGGTTCATGATAACTTCAGGGGCAACATATTCTGGCGTACCGCAGAAAGTCCAGGTCTTGCGGCTAGCTTGCAGCTTCTTAGAGAAACCGAAGTCAACTAGCTTCACGTAACCTTTCGAGTCTAATAGTAAATTCTCTGGTTTGAGATCCCTGGAAACAAATCACAAGAAAATGTTAGAAACCAGTTCTAGAAAATTACTAAATATTCATGTTAGCAAAGACGTCTTAGATTTTCCTTGTAGTTGAACAACTTGTTTGCGGTAAGTGAATTCATATACCTGTAAATAATATTCCGCGAATGAAGGTAATGGAAGGCTTCAACTACGCAAGCCGTGTAGAATCGCGTAGTAGCATCATCGAATTGGCCTGAAATGAATACAGTATTTTGAAAGGGTTCGTCGATAATGTTTTAAAATCAAATTCTTTTTTATTTGTTGTAATTACCTCGATCTCTTAAAATAGTCCACAACTCTCCCCCAAGGCAAGTCTCCATCAGCATGTACAAGTATTTACGATCCTTAAACGTCTTATATAATTTAACGATGAACTCGCAGTTCATCTCTGACATTATCTCTTTTTCTGACATGATGTGTTGTTGCTGCCTGGTCTCAACGATCTGGGCTTTCTTCATCTGCTTCAAGGCAAAGCTTCTGCTTGAGTCGCTCTGGATCTGGACGAGTTCCACTCTGCCAAAGCCTCCAATACCCAAGGTCGCAATGATTCGCAGATCTGAGAGACGCAAATTGGCGAATTCCTCGTTTAATCTGGAAAAGTTTATGGTTTATTAGAAATCTGACCTCGAACTCTATTTTTGACAATAAGCGGCCTCTAAGAATACGCGGTAAAGAAAATACTCAGAAGGTAAGGATAGGTATTGACACCACAATGACCTGAAAATGCAACAAAAACTCAATTTTTGACAACCTTGATTTCTTTTATGTTGTCAAGGAAGTTGTTATCAAGCTACTTCCTCGCTTGCAGTTGTCATAGTAAACGAAACATTATTGGTAGGTAATACCTACAATCAAAACAAATCAATCGACCATTGATACCAACTATGTCATAATCATAATTATTACACGTGTTGTCATGACAATTACTATTGTGAGAACGAGACACACGATTCACATTTCACAAATTTTACTTCGCAAGCGTACCTACCTAGTTTTAAAAAAAGGATAATACTAATACCCTTATCCATATTAGGTAATTACGATTGGCGCAACAAACCTCCTTCCATATTTCTCTATTACTCGTATGGAATAGATGGATGATGGAAATTAAACTTTTTTCCTCAAATTATTTGTAGTTTAAGGAAAAAAGTTTAATCTCCACGCATGGCAATGCAATGGCCCCAAAATGTCAGTTCATCATGACAATAACAACTTTCCTAAGGAGTTAATTGATATATCTTTTGTTTTTGCAGCGATTCCATTACTAAGTCATCCAGATGCGCTCGCGCCTATTGTTTTCATTCGCACCTCACAATCTGTGCAGCAAAAACGCGGGAAACGTAATTGTTATCGCTCAATGCCGCGGCTGTGGTAGACACATTTTCTACGTCAAAGAGGAAAGTTAATAACCGATTTGCTTCCAGTCTTTAATTAAATTCGACATTGATGAGTAGAAAGTTTAGGAATTACTTCTTAAATTTCATAACTTACCGTTATTTCAAAATCCGCATTGTTTGCATCAAACAAGAAATAAAAGTTGGTTATTATTGACGGTGAAATCAAGATAAAAATCGTTATCATTTCTAGTCATATTGCAGTACCTATTGTTCGACATTCAAAAAAGATTAATAGCCACACAATGGTTCATGCTGCATCTGTGTGGTAGCTTTTGTGATTTTATTGTAGTCGGCTTAGTTTCGGATTGGTGTGATCGTGACCAGCAAAGGAAGCATAAAATTACTCCTAGGCCTTATGTCTTCTTAACTAAGATTTAAAATATTATTGCTTCATCTGAATATAATTTACATTGTTTACAGATTTATTCTAATCACTAACGACTCGCGAACAATATACTTATTATTCTTTATCGAATAACAATTATCAAAAAAAATACTGAATCTTAAAAAAATATTTGGACTGTTTAATAAAATTAGGAACAGTTATAACTTGAGCCGACTGTAAAAAATGTATGGGAACGAACTAACATTGTAGCAAACAGGACATGACACGTATCATGTGAATTATTGTGCTAATTATAACAATGACTCATTTACAAGGGTGGATAAGATCGAACAAACAGATGAAGATATAGATGACTAACGCAAAAATGAAGGTGATAACTTACCGCGCTCTGCTGTCTCCTTCGTCCTTGTACTTGGTACGGATCTCGTCGAGAGCAGAGATGAGCTGGTTGAAGGTCTCCCGGTCGATGACGAGACAAGTCGTGCCCTCTGGCGAGTCGCAGATAATGTTCGCCGTTCGAAGATCGTCTCTGCAAACACAGAAGACAAAGGTTGCAATATTTGTCATATTTCTATCTAAAAGAGACTCAAAAGACACAAGTCGTTAATATCGCTTTAAAAGTCATGATTCATGGCTAGCACTAAACAGTGACATAAATAACATTGTCTTCAACACAAATTACTTCACGTTAAACAATCATACATTCTTCGTTAGCACCATAAGAAGTTATCGTCAAGTAATTACAATGTAAACACGCATTATATTCTGTTAGTAAAATGCAAGTAAAGCTTACCCTTGCAACGCCTTCTCTCCGAAGAAATCGCCTTTGGTGAGAGTTCTTATAAACTTCTCATCGTTACTGTTTGGTGGTTTCTGAGTCACTTTCACCTGAAAAATGAATAATCATGACATAAGCATCTTAGATCTTTCGAAAAAGATGTAGTGTAGCATTTATTTTCTTGATCTTCCCATTGTTGAAAAATGGCATAATTAGTAAGTTGACGTCAAAATTGGTTGTCGTTTTTGTAATGGCGTGGATGCTGAACATAATAACAGGTTGGGTGAGCTTATTACCGTTATTAAAAAAACGTGAAACGTACGTTTAGACAACATCGAAAGTTGTCATTAAACTCCGGATGGACATGAAGTAAGGCACGCAGGGCTAACGGGCATTTATGTTCAGGCATCATAATTTGCTCCGCAATTTAGTCACGAGCATGTAATTACTAGTTCCGCTACGCAAATTGGTAATTAGCTTCTACTCCTGATAAGGGAAACGATAAATACTTTATGTTTTCTCAGGCAAGCAAGCCAGTAAAAATTGGATCAACCAACGGTTACAAACAATGTGGAATCAGCCTTATCGAGAAACTAAATCACGTATCTAACAGTAAATACCAATAGTAGAACATAAATCATAAAATAAAACAGGAACTAAGCTAGTTCAACAATAGAGTGAGACGTGATGAATGCTCAATGATGCATCAAAACAATAGGAGCCGAAACGTTCACACCTCACGACGAATTAAAAACCCTAAACATAGATCGTTCTATTTTAGGTACAGCTATTTTTGCCTTTGTTGTTATTTCATGGAATTAGATTCGTTTACAACACGGTAACAGTAAGACCCTATACAGCATGGTGTCATAAAGAGTATGGATAACCATTGACAATTAATACTGAAAATAATTATAAAATGTTTATATCAGCTCTCCCATACAACATTCTGAAAGTTTGTATAGGTAGCAGTGATTTTTGGCGATTAAGATCATTGAACCCATAGAAAAAATATCAGCTTGTTTGATGTTCCATCCACTAGTCCCACATCACATCTATATGACACATGCTGTATAAGCTGTTTGATTAAAGACAGAAGAGTAAACACTGCTTTATCTACCTTAAACTTTTACGACCCAGTTTAATCAAATACAAACCAGGTTAGGAAAAAGAGTGTAAAAACTAAAAAGAACACAAACACTGATGAGATAACAACGGAAATAGAAGAGATAATGTAACTTCAAGTAACAGACGCCGACAATGAAGTCATCCGGATAATTTTACAAGATCAACAAAACGGGGAACTTTTGTCACACCTCACTGGTTTATGAGGTGCTTGGCTTTGTTTATTTCTTAGAAGTGCAAGAAATGGTCTGTCCAATCATTTGGTTTAACGAATGGTGTGTGGTAAATCTAAATCTATCTATTGTGGAACAATAATAACTGGGTTGTATTCAATTTTTATATTCTTTTCTTAATGTGTTGATTGTAATTCAATGGTTGCATCATTAGTAGTATCAAGTATTTTTTTCAAAAAACGAATGGGCAAATAAGCAGATAAGGCAAAGTCTTCAATGTTCTAATTTTCTATGTAATATTTGAAGAATAACTAGAATAACTTTGATGAATATTTCGTAAATTGTAGAATATCCATGAGTAGCTATTTTTAACCATGCCTTGCAATTATATGTGCCGTCATACATTTTAATTTCAGCATTTCTAATCAGTGTTTAGGTTCAGTTACTTAGATGTTCATGTAACTAACCGGTATTTAATGCTTTGGCAACACAATTAATCGTCGATCCGTAATGTTTGTTCTAAATAATTTAATTTGCATATTGGTACAGTCAAACATACTGCAATCACGCAATGTAACTCATTCACTCGACTTAGTTTCCAAGCTATATGACTTGTGTTTACTATGTGAATATTAAGCAGGTTACCAAATAAGATTACTTCAAAAATTGTGAACAATTCGTTCATAATAATGAAATCATCAAACTTTGAGAAGAATATGAACATTACTTCATTCTTACGACTTTATTGTTACCTTTGGTATTTCGCAGATTTTAGAACAATTCTTTCAATGTTGAGGCAACCTTGCGGACTTGCAACGCGGTGATAACAATATTTTTTTCTTTAAATCCTAATTGTTTTACCGTATTTTCCTCGCTTTGATAATGAATGTAATAGGTACTACTGGCTACTCCAAAAGAAAAACAACGTTTTGTAGCAATATCAAACCCCAAAATAGTATTTTTAAAACTCTATTTTGAAAATAGAGTCTCAAGTCTCAATTATTAAAGCATAGAAAATAGTATTTTCTATGCTTTAATAATTGAGACTAGAGAGATTCGATGAAACCACTGTCATCATAAATGATTTAGTGGCCCATTAATAAAGAATTACTAGAAACATCTTTCACATTAATGGGTAAATGTCATCAACAGTATATGTTTTATTTTTTTATCTCTAGACTAGATAACAAAATGTAAACGTGTTTCATAGAGAAGTCATAGAGTGATTCCGCATTCAAATGTATTCACAGTTTTCGCTACGATTTTTATGTTAATAAATCTGTACGGAAAAGTGTTATTATAAAATCCATTTGCACGAGGCAATGCATGTGTGTATTTGTACTCACACGTTTGAGGAAATAACTTTCTCTCATCAGTCGGATGTCAAAATGAATTGGTACCTTCCGAAGGGTTAGTCCCGCTATGGTATGGTCCCGGTATGGCACCCTCTTAAAATACCTATCAAAAAGTCCCGCTATGGTACCCTTCAGTTTTTGGTACTGTTGTAAAGAAAAGTTATACAATGCGTTAAGAAAAAAATAGTATTAATAAAAAATATCTTTTCTTAACTATTATAGTTAAGCAAGATTATGCCCAAACTCGTTACACTTGAAACATTTTAGACCTTTTTTTCCCATTTCTTTCATAACTAACATGTAGTCTAAACACCTTTCGTCTTTCTTCTTCCTTCTAGCGGCCATCATTTCATGTATGGTTTTGCTATCTATCGAATCAGGAAATTCTTTCAGCAAACCCGCCTTCAGCTCGTCCCAACTTTTGAATGGTTTTTCAGATTTTAACCACAGGGCTGCGGTTCCCGTCAGAGATCTTCTAGCGACTATCAGAGTCTGAAGGGGTGTCCATTGAAATATTTCAGCGTTGTCGTCAATGTGTGTTGTACAGTGCTTTGGCCTCGCAAACTGAAAATATCGAACTATCCCGGACGAGCCCCCAAAAATATGTGGGATTGGTTCGATGTTGGACAAATAAAAGCACTGATTTCTTTAATTAACTTGAATTTTTATTTCTTAACCGTCTGTACTCTATACGTCGTTCGTCTTAACCCCTCGTTCCAGTCTCGTTCATTTTCCTTTTTTTTACATTCACTCCCTTTCTCTTTCACTCCTTGACTATTCCTAACTTACATCTCTTTTATTCAACATGCTTCACATCAATCATTCATCTTTACGCTTCATTCTACTCATTTATCTTAACGTTCCGTTCCTACATACACTTACTTAGAAATGCTTAATGAAGTAGGTACATATTTGCCAAATTTCGTTGATCACTTTCGGAACATAATTTGTTGGTACCAGTTTGAATAATCCTTGAGGTGTATCTATTAAATAGCCACCACTGTCATAGGAAAGCAAGCCTATAATCATAACACATTTATATATTTTCTTCACCTTAAAGCGCCTTTTTCTCCATGTTGATTATTTGTAATTAATATATTTGTCTAGTTGGTTGTTGATTATTTTTGTAGTTTATATAAATTTACAATTACTGCCTTTTCTCAATGTTGATTATTTGTAACTAATATTTATGTCTGGATGTTGTTTTTATTTGTAGTTTATAATATTTACAGTAATACTTTTCTGAGATGTGGATTTTTTATATTTTTTTTATTGTTGATTATTGGTAATTAATATTGTTGATTATTTTAAAAATTACATTGCAATTAATATTTCGTTTTACTGTTTGATATTTTTTTATAAATATTTTGAATTAATAAAAGACTGATTTAATATCGCAAACAGACGTTTTATTGATACACTCCTAAAAGTATTTATTTATAGATACCCTTTTCTTTTCAGTTGTACCTTCTATTGTCTAACGTAGATCTAAAAGATGGGTACCATAGCGGGACTTTTTGATAGGTATTTTAAGAGGGTGCCATACCGGGACCATACCATAGCGGGACTAACCCCTTCCGAACAAATACAGCATAGTATTTAAAATTCAAATAATCCGGTACTATTCATTACCATGCACACGAAACAAAGACCCAAGATTAGACAAACAATAATTTCGGTGTGCCCAAATATTTCCCACAAAGCGTTCAAAAATCCGGCCTCAAAATGCCATACAATCCACTCGCTTGTCCACAGTGCGCTGACCTTGTGGCCACAATAGTCAAGCTTTTGGCCTTTACCACCTCCGTGTTATATAAAAATTGAGTCACACTAGTAATTGTTTAATGTCCAATGTTGCGATCGTAATGATTAGTCCTTTATAGATTAAAATAACATCATTACACGCCGATTACAATCTAATTCAGGCAGATTTTATTCATACGTTACTTGGAAAAGTCAGTTTTCCTGATTTTGTGGTCAGATTCCGGTTACCTACCCATTCTCTTTTAAATGAATCTTTTTATGATGGGATGCAGTTTGTTGAAATTTTCCTTTCCTTTCTTTATTAGCTTTTATTATTCACAGTTCCTAGCGCTATTTATTCATTTATTAAATATTCTTATTTGTCTACCTTAAGTATACTACTCAATATAGAAATTGATAAGTGAAAAATCAAATTATTATTCCTACATTTGCATCGGTCAGAAATAACAATCAGTGTTTGCGGAGACGTAATATTAAATGCCAAGGTGAACTTCTTGCACAGTCACCGATTCTACAGCTCGAAGCTTATACCTACCTACAATTCAGTCTCGTGACAACAAAGCAAATATTATTATAACTTTCAAAACTTTGTCTTTAGAAATAATTATAATCATTAGGTAAATTAAAATTTTAAAATGTGGTGTTTTGCAAACAAAAGCGTCTAATTGTTCGATACCATGTTTGATTCAACGTGCAAAAAAACTGTTGAAAATAACACGATTGGCAAAAAGGCTTAATCAACCATACCTTCTATTGGCATTAGTCAAATAGTCACGTGTTAATATTATGCTAAACACACACAAAAGAAGAAATACTAAATTGTGGCTAACAAAAAACATGATACAAGAGTAAAATATTATTATAATAAGGCCAGTGTTATGTCCATAAGAAGCAATATTTTGAAAGCGAAACGATTATCACAGATAATCGAATTACGTAGTTCAGAAGACGGATATGTTTACAAAATATGGAGGCGTGGTCAGAGTTAAAAAAGTCACGTCGCTCCGGGCAGACGCTCGAAAGTTGAACCAAACAACGAAAGTGAAATTTTCAAGCTTAGTGAACATCTTCATTCTAAGTATGGAACAGATTTCTTTCCATGTCATCGTAATAAATGGCCAGAAGATAACAAATAGCCAGTTACTCGAAAATATAATTATTAGTCCATGACAAAGTGATTGCATTGTGGAACTAATGTTCTTACGGTGGAATTATGATAAAAAGTATGTAATTTATTTCATTAAACTATCGAATTAGAAAGTCGTTAAATCGTCATTAGGTGAAGGAGACCACTTCAGTAACAGAGCGTCATAATGTCCAAAACTCATATTTGGTAGTGCTTAATTAGAATAAAAAATCAATAAGTTTTTCAAAAATTAATATCTATGGATAATTTTATTCGATTTCTTAAGACAATGACTAATCAGAGCTTATTTATAAACACTGTTATGATAATTAATATGATAATAAGCTTATGATTATTATAATTCTTGATTATTAATTACTATAACTATCATTTAAATTCCAACCAATATTCTACTAAGATTATACTAGTTTTCACCGACTTGCTTAAATAAACTTTTATTTATTATAAGTACAATAGCAAAATGCAGTAAAACTCGTGTGATGAAATTCATTAACCATTAAATTCATTATACGAATCGTAAGAACGCAACAAAAATTCTGTGTCAGTCCGAAACAATCAATATTTAATTGGACAATCGGAGTTCCGGGATAACAGAATTAAATTATCTCCAAATGGTGTGAACATAGTTGTTTGACCATATCTGCCTAAGCATTCGGATAAGGCTTTAGAATGGCATGATAGATTTAGAAGCGATTTTCACTTCTAAAGGCCTCTTTGAAGGAAGAAAACTGACGAAAATCGCTAGTAGAGAAATAACACTATGAAATAAAGTAAAGAATCTTACTTGTCCTTTGGAAATGATGAAGAAGGTGTCACCACGAGCACCCTGCCTGATGATGTAATCTCCATTCTGATAGTGAGTTTCTTCCAACACATCCGAAATCTTGATCAGTGTGTCTTCTGGCAAATCTTTGAAGATCGGCACGCTGCAGAAAAAACAAACAAAACCGTTAAAAAGTGGACCATAGATTATGTCACCATAAAAGTAGGCTTTAACTGTTACGTTTGAAAGGAGAAAGTATTCGAGCGATGGAGTATTATGGAATTTTACGCTTTAAAATAAACTGGCTTCTATATTATAATGGTGTGTAACTTGTTCTGTAACAGTTTCTTCAAGAGCTATTGGCGTTTCACACTGTTTCTTAGTTTTTTGCTATCAATATTTTTCACAACACCATGATGCTTGATAGACAACTCTTTGATTCATGCAACTGGTCGTTAACTATCGACGATTTTAATTATTAAAATCGAATCGTTTCCTTATGTAATTTTAGCAATCATGTAGTCAATTTCCTACCACCTATTTGTGTGCATATTAAATCAATTGAACAAGCTGCTCGGTTGAAAGTGAACGCTAAAAGGTTGCTGGTCAACTTTTGCGAGGTTTCCTTGAGTGAGTCATGGCTGTAATGTAAACCTATAAGTGTGGTAGCCAAGTCAAATATTGAAATTAGAATTTGATTTTAGTTACCTACACAATATTTGGAATACACAAAGACAAATCAGAAATATTGTGATAGCATATTATAATATTTATCTTGACGATTACAAAATTTTATTTTCTTGAAATGCAGTTTAGATTTATTTTGCATTTATGTACATTTTGCCATATTTTCTATATTCCTGCTTAAGCTACTAAATTATGTATTGCTCTTACTATTACTTTGCAAGTTTCATAATATTTACTTTATTATACAATATGCAGGTCGAAATGTTTAGATTTATCTACATTTCAGCGTAACTTATCTATTTAATTTCTAAGCTTTTTTCTTTAACAGCTGCTGCAGACACTCGGGAAATTTCTCTCCAATAATAACTATCGTAAACAAGTTATTGCAATAGAATAAAGATCTAAAACAATTTTATTGATTGCAATTTAATGGCTCTATACAGCTGCGCAATGGCAATGCGCCACTTATCAGACAATTAAACCCACATAAAAGAGAGTAGTCAGCAAAACAGTAGAATATTATTCTAACTGTGCGTCACAGTCAGCGCGAATGAAAATTGCTTCCATCATATCTTTTTTCACGGTCAATACTCTTTGGACCTAAACTATATGTATTTGTCAATATTTACTGTGCTGGTTGGTAAAACAAAACATAGTTGCGTAAGTTCGAAATACATTCTAACATTTAATCATAGTAAACATGGTTCTGAGAAAATAATACTAACATTTTTTATAAGAGATGATGGAATTTAAAAATATACAACAATATAACGTCATTGTACGATATAAAGTAAAATTCTATGCAAAAGTATTACCTTTTTCTTTAAGTTAGCAATTTCGACCTCAATGCAAGGTTTGACAGTGGCCTCGGTCGATTTGACAGTGGTTTGTTCCGATGATAGACTACATTAAATAATTCTCGATAAGGTTATTTTCTTCTTAAATGTTAATTGATAAGCATAAATTTTATTTTAAATTACATAGTCGTTAAAAAAGGCTCCAGATACTGAATATACATGAATATTTTGGCGCTCGTATGCTGATGAAAGGGGTCACTCTATTAAAGTATTTTTAGAACAGAACTTATAACATTGACTGTCATTTATTATTGTTCTAAGATTACCTAAGCAAATAATAATAACAAAAAACATGAAGTCAATTGATATCTTGTAATATAACAACGCATATTTCATCATGTAACTTAATGCTAATGTACAAATGAGTAACTAACTAAAGTGTGTCGAGGCAGAAGCTACTACACCCTGATCAGTATCTTGTACAGAGGAAAACTCAGTATCATTAATGATTATCCACACGTATTACAAGATTAACGGAGCATTCAGTATTTCATCAAAACGGTTTTCATCGCGTTCTTGGGAAAGAGTTTCTAAAACAATTTTCATAATTATCTGATGATCTCTAATGTGCGCAACAATGAAAGTTTAGTGACTTAAAAACGTGACACTTACAAAACATCGTGAGTTATTATAAGACTGCTTATCTACAAAAACTCAAAATAAATATTTAAATACTACACAATCAAATAAACACGGTAAAGTTATCGACAATGTTTACAAAATGAAAAAATCCTCACTACAATCGTACAAATGACTGGTAAATAACAATGATATCAAACTGACGGCAATCGTTACAGTTACACTTATTAACACTCGGAAAGAACAGCTCGGTACATACCTATCGTTCGAATTTAATTGTCTGAAAAGATAAACAGGAAATAATCTTTTTAATGTGCTGTTGGAAGATGTTGATAATACTGCTGGATCTAGGGAAAAAGAGTCTGTGCCCCAGGAGGAAAGATAAACGTAACTTTAAAATATGAATTCATAAACAAAGCCTCCATAGGCTCAAACGACATAGACAAACGAAATTGATGCATTTGAAACCATAGATCCGCCATCCGCCATATTAGATTTTCAACATTCCTACTTAGTCAATGACAATGCATGGCGCAAGCGCAACACAGACAATAAATCAGTCTAGCTAAAGGTTTAGACTAAAATATTACGTACATTTTGGTTGCGTCTGTTGGGCAAAAATTATACATATCTCTTGTTCCGGCTAGTTCTGCTTTCTTAGAATGGATTATTACGTCTGTGCAGTGAAAGGATTGCAGTCTCAAAATGTCAACTTGCAAACGTGACGGCTAGTAAGTAGGTATTTCGTAAAATTGCGCGCGAGTTCTTGAGCAATGTTGCGTTGACACTGGTTTCGCCAACAATGGCTTTGTTTTATTGCCGGTTGATAGCTAGATGAATATAAACAGCTTGTGCGTAGGTAATACTCAATTGCTTTCATGCGTTCAAAGCACGCCAATCGTTGCGTGTTAGTTTGGCATAGCATCTAACTCTGCAAAGAATTGGAACAAATGCATCAGCGAAGAAGCGTTACTAAAACGTGACCCGAAAACTTTGTTCCAAAATAAAACTAGACTATGATAAACCGGTTAAGCAATGATCATATTTTATTTCTTCTTTTTACTTAACAACCGAGAGAAATCATCCATATTACATACATCGACCCGACAAGTTCTAAAATAAAGCAGCAAGCAACAACTTAGATTAACATCGCGATAGAGACATTAATCTTGAAGATGATGGCTTCAACCAAGATGGATCACCGTGCTAAGAGCATGTACGAGTGCTTCGTAGGATATAAAGCAACAGATGCTAAGCATTCTACAACACGATACCCTTGATTGTAAATGGAAGGCTGTCTAGAGTTACACGATACCCGAGCCGAACACGAATAAAAGTTTTATTATGGCCATAGGGCACAGAAATGTTATAATATTTCATTGCGTATGTCGTCGGAGTTAAAATTTTACGATATTTCCTATCTATACATAACTGAAGTTTAAATTCACATAAAACACATAAATTATGTTTTAGACGTCGATGGATGTAGATTACCGATCAATTTGAATGTTTTGATGTTTCCAAGTCTCGCGAAGATCGTTCCAATAACATCGTTCACGTTATTAATAAATTAACATTCGTGCGTTGCAATCTGTTCACATACACGGCTCGTGTCAAGGTCCGCTCTGTAGACGGCATTGTAAGAGTGTGAGCCCGACGAAAGCAGAAGAATGGGCCATTGCACGCCCATTGCATTTGCATAAGTGTCCTGAGGTCAATATCCTTCTCTGTCATCGGTAATGCTCTCACTGGCAAGACTGTATTGTTGTGTACGGCTAATACAGATGTATGGAAACCATTCAGAAGTTATAATGAAGACTTCCGTGTTGTATGGCATCAGGAGCCTCGAGAACATGAATAATACATCATTGTTAGTCGATTTCATGAACTCAGTGAACGTAGAAACATAATTATATTATTGTCTCCTTTATTTGTAAATCTTAAGGTTTCAAACTCAGTTAAATGTTTACTCTATCACGATTGTTGAAAACACATGTTTTATAAAACATAAAGACATGCATAATATAAAGTTTATATGTTATATAATGAAGAACAAAATAAAAGAAGAGCCAAAGCAAGGACTTAAATAAAAGATGCAGTTAACAAATAAGTTTCACTACGATTTCATTTAAAACATCTTTTACAGAAGAAATTAATGTGAAGTAAGATTTACAAGCAACATGTGTTTCAATGGGAATTAGGACGGCTATTGAATCGTAGTTAAAACAAAGTAATGTGAACATATTGAACATTTTGTTTGTCAGTCAAGTCAACACACTCCGAGGTTACTGCCCTCGATATCGTAAACAACAAGACTTTTTAGGAAGGATAAGTCGAAATAGCACATCTAAATAAAGCTCAAGCTTTTAAAAAAGTGAATAATAATGTTCAGACTTCTGTGCCAAGTGTGAATGATCCACCATTTTATTTAAAGATATAGCGCAAATCTTTCACACAATGATTTGTATTTCTACGTAAGTCATAGAACTGTTGATGTCGCCATAAAACGAACATCATGGCAATTTTATTGCAATTTATGAAGTGAACACGTATTTCTAGGTTATATCTAAATTAAAAACAAATGGACTGGAAAGTGAGCTATTTTACCCAAGATTTCTACTGTTGATGGTGTTATGATGAATATAGAACATAATGATAACGAAATATAGATTCTTTCCCGTACGTTTAAAGTAACTGATTGCGAAACTAACTCAACATTCGTTCTGTTTCCAACGTATTAAAGGCAAGATAAAATGAACGATCTTGGCGACATAATTGTTATGCTGTAAAATGATGTCAATTTAGAAACCTGAAGCCAGAGACTTATGAGGCCAATATGGGCTATAAATGAGTAAGTAACGGCTTACTGGACGCTACCCACAGTTGTGTGTCCAAATCAAGGTGATTAATATTTCGTTTAGGATCAAGACGGAACTTTAAAGCTTTAATGACATCCATTATTTGTTGACGTTGAAGCGTATAAGAACAATAAGGATGCCTATTACTGATAAGCAGAAAAATAATTTTGGGTCTTACCTCTTGAGGAAGTCAGTGTATTCAGCCTGGCGTATGAGCCCAGTACGCATCATGATGGTCTGGAAGCACTGGCGTTCGATGGCCCATAGTCTGCAGTCCGTGGCCGCCTTGATGGTGGCAGTACGTTTGCAGTTGTAAAGGATGGCCAGCTCGCCGAACACCTTGCCTGGTGCCATTGTGCTGAGATATTTGTTCTCCCGGGATACTTCCACGCGGCCCTCTGTAGGATAAAAGGACATTTTGAGAATCGATCGAAAATACGAAAACAATACTGTCATAGTTCGATAGTGCAGGTTCTCTTCAAAATTAGGTATAGATACAAGATTGCGAGGTTTTTGCGCCTCATATTTTGTGGAATGGCTTTGCCAAGCCATTCCACAAAATAAAGATAAAGTTAAGTAAAGTTTCAATCTTTTAGGTGGATATCGTTCATTAAATGTGGCATCATAGGCTAGATTCTGGATTTCAAAAAATATACAAACATAATTAAAATGTCACTTAGGTACTGGATATTTTCCGTGATTATTTATTAGAGTTGTCAGTCATCCCGCGATCATGGCGCTTGCAAATATAATAAATAATCACGGAAGATATCCCGTAGGTGACATTTTAAATTGTGAAACAAACCGTGATAGCCTAAAACAGTGGTTTATACAAACATAGTCGAATAATTATAATATGTCTTTCAAACCAAATTCATGTCAAGACAATTTACAAGTGCAATTAAACTGTTTGCTAAAACATAAATAAACATGAACCTGGATTGATATGAGTGATTGAGGCTAATAGCTTAAGGGCCTTCGCGCCTTTTAAGCCGTAAAAACGTAACATTCTAAAGCATATTCCTGATTAACGGCTGGGTGTAAAGATTGAAAAAAAATATATGTTGAATGTATATTCATGTACAACAATGTGAGTAAATTTTATTTTCTTATGACAAATAGTTGAGCTGTAAAAAAATATTTAACAAGACGCTATTTTGTTCAAATACATGATATTTTAAATAAACGGCTTCGTTTATTTTTTGAATAGATCAATCGGTGTTAAAATTTACTACAAAGTGAGCAACGCTCATGTAAATCAGTCAATATTTTACAAAGAATATGTTAAATATTGAGGTTTCCATATATAAAAACCGGGCGAAGGCGGCCCGCGGCAGTCGTTCCTGCCTCGCTGCATAGTCTATGATATCGTTTTGAGGTATCGCAGTATGCTCGGGACATATTAGTTTATGTGGTGCAGATATGAAAGTGTGCTGAAAGCTCCGCCCTGATGCTCAAGGTCATTGAGGGTACTATGCGCCTTAAGAGCTTAGGGCTAGATTCACATGATATACTTCGATTACTATCGAATACTCTTTTCATACTCGATTTTCTACTTTTTGGTTGACCAATCGATAAATTAGCAATGTCGGTCAAGTATGCTTATATAGTTGAAACAATTGACTGCAGTTTTATTTTTTCTAACCAATCTTTTTGGCACAGATGTACCAAAGTACCTTACTTCTAAATTGTAACCTGTTTGACTATAATTAATTATTCAAGTTGCAATATAATTTCGATATCAAACAATTTAATAAATCCTGTCAAGGTTGCCAAGTTTGAAATTGTCGGCGGACATTGGTGACTCATTGCAGGGAACAGTGATAGTGCAAAAATAATTTCTACAGATGTAAAAATGAACAATCAAGTTTTATGACTCTTATCGTCAAGTGTGAAAGATTACAACTTTAAGCAGCTGTTCTTATCGACAGTGAGATGATAAGTGTGAGAATAAATATAGAGGCATGTGAAAATGCAGCTTGTTTAATGAATAAACGTGAGCGCATGTATGCTCGAAGTATTTTAACAATTTATAAAGACAAACGAAGAATATCACATTATTAAGATACTCGTAAATATTGAATTGTGGAAGTGAAACGATAAACACGGCTTTCTGTTCTTTTTAGAATTTAACAATTTACCTAGAAACTGTTGCTTTTATTGAAAAGGTTTATTCTCAGAATTAGTTTTCGCATCTTGAAGTTTTGCTGCATTAGTGTTTGGGTTAACTAATTGTTTTACATTTGTGTTTTTCTAGATTTTGTTTAAAGTCTACACTCTACAGACATCTGCTTTATGTACGATTGATTTTTGAAGTGTCTTCAACTATTTAAGCTTTCATATAATGTTAGGTTTCTCATGCTTCTCAAGGTATTCTGAATATTGAAAGTATTATTATGAGATTACGAATTTGCTTTGATTTACTTATAGCTTTTGATGATTTCAAGCGTAGTACCGCGTACTACAAAACATTAAAAATTACCACAGCCATTGACTGATAGATACAATTGTCGTACAATTGTTCACATACACTCAGAATACGAGAAAGTACCACCTATGTTATAAAACAGTTGTCCTGCATGACGTAGTCTATTGTTTATTTAAAACTTTGTCCCGTTATAATCGTTCACTATACTATAGTTAATTTTGGACACAATTCAACTCGGGCTCTGTATTTTAGACCCCAACATAATAGTATTATGTTTTAACTAATTGCAATTTGGACTCGAAAGATCCAGAGAGCAAGCTACGCATAAACTGTATGAATGATAAAATTGGAATTGTGCTTGATAAAGATGTTTACCAAACAAAACATCCTGCGGACCTAAAATTAATAAGAAAAATCAAAGAACAGAACAAGGAAAATAACACCATTTATTAGATAATTGTGTTGGTGTGAGTTGAAAGAAGAAGCAGAAGCTACAAACTTTTTAAGACTGTTCTAAAATCATATCATAAACTAATATTTGCGCTAAAGAGCTAACAGAGTCAGGCGGCAAGGACATCAGTGTTTAACCTCAATTTTATTACAGTCATGATCAAATCTTTTTATGTAATCATGATTTTGTAACACAGTCTAGCTTAATGAGTTAAGATTTTAAATAACGTTATTAGAACATTCACAATTATGAGCATTCCTATTTAATTGATTTTAAGTTTGGATTTTTATATGACTGTCTTAATCGCTGCAATTAATTATTATTTGTTTTAATATTAGAGTATGGTTAACTTGTAAATTCTTATTTTACAATTTAACCGAATTCTAATATTAAATAAAGAAGTATAGCACGAATTTAGCGAAACAATGCTACTTGCACATCTACAACTTTCATTGGTAAAAATTACAAGTTTCTTAAACAGAAAAATCTAAATCATGTGTGAAATTATTTCTAATTGAATGTATGTACTAGTGATGTTGCGAATATCAGATTTTTGACAAGACAAGACAAGACATTCGCGAATGCGAATGCGGATGCGAATATTCAGTTTTAAATCAATTACGTTTGATAATTTAGAAAATACAAAAAAGAAACACTTTTAATGTAACTTCATAACTTATTTTTAATTATTTACTTCCTGTCTGTAACGAGAATGGAAAAAGCATGCAGGGTGATTTTTCTAAAATCCAATTATGCAGTTTTAGTTTCCGTCAAAATCGGCCTTGAAACTCCTTTCAATGTTTTTTGGATGTTCCTCATAGTTTCGGATATAGCCATCCACACCCTGTTGAAAACTTCACCCTGTACAAGAGTAGCTCTAAGAGTGGCGTTAGTACAGACAGAAACACGTTTATCTTGGCATGGTCATACTTATGATTAATTATTGTGATTGATTTAATGAAAATTAATATTGATGAATGGCGAGATAAAGGCAGATTGAACAAAAGATGAATGGAGAGGACGACAAAAGATAAGAATAAATAGAAGAAGAAGGAGTACCAAATATTAATATTTTTTCAGTCGTTCGTATTCGCAAAATATTCGCATGAATTTTGCGAATGCGAATGCGAATGTCTAAAAATATGCGAATGCGAATATTCGTTACATCTCTAGTATGTACCTAACTTCAAACGTAACACGTTCAGTCATATCCGTAACAGTGTATTTATTTGCTTGTGCATAATCTATTGAGGCCACGTTTAAGTCAACATCTAGAATCTAGACTAAATCAACAAATATCGTTTTGAACAAAAAAATAAATTCAAATTATGGACTTCTACAAAATATCGACATTGATCCTCGAAACGTAGATTTAACACTAATAACAGAGGTTTAACAATCTAAAATAGATTCAAAATGCAACCCTAAAGACGGCAATTACAAACAAGCTGCAGAACGTTTTGCAAATCTTGTCATTATCGCCCAAATGCAAAATACTAGTTTACCAATAGACATGAGAATTGCTGGTCAAGATAAAGATGACGTAAATTAAAAATTAAATACCCAAAGAATGAAAGTGTTTCAAGGCGACTCGCAACATAATGCTTGGAATATAATGCCGGGGTCAGGAGTTCGGATACGTGTCCAGGCTTACGGCCGTTGTATTGTTCAACTATCTTACTTTGGTGCATTAAGATAACTGCACTGATACCAGCTTTCGAATAGGAGAGGTGGTGTTATTTGCAGACATGGATCTTGTTTTTGCAAATACCTATGTTATATTTTTTCTTATTATTGGTAGTTCATTAGCATCATCCTTTGTTTTGAAATTCTTTGGTTGTTTAAATTCTGTGGTTGGATGTACTTTATTTATTAATGACGTACATTCGTATCATTCAATGGCAGACTTGGTTCACAAGGATACGCTAGGAAGGAGAACTCCTCCCTCTGAATAGTCTTAATGAAACCCTATTAGTAATTGCCAGGTTCCTGTTATTTCTATTGTCCTTCAACTGTCATTAATGTATTTATGCTTAAATGTCTCAACCATTACCGTTCAACAAGGTCAACAAGGTGGTTTTAAGTTAACAACCGCAACACTACGGTGCCCATTGTCTAACGTTTCTTGCTAAAAATTAATTTGAGAGAAATCTCTGAAATAAATACGACTTTAACCAGAATCAAATTATGAAATCACATCTAGTAGCAAGATGTACGGCTTCCAAAAATACAAAATAATGAAGTTTGACGCAGTGAATCGATTTACGTGGAATCGATATTGTTATTTAATCAAAAGCTGCTCTCAGGTTTTGATTTCAGCACTCGTAAGAAAAATATGCAGTTATAATACAATACACCATTACAGTGAATTACCATTACTAATGGCATTTTACACTTCGGCATATGCCTGTGTTGGACGACTTTACTTCTCACATTTTTTGCGGTAGAACTAAATTCTCATCAATAATTCAAATTGCTGTGGTACAAGTAGGTATGTTAATTCTCATATTCGTGCCTGACTTCAACCAAAAGTAGGGCAAAACGTAGCCAAGTTTAATTGATATGCCAGTCTCGGTGCGTTTAGCAAACTACCTATATATATATATGCCAAGGCGCTCAAAACCTCGATCGTAAATGGACTAAGCGTGGCGCAATGTCCTGTCCCTCTTTATATTTCGGTTGTTAAATTAGTATGAAGTCACATTTGTAATCATTATTACCATGATTAAACGGAAAACTAGCTGAGGTAGCCATAAAGGAAATGTCTAAATCAATTTGCTGTGTTGTCTCGGCAACTAATATAGACCGTCATTTCCTGTGCATGTTGTAAGAGTTAACTAAGAGATTGTATCAAGAGAGTGGGCAGCAGCATCCAAGTACTGGCACACATCATTGCACTTTGACCAGTAATCCGCTTGTTAAACTTGATTAACGCAATAAACTGTAAAGTCAACTTTTGCAACAGTATTCAGAAGCCAACATATTAAGTTCTCATCATGATTTATAACGATTATTTGAATAGCTTAGCAGACATTTCTTACAGTATATAGCTAGTAATCCAAACAAAGCGTAGGCAACTTATACACAAGGAGGTAACAGATCCTTACGATGAAACACTGAGTCATGTGCGTAGGTATTTCACGGTTCATATTACGTCATCAAAAATGTCATTCGTGAGACCTCGAAATTGTCCCGTCGCCATAATAATTATATTCATACACACATCGATCAACATCAGTACACACGAGATCAAAATAACTTCCTGATAACAGCAACGATAACCGTTTATATTGAAGATAGACGGTTATGTAATAAAACTAAATTATATAATGAAAGGGTGTTCATTTACCTGTATCTCCATTTCGAGTATATTTTTCTACGGATTTATTGTTAGGATCTAGACGCGTCACATCTAACAATATACCCGCATCCAATGATGATTCAGTAGCATTACTATCCCGCTGGCACAGATTACCCGTCCTCCTCTTCCTGGTTCCATAGGTGTGCACTGGCACTATTAACTTAGGTCTAGGTATCGAGAAATCCGAGTCCGACCCGCTAGACGAACTTTTCGCACTTCTAGAAAACACTCCATTATTATTTGTGACAAGCTCCTCACTAATACGATCTTTTTGTGTCCCGAAAGACATAATGTCATTGTATCTGTCATACCTATCATCACTTTTCACTCTCACTGTATTGTATAGCTTTCCATACTTATCACGTTTGATTTGTTTTGCAACACCGTTTATAGT
This sequence comes from Agrotis clavis, assembly GCA_954870645.1. Taxonomy (NCBI): domain Eukaryota; kingdom Metazoa; phylum Arthropoda; class Insecta; order Lepidoptera; family Noctuidae; genus Agrotis; species Agrotis clavis. Next base: position 12,638,226 of record OX940935.1, read on the forward strand.
CCGATAGTCACTTTCTTTACTCAGATCAGTAGAGTGTAACCCATTAACAATCGGCAAGGCGGGTTGATTTTGATTTCCGTTAAACATTTCGTACTGCATTAACGTCAGCTGTTCGCTCGGTGACAGATTTCTTTTCGGTTGAGTGACAGTGACTCCATTATAAACCTCCTCAGGTCGGACCGAGTCGAGATAAGCTCGAAGAGGTGCTCTTCCTTCGCTTTTAACTCTTAATGATTTAGAACGAAAGCTAGGTTTACTATCTTCGATGCGTCCGTTTCGTTCGTTTACCGGTTGCGTAGTGTGCTTAGGAAGTTGATCGCATGTAGATAACGACTTGCTAATAGGCTGCATGTACAAACCCAAATCTTCCGCTTCGCAATCCATATCGAAGTTCTGCTTTCCGTTCCTGGACTTTATTGGGCTTAAGTCCAAAGTTGCCATTGAGTTAATTAGCTGATACACGGTATTTCCATTTTGTTTTATAGACTCGCTCTGCACAGGTTTATCTTTTTTCGTGTCCTTCTGCATCTGTTTTATCTTATCACTGTCGGTGTCATTGTTCTGTTGACTTACTCTGGAATAGTACTCGTAGTATGACTCTGCCGAAGGGTCAGGAGGTACTGCCCCTGGATCAGGTAATGGATAATAACTCTTTTTAGAGTCAACTTTTCTTTGTCGGTGTGCATATTTTAAAGAATCCTTACGTTGTGGCGGCACAGGTGGCTGTTTGCTATTGGATCCAAACGACTCAATATCCCATTCAGTAAAATTCCTACGTTTAACTCTTCGTAATGTCGACGGTTTATATCCATTTGGCATATCCTTAAAACTATAACTATGTTTCAATTTATTCTGTGCGAGCAGGTTATTGTTGGCTCTCGCCTTTTCTTCTATATTTTGTTGGTACTTAGCTAATTGAGATATATTTTCAGTAGGAACATCATTAGGATAACTATATTCATTATCTTCCAATGAATACGTTTTGCTATCGTAATCTTTGTCGTTAGTGCGACCAACGTCTCTGCACGACTTACTTCTTGAAATTGAATTGAATTTAACGCTGTTTGATTGGTCATCGTTTTCATTATAAGAACTGAGATTCTTTGCACCAACCCAGTTTGCCGCGTACACAAGGTCCATAGTCCTGTCCGTGATGGACAGCCACGGGTCCTCCATGACCGCTTTTCCAGGATAATGCTTGATTTTCATAATGCCGCCGATTTTCTTAGCTCCGTTTCATTTACATCATTGTTGAGCCAAAGCGTTTGCCTGTGAGGATTCACGCTTATTAGTGTTAATTCCATTTTCCCGTTGGGATGTTATCGACCAGCTGTTAAAGGTTACGATGGTCGGACGTCATTAGGCAGGAGATTAATGTGATGCACTCGCTGTTTTTGTTAGTTTGTAATAATCAGGAACGTAAATTACTCGAGTCAATCTGTTGAAGTTCATATTTGATGCTGCAGCAAAAATTTCAATATTAACATGTGATAATTAGCTTTTTGCTTTAGTAAAGTTAATTAGTTGAGTGAAAATTACTCAGTTTTCCTACTTAATGATTGTGTTAAGAACGGCGCGTTCGATTGATTAATGTATAACGATGGAGCGATTTTGCAAGCACTAATATTCTTATTGATTGTGTCTAGAAATTCGATTATTTTTCTTGGTACACAGTGAGTGCATCTCCTGAACAGCTGCTCAGTTAATCGCTTTACTAACGAAGTACCTACCTAGTAAACCTACCATTATATTAAATTGAAATAAATGTGAATTTTTTCTAATTTTTCTTTTCATTTTTAAGAATTCATCGCCAGGCAGTAACCCCTTTTCATTTTATGAATGCTGGTAATTTATATAGTTAAACTTTAAAGTATGTATGAAAATAAAATAACAGATGTGTTCACCACTATTTATGAGCTTAGGCCACTGTTTCATAACTCTTTACGGTTATATCTTTATCCATGAAAAAGCTTATAATAACAGACATCACAATAATTATGAGGATTTGAGATTTAATCGGCAATTAATAGCAGTTGCATATTAAATACGTCTGATTCGACCTTTACTTTAACTTATATCTTCATACATAGATTGTATTGCACATCTGTGTTACAAGAGGGTTCACACTAAAATGACCTTCAAGTGTGCGCTTCATGGGTAATTTGGCAAAAAATCGTCCTCGACCAGTAAACTACGCAACAGCGGACGCGTCACGGGAGTTAAACACGACCATTGCTCAAGAAGTAGTTTGGTCCAACACATCAGCAACAAGGAAGCGCTAACTAGGCCTCAAGAGTCCATAAGGCGAATGCAAATGGAAACACATTGCGTAATAATTAGATAATGGGGACTGAGTGAGTGCGAGCAGCAGCTGGCGAAGCAACTGCTACATACGGTCAGTTTATTGTTATTAATACTGTCGCACTTTCACTGGGCAACTTAACAACACTATTTAAATATCAGGCAGATGTACCTACATACATCGAGATTCGAGATACAGAAACGAAAGTGATGAATGAACTAGAAATACCATTATCATATTGAAAAGATAAGGGATTTAATGAAAACAATGTAGGTGAAGAAAACAATAACAAACGATACGTGTAAAATAGTAGCAAATTAGCAGCAATCATTACGCCTGATCGAGTTAGTAGGAAACGATTTCTAAGACATCAGCCGATAGACGAGTTGAAACAAGTTCATTGGTCCACATATCCAGTCGGCTGGTCAGCGATGATACGTGAGAAACATATCCAGGAACTTGAGAAATTGTGGCCGATGCATAGTTATCTATTTTTACTTTAGTAGATCAATAAGACTGCCAAGAAAAGATAAAGAGACTGCCTTCATTGGTAACACTATCAAAAATCTAAGTAGGTAACAATAAAATACTCTCCAGAAAAGTTTATGAAAAATGATGTTATTAATAAAAACTTTGTAAAGACTTCATAATAAATTCTTAGGCCATTTGGTGATCAAATTCTTTAGAACTCCGCCTGCAAAATTTCCTAGAATACCTTTGTGCACTGGGGACAATACAATGACCTGTCATCTAGGTACAAACTGCAAGATTTTGATGACTTTATAAAGTCAATGTTTGATACTGTGGCGGATATTGGAACACAGGAATTGGAAACAGTAATTTTTGCTTTTGTTGTATTTGCTACTGTTCAGCTAATTATACAATTACTGTTATCAGCACTACCGTTAACAATAGATAATGGTCAAAACAATGCAAATTACTCATCAACCCTCAATTATGACATGCTGTGCATTCTGCTTATACATCGGCAAGTGTTACAACGAAAGCAGTAAAAACCGTTGACTCATCAATGGAGAACAAAGTCATTGATAGAATTACAATACCATATTAGTCAGATACGCAAATAGCACGCGCTGAATTTATTTAGATCTAACGGTAGGTTACTCGAATGATAAACAATAGTAGCCCTTTCTCCTATTCAGTGTGATATCCGTGGCACAGTATTATATGGGGATTATAAATTATTATCAATATTATACAAACAAGATCAAATGTGAATGAGAAATATTCAACAATCGGTTTTGTCACGCTATAGCCAAGCAATTATTGTATTAAGTAATAAAATACCACGGCAGTGTTAAAATCATCAACTGTCGTTTCTATTTCGAAATACTTTTATTGCACAAACACTTTCTACGGTCTGATGATAATTTTAATCATCGGAATAGTTATTATGTGTAATGATAACATCATTTGTGTGCAGTATTGTTGACACGCAAGGGAGACAATTCTCTGCTTGGTATCAAATCATCTATCTCATCTAGACTTTCTAATCTTTGTTGGAATACAAAACCGTGACAATGATCCATACAGCATGCATATTAAATCGATTTATATTAATCGATAAACAGGTTCCAAAGTGTGTTAAAGCAACAATGATTTTAATAAGTTAACGAGGCGTGAACTGATTCGTATTGCAATACTTGCAAGGTATATCATTAATTATGAAACCAGCCCTTGATTGATTTGGTTCACAACACCAAACTTCACTCATTTATTAATGAACAAGGAAGACTATTAACTGAATTAATGGTCAATTTTGCTGATATCATTTAGTCGTAAAAGGCGAGGTCTAACAAGGTAGTGATGTCATTCTGTTTGGTCAAACGCAGGCATAGAAAGCTCGAGGCTGCTCGGACATTAATATGCTAAAATATCTTCACTGTGAAGACAACGTTCCAAAATACTTTCACGCCACACGGGTAGTGCACGCAAATACGAGAGGCTTGCAATAACCTTGTAGTGCATGAGAGCCTCCGAAACGTTACTTTCAAATCTTGAATCGGACTAAAGGACACGATGTTTAAAAAAATATGCTCGTAAAAATCAAATGATTCCAAAGTTTATAACTTTAATAAAGCTGTTTGGGCAATATCAAACATATACAATTTTGCTGCAGCATGATGTGAGTAACATGTTAATTTTAAATCCTTTTTGGAACACGGATTTGCGTTTATCCACCGAAATCGCTCTAGTGCAGCGACAGCTGCAGATTCCGCGAAAATTCACTTTATGTTAACACAAAAACACTTTGCACTATTTACCATAGTTCAATGGAATAAGTCTCTTCAATTCTTTTATATTAAGAAACAAAAACAATAAACAAATCACATCGCTTGTCACACAGTGAAGTCGATCGCGACTATTTTAAATTCGGAACGCGAGACATTGGGGACACAGCGACCAATCACGTCAGCGCCGCTCCGCTTACTGCTCTACTCCGATCCGATCAACTCCTGCGCAAACGCAGCCGTCTACTGCGTGTGCGGTTGAGACAGACGTAGCGCGAGACAAAGACAAAACATATACTTACCTGAATAATAAAAGCTCCAAGCTCACGAAAGGTGGACGAGGTGGTGAACCTTTTAATTTTGATCCTAGAGATACTGTGGAGCAGTAAGCTGCTTCTAAAATTCATTTCCTTTTCGATTAAAACATATTTTGGATAACATACAATCAGCACGTGTGTATTGTTTACGCATGTAGCGCTAAACACTTGTCAAAACATTGAAGCAATCATAGACTATAAGGAGGTGACCACAATAATTATGAAAGAATATAACTTATTCTATTGCAAATATGGACCCTGCTTCACATTTCTTTGAGCCTGTTAAGAAACAACAACAAAACAGTGGTAAATCGGTATCTACACTATCCACACTGCAGATGTCATAAGTTTAATGCATAGCAAAAACAAGTGAATGCCAATGAATAAAATGTTTTATAAAGGCAAGATATTGCCCGTGACCGAATAGCTATCAAATATTATGCTTTGAAGGTAGACCTTCAGGTAGACAAGGAAAAAGTAATTAGTATATTTTATTTGTAAATAACAACGAGTGCAGCATTTATGTTAAAAGCACTAGTGCCCATAATCATTATGGATTTTAAAATGAACTAAAGTAAACGGGTAACTTTGGTAGACATTGAGAGATGGTTTAACAACTTTTTACACATTTTTGAAGTCACTGACACTTATTGCGAGAAACTTCGCAGCGGGCAAACTGTTGGCTCTAACTAAAACATTAAATATATTATCCACAATGTTATTAAGAAAGAAAAATCAGAAATTATGAAAGCTCAAGATTAAAACAGACATCTTAAGGCTGCATATTCTGAAAGTTGGCAACGTCGCAAAAAGCTGTCAAATAATTACAAGTTTTAATTAATTTGGCGAATTTTCTGTATGAAAACAAGAAATATCGCTCTGTAGTGCACTAAAAAAATGATATAGGAATGCAATTAAAACACTGAATTTGATGTTGTAACCGTTTCAAGTGCATAAAAGGCATTTGGAAAGCTTCCAAATGCTTTTTCTACATCTAAAACTATATCTTCGGTGTTACGATATTAATTATTGCATTCTCTTATCAATTTTTTAGTGCACTACAGAGCCATATTGCTTATTTTCATACAGTAACAATGCTAAATTAATTAAAACTTGTTAATATTTGACAACCATTTGCGACGTTGCCAGCTTTCGGAATATACGCTCTTAAAGATGAAACCATTGTTAAATAAGAAAAACAGAAATTGGAAAAACTGAAGATTTATCTCGCGTGAAATTATGTTTACAACAACTAAGTTTCTGAATGACAGTGCAAAAAGCATTTCAAATGAAAAATAAATGTTTATCAATATCGTTAGCGAAACTAATAAAATCGAAAAGAAAGCGGTTAATAAACTAAATTGGTGAAACAAACAGGGTAAATTTACAATTATGTTCTGCCATTGCCGCAACCAACGAAACGTAAGAAAGCGTGAATATTTTGCAATATAAGGAGTAAGAGGAATCATAAATTAAAACCAAAATCTACAAAAGCTGACAATAACCACACTAAGAGGAAAGCTATCACTGAGTATAAATCACGTAACCCGTCTTCAAAACCAGTTATTATGATCTAAGATTTCAGCTGAACAATGTTTTATAAAGAAACGAATTCTACAGTTAAATTTTCTTAGTATAACGTGCAGTAATGGGTGCAGAACATAACCGCTTCGTTGGACATGACAAAGATATCATCATAAAAGTATTATACTTGTGAATTCGTGATCATAAAACCCATTCCACAAGACGTGTCGAAGTTATAAATTAGGTTTATGCTTTATAATTTACTTAGACTGTCCGTTTATTTTGTACTAAACCGGTACCATCTACCACTATATCTACCACTTTAACCACCACCCGCTTTCCTTACCTGAAAATTTTACAATCATGTATTGTGTCTTACAGAATAATTACTAAACGGCACAACACCATGTAATTATGGTTGGCGTCGACGAATCGAAAGTTCGAGTAAAAGTAGAAATGCTAATCGCAAAGATGTTCAGTCGGATTTCATTTGTGACGCAATTACTCCACGGTCAAGGCTGTGGACATTGGATAACGTTATGATTTCACTTTTAGGCTGCTGTTACTTTAATTCTACGCTTTTAAAAGAGAACTTTAGGTATTTGAAAATTGTATACTTCAGATAGTATTGCTCTTGATCTCTGCATTATCTGCAGGTGTTGTTTTGAGGAAAACATAATTTCAGGGATTCCCATTTTTTATCCTCAATGAATATCCCCTAGAACATTTCTCAGAATTTAGTGTTCATTTCAAAATAAATTCCAAAGCTAAATATAAGCCAAATAGTTGCCTTATTCATTAACAGTCACCCAAATGGAACGACTAAATAGATGCTCAGCATTACCTCCATTGGCTGCCTTGTCTAATTGAACAATGAAGACAGGCATGCGGCGAATTCTTTCCCCTCGTTTAAATAATTATGAAGCACTTTCAATGAGTGACGTCATTGGCCCGTATGATATTAGAAAGGGTGTTCTTAAGGGCACCTCAATGAGTAAACTTTTTACATTGGGTATCAACGGAATGAGCAGTTCTCGGTTATTACTTTGTAATGTTTGACATTCTTCATAATTACGAGTAATGATATCGATAATGTTCCTAGCGATTGCAATAATAATTTAATCACGTCGTAGTAGCATAGCTATCCCACCGTCTGTGAATTGTAATTTAGCAAGAAACTGGCAAGTTATATAATCGCATATGAATATCATTGAACTTTGCAATATTTAAGAATGATTTCACATCTACAATCTCCTTACTACCTGAACAAGACTGCTTAAGAAATGAATCTTAAAAACTAATTATGAATATTAAAACTGCCATGATGATTTGTTAGAAACAAATGCATACTTATAAAAGCGGCCAGTAGCACTTAATAATGCTGTAAATCTCCAGCAAATTGAACTTATTACGCAACCAAATTATTGTGTTAAGTAAGAAAAGACAGTTGTAACAAGTTTTAATAGAGCCAATATCAGAATTGGGTCACAACAACGAGGCAAAGCAAATGTTTATGAAGTGAACTATTCAGATCGTTAAGAGAAATCGCTTGATACGGATGGTCACGCCGCTAGAATGCATGCGTAGAGACAAATAACTGGAGCCGACAATGCACTTCTTGCTGATTATAACTAAGAGAATATACTAGATTCTAGTATATTCTCTTAGTTATAATCAGCAAGAAATTCTAGTAACTAGAATATAGGTTATAGACTCGGTTTTGTGTCAGTTAAAACAATGATTTGCAAAGATGATGGAATCAAAGTGCAATGTTTAAGAATTACCACTATGTCAATCAACATTTAATGTGAACAATATTGTAAGAATATCTCTCACAACAAACAGTTCAGTCACTAATTTGTTATTTTTTTACGTAGTGAGCCTTTGAATTGTTGGAATCTGTACGCGCAATGCACTTGAAACGGTTTTTTTTGCATTTATTGGCAATTGTATTTTTAGCAACATAAAGGATATTGCCAAATGTTCATTTCAAACGTTGCCTCACAGAATGGTAACAACAGATAATTTGTCACATCCCAATGTAATTTAGGGTCACAATTTCTAGGTGCGTGATTCTGTGGCTATCGCACAATAGACTCAAATGTTTCGAGGCATTAAGGTCGCGTTGGCCAACGAGCAGGCTAAGCGAGTGGAACTTAAAGGAAAATTGCTCGTTGCATCACTTTGATGCGACTAGTGTCGTAAAATTTCGGAATAAGGCAATTTTATACGCACTCAATGTAAGTACATTTGTGATTGCAATTGAACGTGACAAGCCTGTAACTAAAAGTTTCTACATTGTTGCAGATAAATCTTCATCTTGATTCTGAATATGGTCATCGAGTAAGTTATTGACTTAATTTTTATGTTTCTTTCTTATTGCAATCTCCTTGATTAATTGACTTCTTTACATATGGGAAGAATTAAGTTTGTAATTGAAATATTATTCTAAAATTGCCTAAAGACCAAACTGTGACCAAAGTTATTGAAAAGTTGTTTTAAAACATCTTTCTTTGCATATTAGGTTCATGCAATAAGTTGCATCCAAAAAGGAACAATTTCATATTTTTTTTCAAAACGCTCTTTTGTAAAAAAATATGAAATTGTTCCTTTTTGCCATTTCTTCGCGAAGGTAAAAAGTGTAATAAACCATTATTTCATAACTAATAGACGTAACCGCAGGTAAACGAAATTTAAAGTGAAACTCTAAATTTATTATCACAGAAAATAGTTCCGACGGAAAATTTCGTAATGCAGCAATTACTTAGAAGTAACTTATTACTTATATCCTCAGGATTTAAGCATTCACTTTTAGCACACTTACTTAACTTATATTTTTTAAGCATAATTATTGATAACATAGAATACCAAGACACGAAACGGTTTGATAACATGAATGAACTTTGTAATGAGGGTCTTCCTTATCATTGTAAAAACTGTGGCGTAGTTATTTGAGATGTGTGTCAATAATCATTAGTAAAGATAATATCAAAAGTCCGCTTACAAAATTAAATGTCAGTGCAATTAGATAAATTATTTATAGGTCAATTGGGATGATAAAGATTATTATTGAAAGAAATTTTCCTTTTCTGATTTGGAAATAAGTTTTGAACGACTTGACGCGATTTCAGTTATTTAAAAGAACTTTAGCTATTAAGACGGTGTCATCAGACGTTGCAAAATTGCAAAGTTTTGGTTTTGTCATTACATATTTTCAAAAAACGCATTATTTATCTAGCTATGTAAAGAAACATTTCAATAGATGCTTAAATCTTTTTGACTCGAGTACTACAAATATATAAGTAGGTATACATAAGTTGCCATACCAGCTGCATATTGTAAACAAGTTTTCGAAGATGTAGTAATAGCATCAGACGTGATCCGTAAGCAGTTTACTCTAGCTATCGCTATCTAAGCACGTGCACCTACTAAGTATACAGGATGATTGGATATTTCACCACATGATCTGAAAGGCATGTAATACCCAATAATATTTTTCCGAAGGATTTATTCGTTCATGAGCAATCAGAAAAGTATCAATTTAACATTATGAGCGGCGCATAGAGCGATTGATACTGGGCACCAGGACAATTTCCAAAAAAAACATCTGAGTATACAATCACCAACCCAGTTTAGACCCTCAAATTATAGGAGTGAGAATAGGTGCAAATAAAATTACATTAACATTTCCAAAAATGTAAAGAATTTTTAATCAATTCGTATAGAAGTAGAATCATTTTGCTAGTTTAATTTATTCCTTTGCAAGTGATACTCGTATAATCGAAGAATCTCAAAGATCAAATATTTTTCATTAACAATGCTATTATTCTCTTTGGTAAATCAATTGATTTGCTGAACTGAATACAATAGTGTGTGACATTTTTTGTGTAAATATTTTTACTAAGGAGATGCCTGTGCCATGCTATCAGATTAGTTTAAATTCGTCCGTTCACAGCTTGAATCGCTACGTGTTGAAGCCCGAAATTTTGAACAATTTAAAATGTTGTCAAGTATTATGGAGATTATTATTTTTTCCGATGAAAACATACGGTATAAATACCGATAATTTTTAAATCTTGAGTTCGTTTAGAACTGTCGAATCTCGTAGTAGTCTCGTAGAACACGACATTATGTAATCAAATTTCTTTTTTGTTATTAATCATGGCATTGTAATATTTTATAGTCTTAGACACTAATGTAAGATGGCCAGAGGCAGCGTCTAGAATAATGTTTGCTCTAATGTCAATTCAACATAAGTGGCTACAACTACTGGTACAACTTGTCTACAAATACATGCCAGGTCTCACTACTTCATTTATGGTAAATCATACACGTTACTGGCTCTTTAATTCAGGGCTGTCACTGCCAGCAAAATTTTCATTCCTTTTTATTTGTTTTCATAACTCACGAAATTGCTGGCTACTTCAAAAATAACGGCTCCTGCTCTAGAACTCTAGTCTAATAATGACTTCTAAACACATACAAAGTTCGTAAAACAGTATATTCCATTGCTAGCCATGCTATCATTATCTGTTATATTATGTGGATGATTTGATAGTTCTGGCAATCGAGTGCAGTCCAGCAAGTGCACTACTCTTCCTAATTTCCATCCGTATGACTCCAGTGCTGGATTATTTTTCAACCTGATTTGATTTTTATCTAATTTCCCAAATCAAAAGAAGTCATACTTTAAAAAAAATCTTATTATTCGGATACCGTGATCCGTGGCTACATTTTTTTTATTTTTTGTGTTGGAAACGGATCACGGTATCGGTGGAACAAGTCGCCGTGATCCGTGGCTAATTCAATCTGATACCGGGATCCGCGGAGACAAACCCCTAATAAATACATAGAATAGAATAGCCAAATACCAAGAATTATATCATCAGGAAATTATGCTTCAGGAACCTCGGCATTCGTTATGTATGACACTGCAATTGAACCTCTCCAACGCACCAGTGAATGTGAACCCTGCAATTCCAGCGATCACCATCGAGTTCTATCAACATCGCACAGCAAATTACACACGGCCGCTCTTTACTTTCACTTAGAACACGACCAGTAGCCTGAGGGGCTCCAACGTCACCCATTATGTCGAACAAAAAGTCGACAAGGTCTCGAACCGATCTCCGCTTGCCAAGGCCGCGGTCCGATCACGCATTGTCTGTCTGTTCTGTACTGACAGTTTTTTTTTTTTTATATTTCGTAATAGTACCAACATTAGGTATGTACTTTTTGCCTTCTTTATCTAGTTTCCGTTCTGGAGCGTTCTCTTTTGTTTTGATTTTGGTAAAATGTCATTTATTTTAGGAGTGACCATTGCGAGTTGGGTGTTTTTTATTTTCATCTTTATGTTATTTTTAATTTGTTGTTTTTTCCTTTGGCACTAAATTCTTTCAAGATTGTAATGTGCGTTTCCTATTTTAATGAACTTCACGTGCCGCCATAAGTAAAATATTATGACAAAGCCAATGCTGTAATAAATGCCCATATTTATTTTGTTATAAAAAAAGTTGAAAAATTGCGAAATATTAACAAGACATTATGTATGCGATGACATTAATAACGAAAAAACTAATAAATAATTTATTATTGCCTTACCTTGTTCCGTCCGGCATTCAACATTTTAGATATCAAGTAACATTTACGACGGAGTCTGAAAATTAAGTCAGGTTGTAGTTTGTCATATATCATTAAAATGTCACGGTTTCCTTGAAATTATAGATAAGGCCACGAACTTAGGTGCATACTATTTAATTACTTATTCGTATTCATGATCAATTTGGCCATAAATACTTAAATTATACGCATGTAAATACGTCTAGGAATGCTGTACACTAGATTGTTACCTAGTTTCAAAATTCTCGAGAACTGAATGAGGCATTTTGCACAACATCATCCATAGATCTTTCAGTGCTAATAATTCAAGTAACGTGATTACAACTCCATTTCATTAGTTGAAAGTAAAAACCAGAAATCAAGGTTTTCTATTTAAGTCTCAAAAGATTTTGATATTGAATAAGAGAATAATTTCTGAAAACTACCGACTTATACATAAACTCCGTTATATTACAACTACATATTTGTAACCTGGATCTACCCAACCCTTATAAAAGATAAGTTACTATTGGTATAGCAGTTAAATTGACAGGCAGGCAGACCCTGATACTTTCCCGTTACCTACCTCAAAAACCGCAAAAGTGACAGACTCAATCTCATTTAGGAAAATGATTTAAATCACAAAATTATGTTGAATACACCACAGTAGATTGTCAGCAGTCGCAGGTACAATTTTATTTGACATTGTTACCATCATTATGTTCTAACAGTAAGGGTGAGTTTCGCAAAGCAATGATTACCTGTTGACTGTACTAAGTCTATGCACGGTTGAACATCCTAAGTGGTTTTCTATTTGGATTTAAATATTCACGTGATTGTCACTTTGTTGAGTTCTCTCGCGGTAGACGTGATAATTAAGATGAAAAGCTAGACTTTTTTGTTCGAAAAGACGCTTCTCTTGCCATGAAATTAGCGTCTTTATTTGCATGATTGTTTACCGACTTGAAAGATCCCGTATTTATGTTTAATGGAAAAATATAGAGCGGAATTAACAAAAAAAAAAATCTTCTTTGGCAGTCTGTTAATTAAATAACACATAATTATATTCCCTCAGAATGATTACATGGCTGACTTACTTAGTCTAATTAAGCTCGGCATTTCCTAAAAATAGATTTGGCTGGAAAAAATTGCAAACAAAACAGTTATTTAATTGGCTATCAAAATGATCTTTAGGTTGTATAACAAGCCACAGGTCGGATATTTACATAAACAACTATAAATAAACATCGTTGTTACGTGTTGACATTCGCCCTCATTTGGTTGACCTCTGATCCTATTTATTGAGTTTCACTAAGCCAACTAAGCTTAGAAACGCGTTCTATTTTTTTGCGGATGTATTAACAAAACTTTATTGTTGTGTTTTTTGTCTGTGTCACGTTTTAGGCCGAGCGAGTTGTAGTATTTTTTACGTGTTTAAAAAATCTAGGTACTATAATTAGAAACAATTCTGGCATCACAATCACGCCTTATTTATCCACAAATATTTATGCAGAGATTTATGCAGAGATTTAATTAAAAGCTTCCAGCAGGCCACCAACTGCCACGGCCCACCTGGAAGACCTTAAACCGTTTACGAAGCCAGGTTGGTCGCTGCAAGTATAACATGGTCCGGTGGGGGTACTATGATGAGGAAAGGTGCGACTGCGGAGCCTCAGCAAAAGTGATGGCCCACCTCCTCACTTGTGCTTTGAGCAATTCCACCTGCACTCTAAGGGACTTTCCGAGGCCACCACCAACGCCGTAAATGTGGCAGAGTTTTGGTCGAAGCTCATTTAAACCTAAGGAATCATCGACACGACGAAGAAGAAGAAGTAGAAACATTCATATTTTGCAAGTGCACCTTGCTCGATTTTTAAATCGAATCTGGGACCTGATGCTCACCAGTACCGTTTCTGATCACTTATCCAACGAAGTATTTTAAGGCTTTAGTTTTTATCTTTATTTTATTTATGTTTAATTTTGGAGCAGTTATGAGCAGGTAATTACAGTTATTAATTTTATGTAACGTAATTGCTAACATTATATTTCGATTACGTATGAATGTTACATATCAACATTATAAACACGGGTATTTAATTATAAGTCCGTTTAAGCAGTAGGTACTGGAAATTCGTTATAATTAAAAGTTGAAAATAAACTATACAACACAATATAAATGTCTTTTTATTAAGTCGAAAAACAAGGCTACTCCATTATTTTATTTCATGCTAAACTTAGCTACATAGATCCTGTTGGTCGATTATGATGTGAATTGTGAACTGTCTGACCGCCAAATACTTGACATCATGTTTAGTCACGTTGTACAGTCATTGGTTTATTTGACTGCAATTTTATATGCTTTTTATGATTCCGATTAAGTTCCTGTATTTTGGTACCTAGTCTACGTAAAAAAGTAAAAAATGGTGTAACAAACCAAATGTTTTCAACTGTAATGTCTTTTTTTTATTCATCGGATCGTCATTTATAGTTTGTTGACGATTATTTGAAACGACTACAAAATATTGCATAAGATTTTAATTACCTGTACTGAAAATTTTGATGTTAATTTCATTGACTGTGCTTACAGTAAATTATCTAAAAGTAAAAAATACTGTTCAGGAAGCATTGTTTTTAAATTTGCCCATTGTAATTAAATGAAATGGAAAACTAAAATTAGTTACATAGCTACTAACAAACCTAACCTACGAACGACGAACTCCGGGTAGGAGGAGAACGTTTTTCAAACATAAGTTTTACGAAGCAATAGGAACCTGGCAACTCCTTGGGATTGTGATTTAATGTGTCCTATCAGAATTCAAAAATAATCTTTTTCTGGCTAAAAACTTATCTGAAAAATTCTTAAATACATACTTTAATGGGATGTTACATACCTAGAATAGAAATACCAAGAAAATATATTATGTTATGTACGTAAGGTTTTCTAGTGGGTAACTTGTCAAGTTTTTCTATCCTGTTAGTACCAAGACAGAAGTATGCAGTCGTAAAAGCAGGTACGGTCCAGCCTCATCTTGAACTTCAAAAACCGCCCTTACCACTTTTGCAATAAAGATTCTGTCAAAGCCACCGTAGAAGTGCAGTTGACTATTCTTGGCAGGAAAAGTCGCGGGTGTCACGGCAGCTGCTTTTCCGCTTTCTCGAGCGCGCTTAGGGAAAGTATCCACTTGGCTTGAGCAAGAGCATAGTATCGCTACGAATATGACTATGTTTGTTTCTAACCACTATGAGAGGTTGCTACTTAGCAGATCGTGTCGGATATCTGTTGTTAACGAAGGATACTCGTAAATTAGATACATGCAAGGAGAATTTCCTAAGGCAAAACCTGCGGGTAACAATATTGATCTGATATTTATTGTTTTGCTTACTTGATTGGTTTATTATGGACTTATTACTTGTACGATCGATACCTACCTTTATTTTAGAAGACAGTTTTTTTTACGTGTTAATAAATTTAATTTACGTTCCTAGCAATCGTCGATTTTAGATATCGCCATGGTTACTGGAGTAAAGAAAAACCGGCCAAGTGCGTGTCGGGCCACGCACAGTGTAGGGTTCCGTAGTTGCCTATCAAAATACTTATGCGAACTAATTAAACTGATTCGCTGAATTTAATTTTAAAAAGAAGAATTTTCAAAATCGGTCCAGGCGTCTTTGAGAAATCGGGGAAAATACATAAAAAAAAGATTAGGACGAATTAAGAAATTCCTCCTTTTTTCGAAGTTAGTTAAAAATAGTTGACAATAAAAACCTACCTATTCCCAAAACATACCCACCTAAAGCTGTAAAAATAAAGTTGACAAACTTACATTTGCAGTTGAAGAACAAGTTCTGCGATACATTTTGTTTAGGAAAATATGTTATCCAAGTACGTTTTATAAGTTGGTCGACTATTACTCGTAAACTTGTAAAGCCAACTTAATCATGATAATTTTCCTTAAAACTTCGTTATATATTATACTACTATTGTGAATTTTTTCACACCCCCAAACATAACCATTTAGCTGGTAGAGGGGGGGACACTCGAATCGAGCAAAAATTAGCACTTTAAAGCTTAATATTTCACAAACGAATCTTTTTATCAAAAAATTGTTAATGGAAACTATCAATATTTTTTAAAGACCTATTTAATGATACCCCACACTAAGGGGTACGCGGGAAAAAAAAAAACATCCCCACTTTACGTGTACTGGAGGTACCCTAAAAAAAAATATTTTAAGAGATTTTATTTTACCACTTTTTCGGCACAACAAATCCGTATATTTACACTAAATTACAGCTTTCTAGTACTGGGCGTCTCTGAGCTAAGCTGCGGACAGACGGACGGACGGACGGACGGACATGGCGAAACTATAAGGGTTCCTTGTTGACTACGGAACCCTAAAAACGGATTACAGCATGTTGAGAAATTCAATGTAAATTCATCGAAATAATAAAAATACAAGACGGATTTCCATTCATCATCAATTGTTACACTATTATTATTCTTTTAAATTAAATTCTGACGAACTCATTTCCTGCCAAGAGAGGTAGAGTGGGAAGTTGAAAAACTAACCAGCGATATCCAGTGTGCAATGAAATAACTAATACAGGGCGTATTGCAGAATATTAGCGAATAGCAGAACTATAGCACGCCACCTATTATCGAATAGAAGAACTATTAATACAGCGCCATCTATATATGAGTAGTAGAACTATAACACGCCATCTATTATCGAGTAGTAAAACTATTCATACAGCGCCATCTATCTTCACGTTAAAGAATTAGCTTTTAAAAACTTAAGCTATTTGTCGCTAGATGGCAGTATTAAAAAGTCATTGAACTTTAACTTGCTACTCGACACTAGATGGCGTTGATGCACTGTTTTTCAACTCACCTAAATTCCAATTATACTTTTCACGCATTCTAGGAGGTTTTACAATGATAAAAAAATAAAAACTCACCTTCCATAACGTATACAATGCTGCCAACATCGCCTTCCTTGATGATGAGACTGCCAGCTGCATATTCCACAGGATACATGCAGTCCACGATCTCGCGGATCTGCGTCATCTCAAGATTCTTCATGAAGTCATTATCCAGTATTGCACCTTTGATCAGCTCCCGTGATCTGTAAACAAAACAAAAAAATGACTCATATTATTATAAATTATTTTTAAATAGTTGACGCTCATGACTAAAAATGTAGGTAGGTACATAGTAATATTTATATTTCTTCTTCGGAGTTTTTTCCTACGTTTCGCTAACATGGACACTGAAATAAAAATTTTTGGATGTCCTTCTAAACATAGGTACCTACTTAACTAGCATGTTTTTCTGTCGTAGGCATAGAGTTTTTTGTTCGCCACCTTTCAGCGCGAAAAGCAAACTAGATAGGTTTGGTAACAATAATTATTCTAGAATATTTTTATGAAACAGCGTAGTTAAGACTTGGATGATTAGACATTTTTTTGAGAAGTAAGGAAATTAATGATGGCCCTTATTAATATGATACGATTAATAATCTGAATTTATATAGTATCCATTTCCGATGTTCGTCGACACAGTTGACGCAGGAGCGATCGACTGGTGTGCAAAGTGTCGCGGGTTCGGTCCCCGCACGCAACAAATCACAGACTGTGACTACGAGCACTATCGAAACTGCAAAATCGCTATTTTCATTTTATTGCAGAAATTGCAAATCCTTATAAAATACTATAAGATAAGCGAAGAGACTTGGAAAAAAAAAATTTAATTAAATTTTTCATCGAGCAAAATCGAAACTGCACTGCAACTATAATACGTTCTATGGCATAATAAAACCTTAAATTGCTCTCCTGTAAAGTACGTGATAATTATGCAGTTTCGATACAGTCGAAATATTTGTATGATCTGCAAGTATTTCTGCCGTGTCTGGGTATTTTGTGTACCTATGTGAGTTTAAATGTTTGTAAACGCACCCACGATACAGGACTTAATCCTAGTGTGAAGCAAAGTTCAAAAAAAAATTGTTATAGTTTTTTTGTTCATTAAAGCAGATTATCTATAAAAATCAATGCCACTTTTCGTTGTAATTTTATAACTCAAGAACGGGCTCACGGCTCACCTATCCAAACCAAATGTTTAGGCTTTGTTCGGACTATTTAGTAGATGGTTTATGTGAAGTGAAGTGTGCACAAAATCGGTCGAGCGGTTCTTCATTTATCATATTTTTTGTAACACATGATGTAGTAGTATCAGTAGTGTAGTAGTATTGATTCTGTGGCGCTACGAAGTTCGCGGGGTCAGCTAGTTGTTTATAATTTTACATGTTTGTATGTCCATTTCACTTAATGTCGATAAAAAAAACTCAAAAAGTCTAGCACTTGTTTACGGAATAGATACGATCTTGGGTAGTAGGTACGTTCTTAGATCCTCATGGACTTGGATCAAAACAATGTCTCAATTTTCTATATCATTACAGGCCTACCTACTTCCCGTACCTATTCACAAGGCAACTTCAAAGTGCCCTATCAACTTTAATGACAATAACCTTTAAATTATGACGGTAAATTAGTGTCATAAACCATAGCTTAGACCTGTCTATGATGAAACTAATGCATTATAGGAAGGAAGGACATGTATATTATCATTGTTTATGGTCTTATGCAGAAAGGCACTTGTCTTATAGTAGGTAGGTAATAATTTACTCATAGCTCTTAGGTACGATATATTTTCTGTTCGTGACAAGAACAATGTTTATGTCACTCTAACATTTATTATAATGCCTACAAACTCCTTCAGGGCAATACTGTTTTGCTCAAATCCGAAATCTCATTACCCTTTTGACTTTATTATGCTGTTCAATAGCAATAAAAATATCATAACCAGGTATGTATTATTAGTAGGTAAGTATCTGAAATAAAAATAGTTTTTTTTTTAACCCCGACTGAGATGATTTGCGCTTTTTGGCGTGGCAGGGCAGACTATTTGGTAAACATTGGAAGAGCTTTTTGAGATATACCAAGCATAAAACAAAAGGCCCTCGACTAAGTAACAAGCAATACCTTTTTAACCGACTTCAAAAAAAGGAGGAGGTTATCAATTCGACTGTATTTTTTTTTTTTTTTTTTTTTTTTATGTTTGTTACCTCATAACTTGCGACTGGGTGAACCGATTTTCATGATTCTTTTTTTATTTGAAAGCTGGTGCTTCCCGTGTGGTCCCATTGTCACCATTTCAGGATCTGATGATTGGATCT
The DNA here is from genome assembly GCA_954870645.1 of Agrotis clavis. NCBI lineage: Eukaryota > Metazoa > Arthropoda > Insecta > Lepidoptera > Noctuidae > Agrotis > Agrotis clavis. The sequence continues at coordinate 12,657,454 of OX940935.1, forward strand.
TGGAGAAATCGAGGGCAACCCTCAAATTTTATTGGCTGACACATAGTTTTTCGCAAATCTTATGAAGTAATTCAAGTATTTGCGTATGGAAATCATCATCTCATGTACCTGAGCTGATGATGGAAGGTACAACTCCTCAAGTAAGAAAACTATGTTTGTGTTCGCATATCTCCGGAACTACAAGTCCGATTTAAGTAATTCTTTTTTTGTTGTACTAGGTATCGTTCAACTTAGGGAATACTGCAAGTTTCATCAAAATCGGTTCAGTAGTTTTTGAGATAGGGAATGAATGAAAGAGATGTTAACGATGTTATTACCGGTGCTACGGATTACAAAATTCTAGTGCACAAGAAAGAAAAATATGTATTTGACAAAAATTTTGGTTGAATGTTTAAACTAAAAAGCGTAAAATAAAAACTTTTTCAAAAAAAATGTGACCGCCTTCAAAAACAACCACAAAAAAGGGTAAAATAACCTAAAAAACTTTTCTTTCGGAAGTCGGTGGCAAAAGAGACAATGAAATTAATAAAAAAAGTCACCGACTTCCGAAATAAAAGTTTTTTAGGTTATTTTACCCTTTTTTGTGATTGTTTTTGAAGGCGGTCACATTTTTTTTGAAAAAGTTTTAAATTGTCACTTGTATTGGCCGAACGTGAGTCAGGTACCGAAAAATTATGACTATTCCAGTGCAGTTAGGTTGTTAAAACATGAAATTATTTGGAAACTTTACTATACTGCACGGAGGACCAATGCCTGCCGGGGTCGCGGGACTGTCTCATTAGGCCTAAACCTAACCGTGACCATGGAACGCAAAGGGCTATTAAAGGATCACCGTGGATTTTAGTCAGCACCAGTCTGACAGTTCCTCCCGTCCCGCTCTGCAGGGCTGTTGGGTAACGTGATAGTCACTGACCAGCGGTTGTCTACTGAACTTGGATGGCTTGATACCTTTTATGAGGCAAAGTTGAAGAGTGGAGTGCCTAAAGAGCGTTAGAATAGATTTTAAGGAACATTTACATTTATCAGTTTCATTGCAAACGCAAAAACCAATTCGAAATTTACCTTTTGACAGCTATTTGATGATCACCCTATAGACACCGAGATACGCAATAGCCCCGCTGAGCTGGGCTGACTCATTTTGATGATTTTACCACGTTAAAAAAAAACTATATTCCCGAAGACCACATAAATAATGCTTTTTCTTTGTCGTAGTTTATCACGATATCAAAATACAAAAATAGGTTATTTTTTGTTTCAGTTTCATCCTCCCATGCTCTGCCTGCCTACTGCTCCCATGAAGCAGATTTCTCAAACTAGGTATTTACTTTAGTAAAAATACGTTTTATGTTAATGTATAATAACCCGCATACGGTTCATTGACTTACAATTATGACTGAGATGTGCGGAGCATAATCATAGTTTATGCATTTGTATGCATTGTGCATTTATTTAGAGTCATAGTCACTCGAAATAAATGCATTTTATTTTTATTTATTTATTATAATGTCTAGTTAATTTTTTTTCGAAAGTTTCTACTTACTTATCTAGTTCATATCTATAGGTAGTATCCTATTCTTAACACTAATCTATACCTACATTAGAATGATAGGAAAGTCAAAACTGTACATTGAATTTTTTTTAAAGAATACCTACTTGCTGTAATCTACAATCGATACCGAAGCCAAAAACATTTTGTTTGTCTGTATGTATGTCCTGGATAAACTCAAAAAGTACTGCATGGATTAACTTCAAACTTGGCACGATTATTAATAAGAAGTCGGGTCAAGACATTGGCTACATAGTATCACCTACGGGGAACGAGCAGTGAACCTACATTTTTTCAACGCATTCACGTAGACGACGTCGCGGGCAGCAGCCAGTGTTTGTTATAACATAAAAACAGGCGCATATAGTGACTCTCAAACTTATATAAATAAATTATGATCTCATAGCTATATTATGATGAAATGTATTGTAGGTGGGTTTAAGTGAGTATGTAATTTTAGATTTTGTATCTATTAGTGTTGTCAGTTTTAAGGTATTATTCATACTAAAACAAAATGTCTGGTTTAATCACATTTTTTCTTTTGTTTAACATAAAATGACTCATTAATATTTATAACAGCTTATTATTTCGTTAAAACAATAAAATAATAATAAAGATTACCAATCTATAAATAATAAGTAGTAGGATAAATAACTTGTTTTTTGCAATGTGATGTTATAAATAAACTGGTTCCTAATCCAGCTCAGATAGGATTATTTATTAACAAATAGGATATGCATACCATGATACCAAAACCAAATCGATAGAAATGATTTATTTTATACATATTACAATGGATCCAAGAGACTACATATAAAACATATTAATCGTCATTAAGATCCATTTAAGTATTGTTTATAAATACCGCTGCCGCTGGCAGAATCTTAAAACAGACTTCAAAATAATAAGTACTTAGTTCAATAGCTATAACAAAGATTTATTTTTGAACAACTTTATGACTTACTAGAAAGCTAAGTTTAGAACTCACTGACGAAACATTTTCATCCACTTTACAGCCAACCACAATTCGTTTGCGAAATGCGAACATTCCTTGAAATGGCGCGTGTCATGCTTTTACGGTATCCGCCCAAAATCTAAACTAGTGGTCGTAAATTTTAGTCTCAAAAGATCTTATGTTGACAGAGCCGTCGGCGAGGACAGTCTGTTGTCACATAAAGTTCGAACGTAATTATACCAAATGGGATCAACGAAGGCACACCAGCTAACACAGGTTGACCTCGCAACGGTGCCTTGCGATGCCTGTACTGAGAAGAAATTCAATCACTGCCTTGAATGATTGATCGATGACGTTAAGTATGAACAAGCCCCCACAAATTGTTCGAAGCATCAATGTACGAAATGATCAGCTGATAGAAATATGTAGCGAATTGCAATTCCACGATACGATTCAAACTTTTAAATCGAAAGCTTCCGTATTCATCAATCGTTTAAAATTCTTTGAAACGCGAAAATGAGAAATGTTGTATTCCACTCATTGAAACAATTCATAATAATTATTGTAAACAAAGATGAAAATACTAGCAAAATAAAATGAAAACTTCAAGGCAGATCTAGATGGTCCTAAAGCTAAATACTTAAGGTCACAAAGTCACGGGCGATTTTAAGACAGATGAGATTTTGTCGAAAAAACGTGAGAGCATGGCAAGGATGTAGAAACATTGATGTTGAGAGGCAGTCGTTGACCACCTCTTCGTGACCAGTAAAACAACTCAAATTAAAAACACAAATAAAGGATTTACAAAAGAAAACGTGAATGCAATTAGTATTCATGAGACGACAATGTTAGATAGTTTTGTTAAATAAAAATAATGATAACGACATTTTGTATGTTGATGTTACTTTTGTTAAAAAGTTAAGTTCCACAAACGCTTTGATTCTCAGCACGACATGGCTGCGTACTTAGATAATGTAAATCAGTTCTGTAGTTGGTGCGATTGACCTGTAAGTATTAGTATGGCTGAGGATTTTTTGCTGCTTTGAAGGCCAAGAATACTCGTATATTCGTATCAGTTATATCGATCTTTGAGACAGCGTTTCTACAGCAACAGCGAGCAAAAAATATTTAATTTAAACTATCACCGGCTTGGCAGTACGTTTATTGGTATCAATACTATATCTATTGCAAGTTAGTATATTCTAGTTATCATTGCGTAGGAGCAGCATGAATGTAAACCGCATTTTACTGGTAGCTGCATGAAATTCCGTTGAAACGCCCCGGCTAGCTTTTTGCAAGAACACAATATGGCTGCTATACCACAACTGCTACTACGAATTTATCAGTGTTTTTTTACTGTACCAAGTAGGTACCAAGAACTTTTGTATTTGCACTTACAACCACATAACGTATTTTTCTTTATTGTTATTTATTTCGAGAAAATGAATAGTTACATAAATTAAATGACGTATTTTTACAAGCATTATTCACAGTAATAGACGTATATTTATTATGCAGTTTAAAGCAAAACTATAAACGATATTTTTTTCAATTTTGATAAGGTTCAAAGAAACTAAATGTAAAGATATTTTTAAAGAAACGAAAAATCCAGTTGCGAGTAGGGTCGTACCCTGTTCGAAACTGAATTTTTCGTTTCTTTAAAAATATATTTGCGAAGACGCGACACAGGCGTTATTGCGTATAAAAATATAACTTTAAGGGCGACAATGCGACATGTTTAAAATTGTATTTAACCCTCGACCCGTCGCGTGGGGTCTTTCAAAGCCCAGGGTTTAGAAAATTGGAAAATAAAAAGACTTAGAATACTTCTTCGGATCTCTTACCTACTTTAGGTACCCTCCTAAAAGGGATTACACTTCACCCTCCCACCATCAAAATTAAGCATGCGCGTGCGCCCTTCGAGGTATGGACGTGTATTTCTACACAAGGCTCTCAGGGACCCCACGCGACGACTGGCGTAAGTAAATTTTTACTAGTGACTAAATATTTTTTTTTGTGATAATTTTTATTTTGATATACAGGGTGTTTGGTCCATCGTGTGCCAAATTGAAATGGTCGATAGAAGGGGTCATCTGCTATCCTTTCAGACCCCTTAACACCCCTCATGCCCTGTGCATTTTTTTTAATCGACTTTTTATTGTTTTACTAACAAAGACCCAAATTTTTTATTCTAATGCAATTTTCTTTTTAAATATCGGTCGTAGACTCTGAATTTTAATTTTATTTAGATGTGTATTGTTTAAGAGTACTTTTAAATACAAAATTAGTGACATTAGTCACCTAGTTTTTTTTTAATTCACTCGCAAAGGTAAAACATAAATTAAAGCTGTACATGTTACAGCTGTTTATATGGCTACAGAAAAAAAACTAGAAGCGACTAGGATCTTCCAACTCCCTCATTAATTCTCCAGTCTATCCCCTTGCTAATGATGTGCCACATGCCATAAAAATCTTTTAACAACTTTGTGAATTCACTAGAATTGTGAATCGAGTCACCCAAGGCTGATATTCAAAATTATTATTTTTTTGCTTTTTTGATACCTGACAAACCAATAAATCTTATCTCATTCGTATAAGGTAACATCTGTCTCGTATCTCTATGTTTTTGTGGGATTTACTTCAAAAAAAAATTGCATTTTTAACGTTTATTTCATAATTGTTACAAATCCTGCTCGAATTGTTGGGCTCTGTTGCGAATGCAGGCCCGACATCTATTTCGACAGTTATTGTACGAAGTCGCATCCGCCATAATGGTATTGAATGCCGCTTCCATGCGTTGGACTAGTAACTCCCTAGTTGGATACCTATACCAGCCCTTTGGAACGTCCCTAGACATAAAGTGTAACGAAGTTAGATCTGGGGAACATGGCGGCCATGGAATAGGGCCATCGCATCCAATCCACGCATTGTGGAACACATTGTTAAGATATTTCCTCACAGTCAAACGCCAATGCGCAGAACAGCATTTTGAAATACCATGGGCAAACGTTCATTAAACACGGGCACATCATCGGTCACTAAGTTGAGCAGTATTTGTAACAATTATGCAATAAATGTTAAAAATGCAATTTTTTTTTTTACACGTAAATCCCACTTAAACATAGAGATATGAGACAGATTTTTTTAAAGATAAGATTTATAGGTTTGTCAGTTATCATTTAAGCAAAAAAAATGTTTAAAATCATAATTTTGTATATCAGCCTTAGGGCACTCGATTCACAATTCTAGCGAATTCACAAAGTTATTAAAAGATTTTTATGGCATGTGGGACATCATTAGCAAGAGGATAGACTGAAGAATTAATGAGGGAGTTGGAAGATCCCGGCCGCTTCTGGTCTTTTTTCTGTAGCCATATAAACCAGCTGTAACATGTACAGCTTTAATTTATGTTTTACCTTTGCGAGTGAATAAAAAAAAAACTAGGTGACTAATGTCACTAATTTTGTATTTAAAAGTACTCTTAAAAAATACACATCTAAATAAAATTAAAATTCAGAGTCTACGACATATATTTAAAAAGAAAATTGCATTTAAATGTAAAATTTGGGTCTTTTTTAGTAAAACAATAAAAAGTCGATTAAAAAAAAATCCACAGGGCATGAGGGGTGTTAAGGGGTCTGAAAGGATAGCAGATGACCCCTTCTATCGACCATTTCAATTTGGCACACGATGAACCAAACACCCTGTATTTTGGTTCCAGGATATTTGTTATATGAGTAAAAATGGATAATAGACAAAGTCATCGTATTTTAAGATGGTTGGACGAAGATGTGAAGGTTGTTGTTGGTGAACAGTGTGATGAAGAAAATGTTGATTATCCGGATGAAGTTAGTGAAAAAGGCACAGAGTCAAAACTGGAATACAAAGAAGATGATCATTGTGAATAAATTACTCCATCAGTAACGTCCATAACATCCCATGAAACTCATTCCAGAGCTATATGCACTGATTGTGTCCCAAGAAATGGTTAGGGTTACTTAGACATGAAAAGTATATATATTTTTTCATAATTTTTAGCTGATATATGTTTGATTATCATCTTTAGTTCATTGATCACAAATAATTATATAAAAGGAAGAAGTTGTCCCATGTTTTTTATTTTTAAGTTAATTTTAAGATGACTCAGTAAAAATATAAGAAAAAAATGTTATTTCTAATATTTTGATGTTTTTTTAATAGAAACAAATGTCTGATTTGCGATATCTTTTGTTTTTTGTTTCAATGAAGTCCTATCCAAATGCGAGACGCCAAAATAATGTCAATAATTTATGTTACAATACTAATTGATTGATATTTATTTTTGGGGTCTTTGAAGACCCCACGCGACGGATCACGTAATAAAAAAGGCGCGACGGGTGGAGGGTTAAGCACAAAATTCAATAGAATTTTGTGCTTAAATACAAGTTTAAACATGTTTAACCGTTAGTAAAAGTCACCCTTACTATAAGTAAATTATAAACTTTGTTACTTAATTAGGTATAAACAATCACGAAAGATATCCCGATTCCCGTAAGTGACAATTTAAATTTATTATTAAACCGTATATGCTTAAAAGAGTGTTTCAGGTTCAATTAAGTAGGTACTCACCTTTGAATTTTCGGTATTTTCACTAATTTCATTTCATAACCTTGTGAAAGTGAAGACAACGGCTCCGCAGATATGGCTGTCCTCTTCAATCTCGGCTCTCCAACATGGTAGACCCTGGTATTCTCTATACCCGGTGTCTTCATCACGAAGCATTCTTCCTCGTTCTCTACGCCATTCCTGCGGCTGTCTATTAGTTGTCTCGTCAGAGGCTTCACTACTTGTCTGTACTTGTCTATTTCATTCTTGAGGTATCTTATGGTCCCATCTTTTTCGTCAATTTCATGTTCCAGTAACGCTATTATTTTATCTCTCCGTTTCAATTCTTCTGTCTTCTCCAGCACCAAGCGTTTCATTTCTAAATACTTCTTCTCCAGTTTGTAGGTGTGGTCCAGTTGGCATTGTTTCGTGTGTGTTTGCGACATTTTTGACACTGTTTTTCACACTTTATCACTAAATACTACAGAGTTACTTTATAAAAATCCACATCGTATTATCGAATGTTTCAAGTTTCCTATCGTGTTACTTCGAACGGAACCGTTTAACTGCGTCTGTTGACGTGTTATCAATACCTATATCATCGGAAAGATAAAAAGCTTAATGTACTTGATCTATGACTTGTTTAAATCCACCTTTGGAAATGTTTTCGTTAGCCAGTGTCTGACATAATACTTTACAATTGCTGATGTTGTGACGTCCATGACAAGTGTTACTGTATAAATAGTAGCGACGAATGATTATAATTATAATAATAATAATATAATATTCCACAACTATCACACAACGCCATCTAGTCCCAAGTTAAGCAGAGCTTGTGTTATGGGTACTAGACAACTGATAAACATACATATATATTTCTAAATACATACATTTATTATAGATAAATTACACCCAGACACAGAACAAATGATCGTGCTCATCACACAAACATTTGTCCTGGGTGGGAATCGAACCCACGACCTCCGGCATAGAAGTCAGGGTCACTAACCACTAGACCAACAGGCCTGTCTGAAGATTCTGAATGATTGCCCGAATCCCAAGTGTGTCAGTCCGTTGGTGAGTCAGTATCCCAATGACTTGTGCCACACGTATTCAGTATGTGCAGCCCGTCAGGCAGACTAAGTTTTAATTGGTTTTCATTAAACATGATTAATGGTGCAGATAAATAATTATGTATAGTTGGAGCATTAAAACCAAATTCATACAAGATACAACACACTCGCCCCAAGCAAGGACATTGTGTAGTGAATTTTGTAATAATATTAATTACTCTCTCCTTGACTGAAATTTAGTGCTTTATCAAAACGGAGAAACGAGTTTGATTGATTGCAGTTTGTCGCAAACTTTAATTGTTCCTATCACCTAATTGTGCCAAATTTTAGCCTTGCCTTTTTGCCTAACAAAACCATTCTGTATTCACAGAAGTTATATTGTCACCAAAATTATGTTCAATTTTTATTATTTTATTATTATTATATGTTTTTTAAAACCAAAGACTTTTGTTTGTCAACCTTATTGTCATTTAATATGAAAAATATTCTCGCCCATACAACACCTAATTGCAGTCAGACCATAAAATAAATATTGAAAAGTTGTTTAGATAATGTGTTCGGGCATCAATTAATATTAATGCTTGACATTTCTCACTCATCCATTGTGTCGGCCTACTCATTAACAGTTGAATGACGGTGATTGAGCAATACAAATGCACAATGAGGTAGTAGTAACATTGCATGAGCGGCGTAGGTGATATAAATCATGTCGTACGTATTCGTAGGTAAAGGTCGTTCAACTAATCACGACTTTCTAAGTACATAATAAGGTCAATGCAGCAGCAGTGGTACTACCAACACCAAATGTTTGGACCATGACATCATTGCAACCATGGGAAGTAAAAAGCGTGGTACGCCTAATAAAATTCTGCCAAGTGTTGTTAACTAACTCATCGATCAGTGTCTTTATTCGTATCCAACGTATGTCGGCTTACGTCATTGAAGACAGAATTCGGAAGCGTTGAAGAACTAGGGGTTAAAGAACGCACGTCAGCGAATCAGAATTTTTGTTCTTGGCATCGTTTGTCATCACGGGTAATCTAAAACCAAACACCTACTGCTACTTGCTGAAGCCGAATTAAAAAAAGAAGTTGACGCGAAACTAAACATAGGAACAAAGAAAATTGATAAATGACAGCATGTATACATATAATTGGCCTACATTGATCAAATATCGTGGTACCTTTCTTAATGAAATATTTAAACAATTTATTTTGATCGACATGATATCAATTTAATCTTTATTGGTCGATAAGATATCATTATATCATCAATTATACTACTTGTCCTACACATGCATACTGTACATGTCTACCACATAGTTTGTGTAAACACACGACAGTTTATAATTGTAAACTACAAAAGTTGACCTAGACCCGTTTTCTTTGATTTTGGACCAAAGCCCAGTGCGTTCTGCTACATTAAGCCTAATATCAATAAATATTTTTGTAGCCACTCTTCATTAAAATTATCATAACAGCGTGAGTGGAACGAATACACCTGTTAATAACTTTATTATCTTTGTTATTATAAATAGCATCTAAACTTGTTGATTTTTTTAATAGAAGTTTGGTATTTAAATCTTTGTTAAGTGTAATATAGTGTTTTATTCGTTAATCTAAAAATGGATCAATATCATAAATTCAGGCACTTTATGGTAATAAGTGCGTAACCCTGGAAACAAGACATTTCATACATAAAAATCTGTCTCAACTGTGCTCGTCTAAATAAATTACCTTATAACATTCCTTTTTTTTTTTTTTTTTTTTTACGTGGCAAAATCATCAAATGAGTCCTCCAGCCCCGGGCAGGGCGGGAGGGACTGTCAGACTTCTACTGACTAAAATCCACGGTGTCCTTCAGTAGCCTGTTATGTTCCGGGGTCACGGTAAGGAAATAATCCCGCGACCCCGGCAGGCTTTGGCCCTCTGAGAGGGGGGCCCCGTCATTATGATGACGCTCTTTGAGGCGCGCGTGGGACACAACGCGCCGTCGACCCGGGCATGGTCCATGGTCGGGCAGCGAGTTGCCCTTTACTCGCTGCCCGCATGCCCGCGCCTACGGTGGCCGGAGATCGTCCTGCGACGTCCGTCGCCGTGGGCGTGCACCACCGCGGGTACCTTATAACATTCCTTGGCCGAGACTTTTAACATCAATCACAAGTAAAAGCATGACTGAATGATAAATAAAGTAATATTTTTGATCGTTTAGCAAAACACACGTCATTACGTATGTAATAATATATTATGGTATGATACGCATTTCTTGAAATGAATAAGCTGTTCATGATTTACTTCTCAATCAATGTAATGTTGATGTGCATCAAATGCTTCGTTTCTTTGACTGACAGAGCGATAAACACAGCCCACACATATAACTGGAAACGGGAAAAACATAGTGTATTCAAAACATATCAAGAATCGATTCTGTTTTTGCATACATTTTCCTTGGTCTAATAATAAAACTAACTTAAACACGATTTGAAAAAAACGACATTGGATGTAAAACAAACTTATAGTACTGATACTATAAGTTTGTTTAAAATACTGAGTATTTGCATACTGATATACTAAAACACCCAAACCCCTCGCCAAATTTGGATTGACGCAGTGCACTTCGTCATCGACACGAAAAAGAAGGGTCTCAAGGTAAAATATTTTTTTTTTTTAAACTTGCCTAAAATTGTAATACACCACTCATTGTACTCAAGGCGGATGTAAGGTTATCTACATTAGTAGAAACATTACTAGAAGCAGATGTAATACAGTTCAGATTTCAGCTATCAGGAGCAAGAATTATGGTTATTGATGCGAATGCGGTAACTATGACTATAATGGCAAGTCCATAAAACGAGCGTCATTAGGTAAGAGTTATTTAATTTTATCTAGAGACCGATAATCTTCATCAGAGCATTTACGTCATTACTTTTAGTTAGGGTTACCTATTTCCAAATGAAGAATACTGTAAGCGCAGTTGTAGCAAAAGATAAAACAACTTCACTCAAAACAAGATTTAAAAGAGTTTGATAAAAAAAATGGTAATAGAAACCTGATCACAGCTTCTAAATGAATTTATTAGTTTCTTGAAAAACCAGTCCAATAAATACCTTCTAAAATAAACAAGAAGGATACATTCACGCCTTCGTACGACAAAATATTATAGTATGATTTTTCACTTTGAAAAAGTGTTTATCGCCAAAAATATATAGTGTGCCAAACCCCTTACGTATGTACAGCTAAAGTTGACAAACTACAGGCTAATGCTATTTACGGTGGTTGACGTTATCGCGACAGAGGTGAAACTACCGAAACCATTAGATTAAGCGTGGCCTGATGGCGTAATTGCATCATGTTTATGGGCTTCATCAGACGACATGGCGGACAATTCCTTTGTTGATTTTATGTTTATCTTAATCTCGTCTAAATTCCTGCAAAATATTTTAAACTTGTTGACAGAGTTTACGTCAGTGGTCAAAATGATGATCAAGGTGTTCGGAAAAAGAACTTAGTTTTAAGCCCAACTATTTAGGCTTCATCATTTGCTTTGTAAGCTTAAACATAGAACTATTTGTATTTCTTTTTGATGAAGTGAAGGTGGGGTCTTATTTTATTTTAGATACGATCAATGACTTTCATAAAGTAATACTGTCTATTACTATAAATTAACATTTCTGACAGACAATGAATGATCTTCCCGATCCGTCTCGTTTCATCTTTGACCAAATACTAAATCACCAGTCCACATGAAATATGGATTAACGTCAAAACTGAGGTTGGATTTAGACAACAAAATATTTCCACATAGAGATCTCCTTTAAATCATCAATCATGCGCAAACTCAGCTAAATTTCCAAAGAAAACACTAACAAATCTTTATGCTTCCTATTTTGGTTCAGTCTAAACAAATATTTACGAGAACGATCTAGATGGAGGATCGGTGTCTGAAATAATCTAAGGTCAAACAACCAGTGCATCTGTCACAAATATTTGTGAAGTTTTTAAAATAATCTGTCTTAGTCGTCCTCATATTTTGCCGAGACCAATTAAAAGAAATTGTGGAAAGAGTTTGCGGGTCCTTGACACACATAGTAAGTTAAGAACTTCTGCATCTGTCCCAATCGTTAAAAATTACTATTTTTCAGGTTGGTTTCACGGCGGTGAAAAAATAGACGAACGACAAGACGTGAGCTATTTCCGTATTCTAGACGTACCGGTGACAATTTTAATGTTGTTAGACACTGTCAAGGGACTCTTGGAGAAGACCATGTTTCAAGCGAGAAAGCTAAATATACAACGTGACAAGGTATTTCTACTTTTCTTGTCTTCAGAAGTTTGATCTGCGATAATTTTACTCCTAAGAACACACTCATGAACACTCGGTTTGATAGAGGCTGGTTTTGTCAGAACTCAGAACCTGTAACAGCTACTACAAGAAAATAACAGCAATATTTATGGCGAGTTTCAAGTTTCACATGGTAGCTTCAATTAGCTTCCTTTTTAAAATTGTAAATAGCCTAAAAACATGGCTGAATTGGATGATTTTTATGAGTACTAACATGTTTAGGAAGATCTAGATGGCTACATCTACTGTTTTAATCATTACTATTGTTGATTCTCTAATCAGTTTCAGTGGAGAGACTATTATTATCGTCACAATAGTATTGAATGCAAATCAACCGGAAACCTTTGTGATTATCCTGCGGTCTTTGGATGGACACGTAGAACTGCTTTTTATGACGTATACTAAAAGTTTGCAAAGCGATAAAATATCATAGACTATGCTAATAAAAGGACTCAAAATAGCCGCGAGAGTCCGACTTTATTAATACGAATGATATAATTGGAAAAGTCGTAAAACCAGAACAAAAAGACGGACTTGGAGGAAAATCTTTGCGATCAGGAAGGCAATATCGAAGGTTGACTTCGTAGCAAATCGACGAAGCATAAACGTACTACTCTATCAGATAAAGTAAACATTAAAACTTGTACTGAAATAGAAGTGATCATAGTAACAATAGGTGATAATTGGTCAATTGTATAGCATCATATGACTGGTCTTCACTGAACGCCATTGCCTTTGACTTGACGTCATACGTCGAACGAAATATTATTTTCAATCCTGTCTCTACAAAAAAGCTTTGATCAGAAATGTATTTCACTTTAGTTATTTATTTTCACTTTGCTCCGATTTCTATCATTTTAAATGCTAAAACGAAACTGAAATATTTATGACAGTCTAAACAAATTATTATCCATAAATGAACCATGACCAAATTGTAAATGTTAGCCACATTTGTATTATTGTGCTACTTTTTGTGCCTTCATTTCAACGGGATAACATACAGCTATGTATTTAGAATCACTTCGTGTTTTACTGAAAAGTTTTTCCTGTTTCAAGCTGATTTTTTTCTAAATATGTTTATTGTAGTTTCAACTGAAATTCCTTGAAATTTACTGTTTGTTATTGTATCTTTGGAGCGTCAATTCTATAGTGCCTAAAAGATTATCCTTATGTTACTAATACTGTATTTTCGTGAATACATTTTGATTTGATTGAAGACTAATATTAAAATGCAGGTTTACGTTAGGTATACATAACACTTAGTTCTCATATCAGACACAATATATTTGTAGTACACGATCAAGAATAGGACCGTAAATATTCCACGCCGTATTAGTCGTTACTGGTTTGTTGATGGGTGGCACTAAGATTTTTCAAACAAACATGGACATTTTGCGTGAAAATCTTTTAGGTACATTTAAATTAAACTAGACTTTATTTACACTTTTTAAACTCGATTATTAAGTAAAACTAAAATGACACTGGCTAACGATTCGAGATATTTTTTTAAAGAATTTTATAAAAAGAAGTCGAAAATAAAATTTAAATAACATTGGATAGTCGATCAGCGTTCGATTTACGAAAATCACAAGCGCGTACCGATAGCTGGTAACGTTATACCGGCTTGAACGTCGCGTTGGTACTAGAGTTGAGACCGACGCGTATTTCCACTTCAGCTTCGCAAAACGTTCACAATCGGTCGCTACATTATCATTTTAAACTTGATTGTCGCTGATGAATTCATTGACATAGAAGTGACCAGCTGTTTCGGACAATTGGCCTGTAATGTTTTTGTATCTCTGAATACTATAATAGGACGAATACATTCGAGTATGATGAAACTAGAATAAATAAACGACCATTTTTTTAGGTGACCGATTTTTCAGCTTGGATTTTGTGCGACTAATTTTTGTGAGAAGTTTACTTTGTAATATTGAATGTCATAATGTGTTCTATTTTTGCCGACATTTCACAGAACGATTCATATACCTAGTAGCTTGTATGCTGCTTTTTTGCAGCAACACGGAATACAAATGAATGAACGATATAAATCTTAATTTTTTAAGCCCCATTTTTTTGTCATGAAGCGTTCTAACAAAAAACTGTTCCATCTTGATGGTTACGTAATATGCTTCAGAGGGCATTCAACTCTAAATTGGCAAAGTACTCATAATAAAAGATGATTGTTGATTTAAATGCGTTCATCATTCGCTACCTAGTAATAATATAGAAACGTCTTTGGCAAGTTTTCTGAGAATTCGAACTTATTTGCTTTTGGCACTCCAGATTTTACAATAATATAGATCCTTTTTTACTTAACAACATCGAAGCCAAAAAAGAAGGTATAAGGCAGTTTTAGTAGTATGTATTGTATATCTACGGCATACTGTGGCTCGCATTAGTTGGTATCTAGACATATCCATATTTGCAAGCTAAGAATTATCGTTTGAATAGGACCTTAGACAGCAGAGTCAACAGTCACGGACAATTGGACACGGCTATAATTTATTATACTAGTTTCTACTGATTTGTACAATGAAACAATTTGCTTTGATATTATCTTTGACATAATGTAAGAGAACAAATTGATACACGTGTCATAAATCTAAAAATAGATGAAAAAGTCAGGTGAACTCTGTAAAAAAAGCTATAATGTGTGTTATAATTTCAAAGGAGGTGTTTTTTTTCGGCCCAAACATGTACCGAGGTACAAATTACTATTTAAATCTCTTCCAATAATTAGTATTTTAGCAGTATTAAAATCTTTCAATACAAGATAGAAAAAGAAATAAAAGTATAGGAAAAAACACTACCTCGCAACGCAATTGCGTTCAAAGAAACGTTTATGACAGCATTTACGGCTGTCAATCTGTTTCATTTGTCAAAATCACGTCAAAAATGACATCGGTGTTTCATCAACAACAATAGAAAAAAACTATCGGCCTAGGTCGGGAGCCCTGGCTTTTGGCCGGCAGATAACCAAACGCAAAAAATAATACCAAATGTAAAATAAATGTATTTTTTTAATTCTTGTTCCCATGATTATTCACAAAAAATGTGTACTAGAAATAAAAACTTATTTGTAATACATAAATAAATTATATAAAGTACATGTTTGGGTTTTCAAACGTTTATAAATGAAGTAACGAAACGCATCATCGGAGACCATGTCGGAGACGTATGACATTGCCAGATTGAAAATCAATTCGTGGGTTGCAAGTTTTAACATCCGCGTCAGTTGGAAATAATCTAACAGTTAAACCATCCAAAGATTATATTGATGTGGAGCCCCAAAATTCTAGGGCTGAAGACAATGAACCTGAACACCCATCCTGGCAAAGAGTACCATCAAAAAATAAAAACAAAAAACGAAAAATTTCGAGCAGCCCATCTCCTGATGCTGTTAAAACAGCTAATAGATTCAACGGCCTTTCGATTGACCTGACCCAAAATGATACCGATGAGCCAATCAAGAAAGCTAGCAAACCTCCACCGATAATCCTTTACGGGATTGAAGATGTCACCAAATTGACTGAACTTCTGGAAACTGCTGCTGAAAGAAGACAATTCACTTACAAGATTGTGAATAGAAATCAGCTAAGAATTAGTAGTGTGGACACTGACACCTACAAGAAGCTAATTGGTCTTGTGAGGGAAAATAGACTCATCGGGCATACCTTTAACAGAAAGGATATGAGATGCTCTAGAGTAGTTATTCGCAACTTACACCCATCTACGCCCACCAGCATTATTAAGGAAGAAATTGAGGCCACAGGAAATACTGTTACTGGGGAAATTATCAATGCCAAGTACGGCCCAGAGAAAAAGCCCACCTCTACATTCTTTGTAAATCTGGCTCCAGGGTCAAACATCAAAGCGGTAAAGGACTTGAAATATATATACCACCAATCCGTTGTTATAGAAGATCCAAGAAAAAGGAAATCAATCGTACAATGTCAGAGATGCCAACAATATGGCCACTCAAAGAATTATTGTATGCGCCCCTACCGCTGCGTTAAATGTGGTCAGTCGCACAAGACTTCTGAATGCCAGAAACATGATCGCGAAACTCCTGCTTTGTGTGCATTATGCAGTGGCCCGCACCCCGCTAATTACAGAGGCTGTGCGGTATATAAAGAAATTTTAGCCCGAAGAACAAAGACGACCGCATTCACCACCGCACCATCTCAGATAGTTAACATAAACCACAAAATGCTTGATGCACATAATATGACAAATGATAAGCAGATACCATCCATTACCAAGCCTAAAGAAATGATTAAAACTTACTCAGAAACTGTAAAGACACATAACAGACAGGTTCAAGTAGAAGATACCAACGATATGAGAAAAATAGTTAATACTACAATTGAGCAAATGCTACTGAAACAATCAGAAAAATTTGAACTTATCATACAACAAATGAGTACCTTAATGGGCCTCATAGCTAAGCTCGTTGATAAGTTAACGTAATGGCGTATACAACTCTTAGAATAGCAACATGGAACATAAATGGTTTAGCACCCAATAAATATGCAATTGAATTACTTATGATAGAGCACAAACTTGATATAGTCCTTGTATCAGAGGCACATTGCACATCCTCTAGTTCCATCAAGTTCCAAGAGTTTCAGACATACCTGACAAATCATCCTGATGGTACTGGCCATGCAGGTACTGCAATAATTATTAGGAAAACTATAAAACATCACCTTATGCCAGAGTATAAATACAACCACTTGCAAGCAACAACCATTGCAGTTGAAGATCACTGTGGATGCTTGTTGGTGTCTGCGGTTTATTGCCCCCCAAAATATAAAATTACGGAACCTATGTTTAATCACTACTTCCAGACACTTGGAAGTCGCTTTGTGGCTGGAGGTGATTGGAACGCCAAACATACGTCGTGGGGTTCTAGGCTTACCAGCACTAGAGGAAGACAACTAAAATTAAGCGCAGAAACTAATAACCTCCACTGGGCATCTTCTGCCGAGCCCACATACTGGCCGACTGATACAAATAAAACTCCAGACCTCTTAGACTTTTTTATGATCAGAGGCCTAGGTAGACACTATACAAAAGCAGAAAGCTGTTTGGATAGCTCATCAGACCATACTCCAGTCTTGTTGACAGTGAGCACTATGTTAATAGATCGTAAGAAGACTGAGACACTGTACAACAGACATACGGACTGGACCTCATTCAGAGAGCTTATAGACAGTAAATTAGAACTCAAAGTAGCTCTAAAATCCGCAGATGATATTGAAGATCAGGTGAAGATATTTACATCTCTAATACAAGAAGCCTGCTGGAAGTGCACTCCTGCTCTAAAATCGAAGAGTAAAGTTCTCAATGTCCCGCTACAAATAAAGAATGCCGTTCTAGACAAGAGGAAACTACGACGCATCTGGCACCAAAGTAGACATCCACATGATAAAGCACAATTTGACGAAGCGTCAACGAATCTTAGAAATATGATTAAAGACTGGCACAATGACACTCTCGAGACAAAGCTGGAAACGCTCACAGCTACTGTTTCCACTGGCTACTCGCTATGGAAATTTACCAAGAACTACGACAGACCAATACAGGCAAAGCCACCTATTCGAGTAGGCAATGGCTGGGCTAAAACGGACCAAGAAAAGGCTAACGCTTTTGCTAGTCATCTATCAAAAGTCTTTACTCCGAATGAAGCGCAGGACAACTCTCACGAGGCTTTAGTCACTGAGACTCTTAATCAAGCTATGCAGCTTTCACTACCTCCGAAACCAGTCACAGCGAGAGAAGTGTGGAAGACTATAAGGGAACTCAAGGATAAGAAAGCTCCGGGCTTTGACCTGATAACTAAAGAGATTTTGATCCAACTACCTAGGAAGGCAATAGTGCTCCTAACTACTATATTTAACGCAATTCTGCGAGTGCAATATTTTCCCCAGCTATGGAAAGTGTCGCAAATAATAATGGTTCATAAAGTGGGAAAATCGCCTAATGATTCTACATCGTACAGACCCATCAGTTTGCTACCAATTACATCTAAAGTCTTTGAGAAGGTCCTGTTACGCAGAATCCTGCCGATACTGGAGGAAAATCAAATAATACCCCACCACCAGTTTGGGTTTCGCCAGCAGCACTCTACGGTGGAACAGGTGCACAGAGTCTATAACAAGATAAGACACACACTCGAACACAAGGAATACTGCTCTTCAGCTTTCCTAGATATCCAGCAGGCTTTTGACAGGGTCTGGCACAAGGGCTTATTATTCAAAATTAAATCATACCTCCCTCACTCATATTATTGCTTACTAAAATCCTATTTAGCAGACAGGCTATTCCAAGTGAGGGAAGGTGAGGAAACTTCAAAGTTTTATAACATATTGGCTGGAGTCCCGCAGGGATCTGTGCTGGGACCTCTCCTTTACACCCTATTCACAGCGGATCTCCCGCAAGTAGACGGCATCACCACCGCTACGTTTGCTGATGATACAGCCATACTAGCCAGCAGCACTGACCCAATACGTGCCTCAGAAATGCTCCAGAATGGACTAAATGAAATCACTAAGTGGCTGCAAAAGTGGAAGATCAAAGCTAGCTCGTCAAAATCGGTACAAGTAACCTTTACCTTGAGAAAAGGAAACTGCCCCCCGATAATATTAGATAACACCATATTACCCCAGTCTGACTGCGTTCGGTACTTAGGATTGCACCTAGATCGAAGACTGACATGGAAGCGCCATATCAAAGCCAAAAGAGAAGAACTAAACATACGATACAGAAACCTCCACTGGCTGCTTGGACGCAACAGCAAACTCTCCATAGACAACAAATTTCTAATCTATAAGACAGTATTGAAGCCTGTTTGGATGTACGGCATACAGCTGTGGGGAAGTGCCAGTAACTCGAACATATCTATCCTGCAAAGAATGCAGAATATAATACTCCGCACTATTAGCAACTCACCTTGGTTCATCACTAATGATGAAATACATGATAACCTCAACATGTTTACTGTGAAGGATGAAATCAAAAGCACTACGCAAACCTACCAGCAACGGCTGCAAAATCACCCCAACCCTCTTGCTTCACAATTAAAATGTCGAAGCTATACAAAAAGACTAAAAAGGAAAGATGTAATCAGTAGTGATTGAGTCTGATAAACATAAGGAGTAGATGGTCTCACTGGAGATCACACTCGCCGTGTCAAGCTCCTACATCAAATCTGCTTAAAGTGGCACTGATTGCAGATAATAACAATAAAAAAAAAAAAAAAAAAAAAAAAAAAAAAAAAAAAGTTTTAACATCTTTGATCGACAATTTCTGGTGGTACAAATGCGCGAATAAATTCAACATATTTCAAAAACTACGATTTTTTCCCTATAATTTCGTACTTTTGTCCTTGAGGTACACGGTTGGGCCATTATTGTAAGGAAAAAAAGACATCTCTTTTATGTAAAGTATAAAAAGTGCATAATATTTCATTGTTTCATCGCAAATTATAGGAATCTATTGAATAGTAAAGTTCGGAGTCTCTCTTTTAGGAGTGGCTGGATAGGCGTCACGGCGGCGGCGCGCGGCGTCCTGACCTAACGCATGACGCAGGTCTTCACCGGACACGGAAGTTTCGGGAGGTACCTGTGTCTGATGAGAAAGGAGGAAACGCCTGGGTGTCACCACTGCGAGAATAACCCAGAGGACATGGTGGAGCACACGGTGCAGGACTGACCCGCTTGAGCAGAGCACCGCGCCGCGCCGTGTCCTCACGACGGCGATAGGCGGGGACTTCTCGCGCCCGGCATTGGTCGAGGCCATGATGCGGGGCGAGACGAAGTGGGAAGCGGTCGTCGCCTCCTTCTGCGAACCCCTCTAGAGGGCCAAAGCCTGCCGGGGTCGCGGGACTTATCTCATTACCGTGACCCCGGAAAAAATAAGGGCTATTGAAGGACACCGTGGATTTTAGTCAGTACGAGTCTGACAGTCCCTCCCCCCCTGACCGGGGTGGAAGTAACCACGCTAAAAAAAAATGTGTGTGTGCAGAGGGGTGTATTTTCAAATGAAAATTTCAAAAACCCTATCATTCAACTTTCTTTGACATTATATTAAAATGTGTAATTGTCATTGAAATGTCATGCACATTTCAATGACAAAAATTAATTTCCTTTCCGGAACATGAAACTGCACGTTTTATTCAAATATGTATCAAGTTATAATTTTAGCATTTTTCAATGTATTTTTGCGTAGACACACTTCTGAGTCACACAAACGCATCAAGTCTAGTATTTCTAAGCTGAGAATACTAGACTTGACGTATTATAATGCGACAAGGATACGCTAGACAGAGATGAATGGACGTCTCTATTTGTCAAGAACGCTCATGCATAAGCATAAGAATTTATTGGTGTGGACAATCCCAAAATACACAATGACAAATACGGAACTATAGACACGCCTACTACTGACAAACGCCATAGACAATAATGAAATACATAGCTACATTTTAATACTATTTTGGTCAGTGCTGGTTAACATTATTCCACTCATAACTTCTGGTTACCAAAATTTTGCCAACGACCTTTGCCAGAATAGATCCTCCTACGTGCGTAAATTTTAAATGCCGCGTTACGATGGCTAAACTAGATACTTTTCCGGAGAGGTTTTATTCCGCTAGTATTGTATTAGGTAAGTTAAAATTCCAGCATTCAGTACCTTGATATCTAGAGAATTCTTCATAGAAAATCTATGGCCAACACTTAGGTATCAGGAAATGATGATGTTGTTCTATCAAGCTGACCTGTAAGGAAATAATCCCGCGACCCCGGCAGGCTTTGGCCCTCTGAGAGGGGGGCCCCGTCATTATGATGACGCTCTTTGAGGCGCGCGTGGGACACAACGCGCCGTCGACCCGGGCATGGTCCATGGTCGGGCAGCGAGTTGCCCTTTACTCGCTGCCCGCATGCCCGCGCCTACGGTGGCCGGAGATCGTCTTGCGACGTCCGTCGCCGCGGGCGTGCGTCCGTCGCCGCGGGCGTGCGTCCGTCGCCGCGGGCGTGCGTCGGTCGCCGCGGGCGATCAAGCTGACCTTATGAAACAATTTTGAATCTGTATAGTCTCACTATTATCTATATCGTGTATAATAACAGTGACAATATCATAGCCTATAATGTAGGTATATAGAAACATAGGATAGAGCCTATGTCGATGTATCCCTTTCATGTGCAGTTTGTGGCCATTTTGTAAGGAGAGAAACGAGTTAGTTCCGTCTTTCAAATTGTCATCATCATCTGCCTAGCTTTTCTGGGGTCGAGTTCCAGTCAAACCATGATGCAGCTGAATATCAGTTTTTTACTTTGAGAAACTCCCTATCTTATCTCCTCATCCCAGTAATTTGGTAGGTAATACGAGAACCCTTAGTAAGACTGGTGTCAGACTTTCGAGTTTCTAACTAACGTCTGGCACAATGTTTTCTGATTTAAAGGTCAGTATAGGAAATTGGAAACAATAGATTAATTATATATAATTGAGAACTTGAGAACTTTGAGAGAAATAATTATATATAATAGGAAACTATATTTATAATTGAGAACTGTAATTGGGGCATTCACTTATGTATAAAAATAAACAGATTTGTTTATGCATTAAAAGAGCTACGCAAAACAGCGAACGAAAAAGCCGCACTCAACGCCAATCACGGTTATGTAGCATCGTGCTGAGGATTACTCTTATGGGGAAACTCAACGTTATATTCAAAGAGTATTCTTAGCGCAAAAAAAATGTCTGAGGGCAATCACGGGTGCTCCTCCATATGAGAGCTGTAGACCGATATTCAAGAAGTTAAAGGTTCCTAAGTCTGGCATGTACATTATTCTAGAAATAGGTATATTTGTTAAGAAAAGTTCCCATTTCTTTTCCACTGTATAGCCGAAAAAAAAGATTCACAAAAAGAGACCCAACAAAATTAAAAAACCAATATTGCACTAGTACCCTTCATTATCGAAATGGTTTTCTGATGGCCATTATATAACCATATTCCACAAAAAATAAGAGAATCACCAATACGTAAATTCAAAAAAAAAAAAAACTGAAATCATGGCTTCTTAAAATTACATTTTACTCAATAAAAGAATTTTTAGAACACGTGCAATAATTATATTTTTTTTAGGTAAACATAAATTATTGTTTAATTACATTCATGCCAAAGTCGTTATTTCTATGTTATATTTTATTTGATGTTTGTTTTTTACTTAGTTTAATATTGTGCTGTGTTTTTATTTTTGGGTAGGTACACTTAATTTTTTGAACTGAAAACTTAATATAAGTATAATTATAATTAAACCATGTTAAACTATGTACTTAACTTGTAAATTGTAAATATTCGTATGCCGCTTTGTGCGGTGGATATGCTGATCCAAATAACTGTAACATCTTTGTAACACGCATAATATAATTGTTAAGGCTGTGTATGACTGCTGCAAATTCAACATCTGTGACTTATAATACCTAATAAAAAAAATCGAATAGACAATGTTTTATGCCTCAATTTAATTTAATATAATTATTTGTTTTGTTAGTAATGATATATAATTTAATTTAATTTAATCTAATCTAATCTAATCTAATCTAATTTTAATTTAATTTTATTTGATTTTAACTTATGAATTTAATGTAATGTATATATAAAATTATGGGTAATTACCTGATATAAAAGAATTTGAATTTGAATTTGTAACTTTGTCTTTAGAGAAAATCCGTTGCAGCCACAAAATACAGACTTATATAACGTGGACTGACACTATTTGCCCTCATAAATACGACCTTGAGAGGATTTTGGCAATTATTTTATTCATGTCTTTATCATGCAGCGGTGTAATACATCATAGATAATAATTACTATGCAAAATAAGTACTAGGCACAAGTCACTAAAATCGTGCAATTTTATGAATTCTTTATTCAACCTTGGCATATGTTTTGACCATACCTACATTTTGGGGTCAAAGCGTTTTGTGGGAGAGTAGTAATTATGATTTAGGTTATTTATTAATGCAAATTGTTATTGGCACATGAAGTCATAATAATTAAAATGATTAATTGTGTTTGTTGGCAGTATATGTATGCGTCACACATAGTATTAGTTAATGACTACTTCTGTAAAAACTAGGTACCTAGGTACGTGTTTTGGTACGTAAATGAATGGGCTTGTAGAGACTTATTTATTTCATCAATTTCCTTCTACTAACGTACCTATGCCTAGTGGTAGACTTCAGTGTGTGTGATTAATACAATTATGTACCTACCTAAATGTAAATACCTATATGTTTGTGTATAAAAAAATAAAATAAGATATAAATGAAAATAAAATGTATCTAGGTAGGTATTCCTATGTTTTTAAAAAGCTTCGATATTAAAATTCCGTAGGTACTTGTGTAGATATTTTATACATTCTGATATTGATAGTATTGAAATTTCACGATGCACAATGCTTGGAGCTACCTACGATACCTAATATACAGCAAAATATAAGATATGAAGTGTATAATAAAACAAGGATTAACAACAAGAAGTGAATAGTTACATAAATAGATATTAAATTTACAAGATATAGGTAGGTACCTACTAGGTCCACCATTTGGTGCCTAATAGATCTCACGCACCTACCTACATAAAAATGGCGGATGTAGATCTGGATCCAAAAAAATGGCCTTGGTCAGACCAAGTCCATCGTCTATTAATAAAGAAATATGTCATTTATCATCTACTAGTCGTTAAGCGATAATAATAGCTAGATGTATCTAATAATAACGTTTTGCGGTGACTTAGCGAATTTTCAAGATCACGAAAACAGATTGCCAAGAAAAATGAAAGAAAATGTACTTAAATTGTCTTTATTGTTTAGTTATCAGTTATAATAAACCTTAGTTAACAGATTATCTAGACGAGTCTAATTCTTTAAGAAGGACATACTTACAACTATTAAAAAAGGAAATTCAACTGAAAGTAGCACATAAAAGAGAATTTCAATTAAAAGTAAAATATTTCACAATGTTATTATAAATAGGTACCTATATTAAAAGCCAACAATATTGACAAAATAATGCTGATTCAATATTGTAAACTCTAAAACTTTAATAAGCTCAATTCCAATGGACAGAGGCTGAGCTTGTGTGATGACTTCTTGAATTCTTGATGTTTTGTGGTTTCCAGTAGGTACCCAGTCATTTTAGTTATTTCATTCAAGTTTGTTTATACAAGATAATAATTAAATAATTGAATAATAAAGCATGTATTAAGTCGTAAATACCTAGTAGGTAGTAAGTTAGTAAAGTCAATAAGTAGGAGGCTGTATAGGAGGTTTCTTAAAGAAGCATGGTAAATTTAATCTCAATTTTACAACAATTAAGTCATAGAAATAATCATAACCTATCCCAAAAAATAAATAAAAGAAGTCTATTATACAAGGAAAATAAACATTATTCTTGAACTTGAGTTTATTTTTTAAAACAGCGCCATCTATCTTAAGCAACATAAGTTATTCTGGTGTTAGCTACTCGACAACAGATGGCGCTGTGGACTGTTGTTTTATAAATATAGATGGCGCTAAATATTTTACACCATTTCATAGGAGCATTATCAATATTCTCATTTGAACATTATACTGAGTATTGACTGAAAGTAAATAATATCTTATATTAAATAACATTTAAGTTTACACACGACCGCAGTCATATTTAATTTATAGACCAACATTGTGAGGAACGGGTCAAATTGATTGCGTGGTCGTTTATGATGAACAGTTCACAGAGAGTGCCTTGTGGCTTGTTGTGTGGTCTAAAAATAGAGTAGCCACTCAATGACAACTTATTGTGCTTTATCATTTGATCATCTTTAGAAGTTTCATGAATATTTCAATTGTAAAAGAGTCATGGATTTCAATTGTTTTCATTTAGTAGAGATGCGAGTTTTGTATTGCATGAGTTTCGATTACCGTTAAATTCTACAAATCTATAGTTTATACATTACTTCATTTTAGTGATTACTGCCATCATTTAGTTTCTTAGTGGGGCATTTTAGGAGACTTTACTTTTCTTCTACAAAATGTACACCTAAAAAAAAGTCCCAATATCTGCAGATCTTATGGACCGATAAAATTTATCAACAAAAGCAGTTTCAAAACAACCGGTTTTTTTTAAACAGAACCAGTTCTGCAATTACCGATAAATAATAACAATTGCATAACATTAGACTAACTTAATTCTATTTTTTTAGAGTTTTCTATTGTCCCACGTTTTTTTAACTCACTTTTCGTTTTAAATTTTACATTCCCACTAAAAGTTAGCAATCATTTTCTCGACGTTCATGATTCAAATTCAATTTGGCCGAGAGTGAGCTGAAAACGTCTGGACGTCAACGTCTCGTCAGTTTAACGAAATGTTACAGATGTTATGCGTCGGTTTACACCCACTGCGCAAACTTAAAGCATCGTTTAGATTGTATTACCTACTCGAATAACCATTCACAAGACACTGTATCTGAGTTCTGGGGTGGAATTGATTTCTATGATTTGTGTGAACTGGGATAGTAAGCTCCTAACTAGAAACATCATAACTGAGCATTTTGCTATATTTCCGCAGTCCGTGTTATGTTTTTCAGTAAATGCAGTAATCAGATAAACAGTTAACCGTGATAAATACAAAATGTATCTTATGCTATCTCACATTATCACCGCCTCAGAATGGGGGTTTAAAACAACCCCCAGTTTTCATCTCAGAAAAATAAAATTAGTTTATTCCAAATAGTCCGATAAAATCTGAACTTAAGAATAATTTCAAATAAAACTGTCCCTCAAAGCAAAGCCCTTTGCCAATTCTTAATTGGTTGTAACTAACACTTCTTCCAAACACAAGTAATCAGACACAAAAGTTTGGGTCCGTCTTCGGCACCTACTTAGACAAATCCTTTAATTCAGAGCTTACCTAAACAATTCCAAAAACAAGACTCGACGTATAAGTCCAACTTCTGAGCTCAATAGTCAGATTCAATCTTTTGATATGATAATCTCTACTAGCTCAAACGAAAATAGGCCTTGATAGCCATCTCGATGTATCCGAATAAATCCTGCCTATATAAGGGTTAAGTATAGAAAGTCTAACATCTAAGTTACGACGGCAATAAAGATTGATGTCGCTTGAAATACTTTACACTTTTTTGTAAGAATAGCTGGAAGCGTCAAACACAGTTGGAGACTGCCTTTAAGGGTACAGAAATAAAATAGTAGGAAAAAAGAAAAAATAAATAGCTATTCCAAATAGGTTCATCTGACTTTTAAATAAACTACTACTAGTAAAGATTGCCTATCGAGCCATCGCTCTACGAAATTAAAATACATATTATTTTCTAAATAAATAAAATTTGTAAGTACACAGTCTGTGTTTTTTAGTTAAGCGCTAACATTAGTTACGATTTTTATTACGTGTGTTATTCAGTTAACAATCCAATCCAATGGATTTTTGTTAATATGAATTAAATGAAACAAAAATTATATTTTGGTCCGTGTCCACAATTGCAAGGCCTTTGCAACACAAAACACATTAACTGAACTGTTTGGCTTTAAAATACGAGCTGTAAATGCATTCAATAGAACGTAATGGAATGGTACAAATCTGAGCTAATATGCCCTGAAGCGAAAAGAAACAACTCATTTACTAACTCCCCTTGACTGATTGTTGAATAAGATGTAAGATTTATTTCTATCTAACGAAGTGTTAAACAAGGTGTCATACTTGGCATCTTAAGCCCCGGATAGACGGCTCAACGATTTATATGAAAACATTTGCGAAACATTTATATGAATGTTTATATAAAAGTTTG
Source organism: Agrotis clavis (assembly GCA_954870645.1). Classification (NCBI taxonomy): domain Eukaryota; kingdom Metazoa; phylum Arthropoda; class Insecta; order Lepidoptera; family Noctuidae; genus Agrotis; species Agrotis clavis. The sequence continues at coordinate 12,684,810 of OX940935.1, forward strand.
TAATTGCTTTGTCATTATATTTTTTTCACCGAATATTTATTTATTAATTATTTAATTTATATAATAATTATTTATTTTTCATCACGCTTTTTAACATGCATAATCATGTGAAATCTGTCTGCCCAGAATTTATCGTTAGGTACTTTAAATAGGTACCTGTAATATAGTTACCTACTTTAAAAATATGTAGAAAAAATAAAGTAAATGAACATATAGAAGACTAGAAACAAAGACAAATACACAGAACATAAAGTTTCCTCAACATAATCATGCCATTGCGCAGATCTAAGCAGCTAAATTTAATACATTTAAAAAGCGCTAAAGAGATTCTTTCAAGATCAAAGCTAAAATGCTGTTAATGAAAGATGAACATGAACATTAATGTTACAGCCGAATAACTTACAAATACAATTACATCTTGATATTGATGTTGACTATGGATTTCAGTGATCATTTCTTAATTTCGGTTTGCCGTCTATTAAGTGTTTACAGTCTCATCCTTTAAGAAACCTGTAACAACCTATATCGAAAGCTTCTGCGTTCATTGGCATCTTTATTTAAAATTAAAATATCAACATTCTTAAAATAAGTGTCATGTATCCCAGTCCTAACATTCTGACGGAAGCGGCTGGACCAGACACTTTGGGCGCGTCATAATCGGATTAAAGTATCGATAACATAGCTCGTTGACGTGTATTTACATTTGTATCGAGAACGCACTCAATGCAAGCCTTAATACATCATTAGTAGCGTACGGATCGATTTCTGTTCTAATTTTTTAGGAAGTAGGTCCATTGATAAGTTTTGTTTGTGCATGTTTAACAATGCTGGAATCCGAATTACGTATTTGGAGCTTTTGGGATTTTATTTATAAATACTTCATGCATCACTGAAAATTTCGCTCATTTCGTTTTTATTATTGGAAACGAAAATAAAAATAAAATTAGTTTGTGATCTGCTGTTCATTGCCAGTTTACTACTGATTTTGGATAGATTACGACAGCAAATTTCTTCATCTACTTATGGTGATTTGCTTGATGAGTAGTTAAAGTAACATTTTTTAAAATCGTTCCTACACATTGTTTAACTATTTGTTAAGAAAATATATATGGAATTTTAACAACAGTAATTTTAACTATTGGGCAAAAAAGCGTCTTAGCCTGCAGGCTTTTCGTTTCGGCGTCTGACAGTAAAAATATAACTGTTAAAAATAATAATCCATCATCATTGTCAATAAATATTAGATATCCGCATTATTTAAATAGGAAGTAATCATAACCGTATGTCGATTGCAATGAAAATGACACAGTGTCATGATCTGTCATACGAGTATTATTCAATATATTCGCAAACTAATCAAGTCATGGCAATCAGAATCGGTTTAACTTGACATTTGTTTTAGTATTAAGTAAATTAAAGCAGTTTCAACAACTGCCAAGAACATTAATCTTTTGACTAAGTTAAATGAAACTCAATATTTTGCGATGGCAGGTTTAAGTATTCAAATAATGAGCGTTTGTTGATGACTGATGATAATGCATACGATTGTACCAATCTTTTTAATATGGACACCTTATTTTTTCGTAGTACGAGTAATATCATCAAAAGGCCTCCCCACCCGAGGCGGGATGGGAGTAACATTCGGATTCGTACTGACTAAAATTCATGGTCATCCTTTAATTACGTTCCAGGGTTACGGTTACATGATAAGGTAGTCTCGGGACCTAATATGGACACCATAACCTCAATAAAGAACTATGGCGTGCTACGTGAAGTTCTCTTCTTTATGAAAATATTCAAGATAAAAAAAATATATTTAAAAAAAGAAAAAACCCGACTGCGTGAAAAAATGTGAAATAACTGAAAAGATAAAAACAAGCTAAGAAATTTTTTTTTTTGGTTTTTAAGCGATCGTGGTGGACAATTTTCACAAACGCAGTTGGAGGCATCAAATGTTCACACCACGACAATGGTGTAGAGTTAACCACTACTGAGTCATCGTGATGGATTACACTTACAAAGAAAGACATGCGGCCGATGATAGAACGTATTGTGTATATTTGATGCCTCCGACTGAGTTTGTGAAAATTGTCCACCACGATCGCTTAAAAACCAAAAAATATATATTTCTTAGCTTGTTTTTATCTTTTCAGATATTTCACATTTTTTCACGCAGTCGGGTTTTTTGTGTTTTTAATTATTATTTTTTCCTACTTATTTAGCTTTTGTTAGCATTTATCAGTCCTAATTAAATTGAAACATATAAGTTATAAATTATATATATATTTTGGTAAACCATTTTTAAACCCTTTATTTTGATACCCCGCTTGACAGAATGTGGCAGATTTAAAAAATATATTTTTAGTTCGGAACCCTTTGCACGCGAGTTCGACTCGCACTTGGCCAGTTTTATGTACCCAGTGACACTCTCACGAATCGAATCTAACGACACCTCTCAAGTTAAAATCCATCAAGCCGTTTAGGCTGCAGAGCGTGCCAAAGAAATATACCCACATACATACATACATACACTCGAAAAACATAACCCTCCTTCTGGCGCAGTCGGGTAAAAAGTGATCATTAAATGATTACCTTTCTAGACTCACATTATATCAAAACAAGAATTTTCCAATCGTTTAGCAACACCTCAAGTTACCCTGAAAGGAGACTATAAATTACTTGAATAATCAGCAAGTTTTCCTCTCTCATTATGTGTGATCTCAAGAATAGTTACGTAATTTATTCGAAGATTTTGCTTTATCCATGCAAACAGGTTAAGTGCCTAGTCAGTCAAAAAATATTTAAGCTTATGGATCTAATATTTAAAGCATGTAATTATAAGTATGTCATCAACTTACTCGTAGTAATAATAGAAAGAAATATACGAGTATATTAGCGCCACATCAACGAGAATAGTGCCAATTTTCATTCCTATCGTACGCTTTTGAAAATCACCTACTAGTAGTAGCACCTAAAGTTATAGCAAAAGGAAATGCAGCTTTCTACAATTTTATAGCTCATATTACAAGCACAGCTTATTTTGCTACATCTTCGAATATCATTAATGATACGAAGGAACTTTATGACCAGTCGAGTGCCCTGAAAAGTTGCAAAACGGGAGTGTAATATTTAGTACCTAACATCATCTCACTGCCCAGAAGTTCGTGGTGCTAATACCGAATAACACTTTACTTGTGACCATAAGACCATCGAGCCAGTAAAATATGAAATTCTTGAATTTAACAAATTAATTAACATTTTCCTGATCTCAACTGACTTCAAAAATAGATTACACGTTTTGAAGACAAGATTGACTAAAGTACATAAATAAGTCTCCCATTACGATTCTGTTTAACGATTACGTGAAACGCGGAATAAAATATATGTAACAAACTTGAAGTGTTGACGTAACTGCGGAAATTACCATGTAAAATGAATTTGTTTTTTTTTTGCAATGATATATAGCATTTAATAAGGTGATTGTCTGAATATTATGATGCAGGATGATGTAAATCGGAATATATGATAAATAAGTTGATATAATTATCTAGCGATATCACCTTCACTTTCAATCTATGTAGTCATTGCAGAAGAGTTTGACCAAAAGGTCAAGAATTATTCCTCCTGTATGGATATTTGTATAATTAATACTTTTGAAAATATAAAGAAAATAATGTTTAAGTTTCTTATAAGACTTGAACAAATTATTACAAATGATTACCCTTGTATGTAACATCAAGCCAATTTTTCAAACAATCCCGTAATCACGTTAAATAACCTTTTAAAATTCCAAGGTGCACTTATTATTTTTATTAAAATTTCACCGCAACAAACGAGCCAGTTTTGGGCGTATCACAATAATTAAAGAATTCAATAAACCCGCTCTTAAGATTTGCAACTTCACTCGAGGTTTAACGTGACATTTTTCCCGATAATTATATATAATTTTATTTATGCTTGCAGAGTAATCGTCTCACATGGCACTTATTTGGTGGTCCGAAATTTTTATTCGTTTTTCGAACAAAAGCCGGTTGACAACTCGATAATTTAACGATGTAATTATTTCTTAAACAATAAGAGCGAGTATTGTGTAACGTCGTAAAACTTTGTGCGATTGAAAAGATTGCCGATCGTAGATGTTTTCAGCTTTATAAAGTTGTACAGCTTTGTCAGAACGTGATTTATTTGTGTATGGTACATTTCGAGGGAGCACGTAAATCTGTCAATGTAGCCATGAAATAATGAAGTGCAAAAGAAATTGAACTCAAAACATTTGTTACAGTTGTGTTTTCTCGCCTTATCATCTCGCCCGCCCCCTTTTAAATGAACTTTAATTTGTCTTAACGTATCTTGCCGGGGTGCTATGACAGGAAACCTCCACGTGCGCCCGTGAACTGGAGTTCCCTTTCGGATACGTCCGGGGGGAAGACCAGTTTTTCGGGCCGGTGCACCCTGGGATGCGGGCAAAAACTCTTCCTTAGGCACTGTGTGCCTAAGGGGTCTCTTTGCCCGTATGCGAATAGCCCGTCGTGTGGACGCTCCAACGCGTGTCCCTCTGATCAGCAGAGGGCACAGCGGCGGAGCGGGCTTGTGGACGGTGAGTAATGGGTAGCTCGCCGTCCGACCAAGGAACAAGCCCGGGTCGGTGGCGCGTCGTGTTTCGCGCCAAATGCCTGCTGGGGTCGCGGGTTTTTTCTTAACCCAGGATACCGTGGCCCCGGAACGTAAAGGGCATCCGAAGGAACACGGGTGGATTTTAGTCAGTAAAAGTCTGACAGTCCCTTCCGCCCCACCCAGGGCGGGAGGACTCATTTGATAAAAAAAAAAACGTATCTTGCCCACTTTTCATAATTGTATTGCGTGGGTTTTATAAATGGAGTTAATTTATTATTTGTCCCAAATGTAAAAAAAGAATTCAACGCTTTTGTCAACTATCAAAAGTAGAACAACGCATGACCTGATTAAATTATTATTTTACTGCACAAACGGGCGACAATCTTGGAACTGTCATATAAATTGAGTCCTGTAAAATATAGTAATTTTAATGTCAAAACATTAGTAAATAAAAGTAAGTGAACGAAATATTTACGATAACGATTAGAAGAATTGAATTTGAGGAGCTCGTGGCTAAATATTACAGTCGCACAGGCCGATCTTCGCATTTTTCATAGCGAGTTTCCCCCATGCCTCGGAAAGCACGTAAAGCCGTTGATCCCGGCTGTCATTTTGTAGATCTTTGACAGTCGTTGCTGTTAGTCAGAAGCTCTAAAGTCTGACAACCAGTCTTACCATGAAATATCGTATTACCCAGATACTGGGTTGTGGAGGTCCGATAGGCAGTCGCTCCATGTAAAATACTGATATTGAGCTGCATCTGGTTCGTGGTTCGACTGGAAGCCAACCCCAATATAGTAGGGGAAAGGCTAGGCAGATGATGATGACGATTAAAATAATTGCAAATTATAACAGTCTTAAAATATTTTCTATTAAAGATCTCGTTATTAATCAAAACACAGGTAATTGTTTCAAGTTTACAAACAGCTAAATACCTATCTAGGTTAGGAGTACTCGACGACATCTGCAGCATTTATTATAAGTGCTGCAAATGCATGCAACATGGCGGAAAGTTATTAGAAATCCATTACAAAGGTCATTGACATCACTACCAATGTTAGTGCTGACCACAAAGCCTAGACTACGCTCCGCGCTCCACGTAGACCGCAACACATTTTATGGATACTTCGAATAATCTTTAAATTTCACAAAATGGTTATTTCTACTAACGGTCGTGAGGGAAAATTCTATTCAGAAACGGATCCGTGGTTTGAGAGGCTATTGTGCTCTTGATATATTCCATGGATCGCCTTTTACGGGATAAAGAGGCTTCTTTCCGTCAGCATCAACATCTTAAAGGAATATTTACAGTCGTCAGGGGAAAATAACGAGGGACAAAACCGCACCAAAGTAAGGCCGCAATGCAGAAGTTTGGACACTCTAAGTATAGCACTCCGCAAGCCAAAAAAATAAACATTGGGAAACAAAAAGTGTTCAATGTTGATTTATTATACTTTGCTTGATCTCATTTTCTATGTCAAATGAAAGCAAACTCCTGTGTGTTACGCTAGACCTGACCATGAAATGCAGAAGACCATGCGCAGCTGTTGCCTTTGTAAGCACTAACAAGAGCTCTATAAAATAATTAATAGATTTAAAAAAATCTAAAAACCCACGTTTTTAAATGTCCTAAAAATAAGAAAATAACCCTACGGGGCTGAGAGAGGGGCCACTCAAAACGTGGGGCGTATATTATCTAAGGGATTATTTATGGGATCTATTTACATGATGTGTAAAGATCGTGGGTGTAACTTGCAAAGATACGCCCCCACGTTTTGAGTGGCCCCTCTCTCAGCCCCGTAGGGTTATTTTCTTATTTTAAGGACATTTAAAAACGTGGGTTTTTAGATTTTTTTAAATCTATTAATTATTTTATTATTTTTATCTTGTTCATCGGGTTTGAAGCTAACCTGAAAATTTCAGCCTGCTAGCTTATCGGGAAGTGCCTCAAAGCCAGTCCGCCATCTTGGACGTCCGCCATATTGGATTTAAGTCACATGATTATTTTTTTCGTATTCTGACAGCAAACCCTTTCATTTGATACCCTTATCATGGGGGTGGATTACAAACAGCAAGTCCGCCATCTTGGACGTCCGCCATATTGGATTTAAGTCACGTGACTATTTTTTTCGTACTCCTGACAGCAAACCCTTTCGTTTGATATCCATATCATAGGGGTGCATTTCAAATAGCCTGTCTGCCATCTTAGACGTCCGCCATATTGGATTTAAGTCACGTGACTATTTTTTTCGTATTTCTGACAGCAAACCCTTTCATTTGATATCCATATCATAGGGGTGCATTTCAAATAGCCTGTCTGCCATCTTGGACGTCCGCCATTTTGGATTTAAGTCACGTGACTATTTTTTTCGTATTCCTGACAGCAAACCCTTTCATTTGATACCCATATCATGGGGGTGGGTTTCAAACAGTCAGTCCGCCATATTGGGGAGGCCGCCATATTGGATTTGTTATAACGTTTGTTAGCTAGTCATGTATTGTCATCAGAATTCAGAGCGTGTGCAAAATTTCAGCTTTCTAGCTTATCGGGAAGTGCCTCAAAATTGTGTTGCAAAAGTCCAACCGGAACGACAAACAAACAAATAAACAAACAAGAAAAGTGAGTTTATAAAAACGTGGGAAAATTGCTGCCGGCGTGACTTGATTTTGTCACTTTGCGGGCCTCAAGTCCCGCACAGTGACAAAATCAAGAAAACCAAAATCAATCACCTTTTGCTAGTCAATTAGCAAAAGGTTGCAACCGCTGCCCTACACCAAGGAGCTGCTTATCAAATACGTATTTTCAAGAAGGTTTAGGATAGTTTAATTCTATAAATAGAACTAAAAAACTAGAAGATGTTTATCTGCCTATCTATGAAGATTTATGATCTACCTCAATGTTCTAACGACGTAGAGGACGATACAATGTTCCCAATTGGCCAACAATGGCGACCAGTGAAAGACTCAGTCTTTTGCCAAACAATGGGACAAGCGCAAGAAACAACTAAAGAAACACAGCAAATGCATTTGTGAGAAATAACGAACAATGCACAGTTAATGGGTCCGACACCTGCAAGATCTAGGGTTACCGTGAGGATTCATTAAGTAGATCATCATCGTACAGACAGACTAATTAATGGGATATAATATATTTTGCGTTTTACAAATATGGGTAACTAGCGGCCCGACGTCCCGGCTTCGCAAGGGTGGCCTATTCATTTGTTCAAAAAAAATATAAATAAAGAACCGCTCGACCGATTTTGTGCAAACTTCACATAAACCACCTACTAAATAGTCCGAATAAAGCCTAAACATTTGGTTTGGATGGGTGAGCCCGTTCCTGAGTTATAAAATTACAACGAAAGTGGCATTGATTTTATATACTCGTATATTGATTAACATACTATACGTTACATTTGTTTTAAGAATGATGATTTTGAAAGCTCTCTTAATTCATGGGAGAAAGATTCACGGTTCAAATCTATGGGTTAGTAGTAGGTAGTGTGTTTTTTTACGGCAGGACCTCTGTCTGGAAGCAAAATATTTTTTGTGAACGTCAATATCCATTAATACCGTCTTTTGTTGACTTTGTATTGCAATAATATCAGCAAAGTGCGCTGTGTACCACTTATACATTTTAAAGACAAATCGTTGTTTCCATAACAGTTGGGGATTTTTGTAAGCAAAAATTAAGCTAAGAAAGTGCGTTTTTTTCTATTTCCAATGCAATCATAAAGTTGAGACAGATTATCTATTAAATTGACTAAATTATGTTTATAAATACACAAGTTATTAGCCTATAAGTCATGCCTCATTAAGACCTTTTGTAATAAGCCATAAAGTAAGGCTAAGTGACTACAAGTAGGTGGTCAAAGAAGTTACTTAATCAAGACTTGCAAGTTATTTATATCTATAAACAGTGATCAGAGTAATTTACATTTTTAGTAATTGGTTACGTAATCAGTGATACTGATTATGAATGCAGAAACACAAGCTGCATCTGTGCAATGTGCATAGGTATTTATTACATGCAGTGATTACGAAATAATTGAAAATTATTACCACACATTAGACATGGTCATACAAGGCATACAACATGCAGCATTCGATAGATAAATCTGAAAAATACTCTTTAACTAATTAAAATTGCTTTTTAGGGACTGTCTGTAGTATGTCCAATCAGCACGCGTAGTATGCCCAATTCTACCAAGAAAACACATAATTATTTCTATTCAATTTGACATTTACCTTGCACGAGGATTGTGCAACCCGTTGACCCGTAGTTTTTTTTTCTAAACTTTTAATCTACGCCATGCTACAGACGATATCGACGCGCGTTATGGATACGCTACGGCTAAGGACAATAGACATCTTTGGACATCCAGTTGTTTTGTATATTCGTCTGTCAAGAAAATAAATTGGTTTCTTCGATGTTATGCTGCGTCGGCAGAATTGTTTTATTATAGTGTAAATGAAGTTTTCTTTCCATAAGAATAATTATTTTAATTTTCCATTCGCTTTACTTCGAAAAATGAAATTAAAAACCCCAAAACTTTTCCGAACTGCTTGACTTAAATTAACTTTAATTATAGCATCACTTTATCCTTGTTATGATCATTTTGCTCACGATAAAATCATACTTAAATCTTTGTGATTTTTATTTAGTTTCTGGACATTATTACTATTTATAAACGGATGTTGATGTCCGGTGCAAAATTGTATCATATTATATAATTATGACCGAATATTTTAGTTGTAATTTACATTACCGACCACATACGTAGTTACTGGTTACTATGCTTTAAGAGACCAATAAAATTATATTTTTTTTATGGTTGTAGGATGTGGTTGAGTAGTTATGCCGAAATCAAAACCTTTTTTTTAAAGGATATTAATAAATTATTACATTATATCAAAAGTAAATCTGTTTGGTACACATAAACAAACTAACGTTACTTAATTTTTAACTGAAGTCTCTGTACACGGTATTAACAGTGAAATGATTTCAAAGACTGTTAAAATTATAGATCATTTCAATAATTACGTTCTGAAATTAAATGTGCTAAAGATTACAAATTATGAAGCAGCGATTTAAATTCGAGAGATGAGAGAGCTTTCATGTAGACCAAACTAAAATTACGTCTAGAAATTGGCTCCGAACAAAAATTAATCTGTTTATCACCTTTTCATTTGGAAGTGAAATTGTCACGAATGTAGGTCGCTACCACCGAAATGATTTCAAAGAATAAGAAAATGACAGATCATTTAAATAATTACGTGATTTTTGGAAACGTAAATTGAGAAATGTCAAAATGTCACACGTCTTTGGACATCCTCATCATCATTAAGATCTGTAGTCACCAATTATAACTGCCAAATAAGTAATGTATATTAACCAGTGAATGTAGTATTAATCACGCACTAACCAACTGATCATGATTGTCCATTGCAGGTGGTTCAATCTCAGAAGATCCATTGTCCAGATCTGTTAATTATGATGTATCTAGTGACCACTGTTTTTTTTATTGGATCCTGATTTCAAGATGTGGATCTACTGTTGCACATTTGCAAAAAGTTAATATGCTATATTTTTGTGAAATTGTAACATTATTGTTGGTAAACATTAGTAAAATTGTATCGTTTTTCGATACAATTCGCAAAATTGTTTCGATTACTACGTCTAACTAACTCTTCACAATTGTCCCTTAGTATCTAATGAAATGAACACACACACGCGTGGATGCCACCGAGTTCGATCAAAAGGAAGCGATAAGGGACCCAGTTCCCGTAAGAAAATACACGAGGCGTAGTGAAGACGACCGCTTTCGTTCGTCCCCGCCAATTGTCGGAAGTCGCCAGTTCTCGTCCACCGGAGCGCTTCCGTCACTTATTAAAGTTCCATTCGTCACGTCACATAGGGCTACCCAAAAAAGTTATTCAATAATTTAGTTAAGAGTTTTGTTTAAGGAACTCATGATTATAAAGAATCGCGAAAAGAGTACGAAAATATTATGTGGCTGTCTTTGTAATCACTACCTTGGATCATCATCATCAGCCTATAATGTTCCCACTGCTGGGACACAGGCCTCCTCTCTAAGAGGGAGTGGGCCATAATCCACCACGCGGGCCCAGTGCGGATTGGTGGATGTCACATGTCTTCAAATTTTTGGTTCTAGGACATGCCGGTTTCCTCACGATGTTTTCCTTCACCGTTTTGAGAGCAGTGGTGATGAAATAAATTACACAAAGTAATGCGCCAGGCGGGGTTCGAACCCACGACCTACAACTAAGTCGGGACCGATACCACTGGGCCACCTTGGATCACCTGAAATAAATAGGTACCTATGCTCTTTTCTTATTATTTTTGACACATGCTACGTAAGTTCCCTCAATTTCTTTTTTGTTCATGCATGGACAACAGTGAAAAATTTTTCATTCCGTGTGTTATTGTTATATTTGTTAGGATTGACTTATATTCCTCATCATCACGTGTTAAACCTATAACAAAAGTATACAAAGGCGCGCTTGTGTCGCTTATTACATTATTTATATTGCACTTCATGTGTACGATAGTGTCTTCTTAACATGAATGCATTCTTTATAAATGACGTAACTTTAAATACTGCCAGTTTTCACTAAATGTCAGTTTCAAAATTTGAATCCAGGATGTAAACAAACAAAGCACGTGAAATGATCTGAGGGCATAGACAAGTGCTCAACTATGTACATGAAACTTTTTCGGACTACTTCGACTCGTCTTTCAATACTTTTCTTTTACTTTCATTATCGAGATTGTCATTTATTTATTTAAACGGGACGCTCTCTTTCTTTATGTAAGTAAAGATAAGTACGCAATGTGAGTCTACGTCAAATTCTATTCACAAAACTCTAAGAAGAATTTTTATAGCGTAATCAAAAGTTGTAAGCGTTTAACAAGAAGTTAAATCGCTCTCAATTATTTTTAATTATAAGCTGTTGAGTCGCGTTGTTCACTGACAAAAGATGTTAACAAAACAGATCATTTAATCCTTTCTTCTCATTGTATTTCAAACCTTAAGTACAGACAATTAAGGATGTATTTTTAGAAGACAGGTCGTAAATATTTGTGGTGTGTCTCATTTTTGAAGGATAGGAGAAGATAAGATGAAGACTAATAAAATAAACAAAGCAATAATCACCAAAAGTCATATGACATGATACGGTTACTATTTTTAGAACGTTTACGTGCAATCGGCTTAGATCTTTAACCGCCCGACAAGATTTTTTTTTCTATTCTGCTTTGTGTCTCTGCTAGGCAAACGTCTTCCTGCATTCCTTCCAGACATCATGTTCATCCCGCTGTCTTTTTCGCGGCCCGTCGCGACCACGTGGCCCTATTTCAGGGATCCAATCCTGAGATTTTCGAGCCCACAATTCTTTCACGAACGTTTAATTTATTAACTTCCAAGACTTTATACGAACCCAAAAATGATATAAAAATATCGCACGTCTATTTAAAATCCATCATTAAAGAGGTTGGAAAAAATCGAAAATCTTATCATCGAAAGTGACAACCCTGCAATATCGATTCATATCGGGTGCGAAAAAAGTGGCCCAGAGTCACTCTTCCGTTTATTTGTTACCCAATTTAAATAGTCCTGAGAAAAGTTAATAGTAAAATATTCTGTACGTAGAATTATTTTTCACTAGAAAAAAACGTAAAAGCATTCAAAAGTGAGAAGTAATGTGGATGATGTAATAAGTAATTATCATTAAGATAAGGGGAAAAACAAAGAAATGATTGATGGATTGTGTGAAATGTGAATCAATTCATATTTCACAGACTATTGACGTCTACTAGAGAAGTGTGACAGAGCAGTGGCTCCGATGGGTTGGCTCATAGGTTAGAACCAAGCCAGATAATAAAACTTTTATAATTTATTTACCACTGCTCTCTCAAAACGGTGAAGAAAAACGTAGTTAAGGAAACCGGCATGTTCTAGAACCAAAAGTTCGAAGAAGTGTAAAATCTGCTTAATGGATTACAATACAACCCTCTCCCTCTCATGAGAAGAGGTCTGTGACCTAGCAGTGGAAACATTATACGAGTAAGCTAACTATGCTATTAGAGAAGTCTAGGAAAACAAGTCACGCAGTTGACAACCTATACTTACTACAGTATACAATAAATTGGTTGGGTTAAATAAATTGGTGGGCTGTTAAAGAAGTAAGAAAAGTAAAATGGCATTTTAGTGAAATTGATATTATCAGAAACACATCAATAAAATCTATCCTACAATTATCGAATGATGAATATCATACACAATTTCTTATGTCTCATCCAAAGGCAATACTACCAGGTGATAAATAAAAACAACGTAGCCGCAAGGCGTAGCAGGTTGATCACTTTATCATCATTACTGACAAAGGAATTGCCACATTAAAGGTGTAATGCACCTCTTTTTATACACCGATCTTGGCTTAATACAGGCTGGCGTGTGCAGTATGTAGTACATTATCAGATAAAAATTTCTTAAGGAAACATTCACTTTATTGCATTGTTTTCTCTTTGTTTTGATATTTCTTATAGTACGCAAAGTACTTTATCTTTATTTGTATTACGTGCAGTTATAGTATCTACAATTGGCTTTATTTTTATAGCAACTGTATTTAATTAGCATTATTGCGATTTTTAAAAATAGCATTTTGCTACCTATAAATAGGTACCTACTACTGCATCAGGAAAAATGTCACAATAGAATTTTATAATAAAAACTTTTATTGTATGCCTAATTCAAAGCTGAATTTGTGATTACTTTACTATTTTAAACATCCTATGTTTCAAATTAAGACGATTTTAATGATAATTAACTAATGATATTAGTTCTTCACATTAGTCTAATGTGAACTAAAGAATTTTCTTGCAGGAATAAGAATTCCGTTTTTCACTAAAATGTTTCTACGTAATGATTAGAAAAAACGTTTAAAATAACTGAGATACCTCAAATTAATGAAAGAACACGGTCTCTGCCGATAAAGGTTGAGATGTTATGTTCCTTAAACGTATCGGGTTGAATTAAAATGTAAGGCCCTTCGTACATTCGGAAACTCAAGTTTCCGATACCTTACGACTTCAGTATCCAGGCGACTCTCGCAATAGAAATGCATATACGTTCGTACACACGCACGCGACGCGCGACGCCAATCGCGCGCTACCTATCTGCTGACATCGCCGCTACTTGAGTTTCCGCGACTTTCAAGATGGCGGAACAATTTATTTACCATTTTTTATTTTATTCACAGAATAAAGGGTTCCGTTGCATATTCTTGAATCATTTTTGGAAAGTAATTATTTTAAAACGATATAAATATATTTAGAATACTCATAACAAATCTTAATTTGGTATGCAGTTTTATTAAAAAGTTGGGAGAGATGGTTTTTTTTCTATTTTATTGAATAAAATTTAAAAATTAATTTAAAGTATTGGATTTGGATTAATGTTAGGTTCACAGGAAATTAACTGTGAAGGGCGGACTGTCACACGACTGATCTTATAAAGATTCCGTTTTTTTTTTGAACTTTCGGAACCCTAAAAAGTGTACTTTGATCGTCACAGTCATGCGTCAGCCATTTTATAAATTCATATTCTTGACCACCCATCATGACCTTTTGACGCGGCGCTAGTGTCTATGTCGTTACATCAAATTGCATTATAAAAATTTAGTACCTCGAATTTTCCGCAGGTCATGAGTAGTGGCGAAACTCTAGTATCGGAAACTTGCGTCGCCTCGTGTACGAAGGTTCGTACACGAGGCGACGCCAGTTTCCGATACCTTACGATTTTGGTTTCCAGGCGACTATCGCAATACAAATCCATAGAGGCTCGTACACAGGTCGCGTCGCCGACATGCGTCGCCGACTCTAGTCGCTCGCTACTCATCTATCAAGATCGCCGATACCCAAGTCTTCGCGATTTTTAACCGACGAAAAATTTGTATCTGAGGTAGAAAAATATCCTTGTTTGTATCATTACAATTAATAATAATAATATTCCACAACTATCACACAACGCCATCTCGTCCCAAGCTAAGCAGAGCTTGTGTTATGGGTACTAAACAACTGATAAACATACTTATATATTTCTAAATACATAAAATAATATAATAGATAAATTACACCCAGACACAGAACAAATGATCGTGTTCATCAAACAAACATTTGTCCTGGGTGGGAATCGAACCCACGTCCTCCGGCATAGCAGTCAGGGTCACTAACGACTAGACCAACAGGCTTGTCAAATTCAAAAGAATATTCTAATAGCTATTTAGCATGGAATATGAGTCCTCCCACCCCGGGCAGGGCGGGAGGGACTGTCAGACTCGTACTAACTAAAATCCACGGTGTCCTTCAATAGAACCTAACAAAACGATAGCGCGATGCGATCTAACTCGACGACAGCGCCATCTATCGAGCATGGTGTCAAACTTTTTGCACTTTTATAAATTATTATGGTTTCGTTACAAACATTACTACTTTAACCCAGCTTCGTCATGTACTTGCACATACGACAAAAATAAAGTAATTAAGAAAACGAAAACATTAAAAAAAACCTATTCAAATCTGAAATTTGAAACCACGGTCATCATCATAGTAGTAAGGGCGTCAGCGTTCCGGTGCAAATAAAAGAAAACTATAAAAAAAACCTAGAAAAAAATTGAATAAACCTCTAAAAAACAACTGAAACACGAAAAAAGAAAAATTCTATGTTTACCTGGGGATTGAACCCATGGTCACCACCTTGAAAGTCAAAGCTTGAACAAATCGAGCTACCTTGTAGCCGGTTGGCGCGGCGAAATTATGAACCATATTCTTTCTAGATTGATTTTTTCCTCTATACGCGCCAATTTTTAATTCCAAAAATTTGAAATAGGAATGCGCTCGTCATTTTTAAAATAGAAGCATTTTAATTTATGTTACGAGATGTACATTTTGTGTTTTGTACAATGTATTATTAAGGTTGAATATAGAATGTTGGCCGAATAGACGATTTGAGTCTTACGACTCGAGTCGCCGCTGTGTACGGATCGTGCGCTACTAGAGTCGCGCGACTTGGGTATTCGACTGGAGTATCGGATACCCGAGTCGCCTAATGTACGAAGGGCCTAAGTAAACGGTATTTATTGAGAACTCGTACAACGCTTGGTAGTGGTCGACCGATCAGGAATTGACACTTATAGGCAAAGCAAACAAATAGGTAAATCTGACAATATTACTTGCTCAAAGACTGTGTTGGAAAGAATATGATAAAATGTGACTAGAAAATAATTTACTGTTCTCAAAATAAGATGACAAAAAGTATTGAAGAGAAATGCTCAGTCGACGCTAACGCTAAGGCGCGGGCCACAAGAAAAGACGTAAGACGCAGACGGGGCGGAGACATATTATTTTATTGTCTCTTCGGCGTCTCTTTCATACAAAATGTATAGAAGCGTCGCGACGTAAAACACACAGAAGAGACGAAGCGCGGCGGGCGCGACTCTCATACATTTTCGCACGTCCGAGACGCGTCCTCGTCTTACGTCTTTTCTATGTGGCCCGCGCCTAACGCTCACAGTGAGTGTCTAGCAGAAATTATTACATAAGGAATTGGAACAGTTGTATCTTCATGTTATGCATGGTTGGAAGTAGGTATAAAGGCGCTAAAAGAAGTGCCTAACAGAAGTCAGAATTGAACACAGGTGCCAAAGAAATCAAATACAAATCAAGATCAAATTGTAAACGTGTTGAGCAAATGTTTCGTAGAAAGATTGCTATGTAATTAATTCTTCGATATCGCTTTGGAATAAGTTCAAGATTTCCAACGAATCTGA
Source organism: Agrotis clavis (assembly GCA_954870645.1). Lineage (NCBI taxonomy): Eukaryota > Metazoa > Arthropoda > Insecta > Lepidoptera > Noctuidae > Agrotis > Agrotis clavis. Next base: position 12,701,274 of record OX940935.1, read on the forward strand.
AGCCAAATTACAACAAAATATAACCCATGCCAATAGATTAACAGACACGTGAAAATAAGAAATGAATGTTTTTTTTTTCTCCTACAGTAGTTGGTGCAGTTACGATATCGTCGTGGCTATCGATACTTTTAAAGACAACTGAAAACTGTAAAATATTTACTTTAGTAGAAAATAAGAAATCTGGTATTGCTACAGAACTTCGAAATTCGGTTATAGACTCTCATTACCCTACTGTTTGAGCTAAGAACTGGCCACATGGCTTTATTTAAACCTCGAATGCTTTTTTGTGAATAAACCTTTCTGCCAAGAGTTATATAGTCACCCAATCACCCAAGACGTCACTTAACCCGTAATCTACACCTTGTGAGTTCTTACCGAAAATTGATGGACCAATTAAAGAGAACTGCAGTGTTATCATTGCAAACAGTTGAAATTGGAACAGAAGTGGCAGTTCCAAAAGTAAATCAACTTTCGTTTTTTCATTTTCTTTTTTTATTAATGCCACTTGATAATTGTACAATTATCTGGCCAGTGTTATCAGGTCGTAAGTTAATTCAGTGTTTCAGAGCTTTAGTGCCGATAAATCTTCGCGTTTACAGGTCTCTTTGCTGATATCGAGTCATAAAAAATTACGGGCGGTGCGTATGATCATTTTTTCTTACTTCTTCATGATAAACTACAGTTCTGATTGTGTGTTATCTATTACATAAATCTTTGATGCTCAAAATATTTTAATCTTGTATCATTCAAGGTCATGATAATCATGATTGGAAAATTTTATAGTAGATATCTGTTTCTGACCGAAGAATTTTCGATACACAAAATTAATTACTGCAGTCGTGATTTCAAAGGTTGGCCCCTGTCTAATCTAAACATGTCTACCAACGTAAGTGACAGATAAAAATAAAACAGCAAGCTGCATCGTGTCTGCGTATGACAATCAAATATAGGTCATACCTCTAGTAGTCACGAGACGAGACCAACCCGTGTACAACTGGTAGTAGTAGCAGCCGCCACAAAGAAATTAAACTGGTTCGTTGTTCTTGACTAAAAAACGTGCATTAGGAATACTACACACTACTTCGGGTCTACACATTCGAATCAGAAATATTGATTAAATCAAAATGCCGTTCTCAAACAACTTCTGCACATATTTGACTTGCATGCGTACTGATTGATAAACTTCATTCTGTATCTAATTAAGCTCAATCATTTTCTGATCTGATAAACACAATTTGAGCAAAGCGGCGTGACTTTTTCCTAAATGTATAGTTAGATTTCATTTTACCGCCCGGCTGTGTCTTATTCGGGTCAGTATGCCGAACATGTGTGTAGCGCCTTTTAAATTAATTTGTTACAAAGATAAGGGTTAGGTCAAAGACTACATGTTTTAAAATTATTAACCAGTAAATCTAGTCTTAATTTTTACTGGGTTATAATTTGCAAAAATGTTGATGTCGAAAGGGAACGATTAAACATGTGACTTTTAAGTTTTATCGTAGAGCATGACATAAAGCTTACACCAAATCTCAACCTGTCACTGACTTGAGTGCTGAATTAAAAGCACAAGAAGAAAATAAAAGTAATGACTACCCAATGAAACAGTGTTCAACATTTAAATGAAGGCATGTCAGAAAAAAAGCGAATAAAAACCGCGATTTATTGCAAAAGAATATTTAACGTTATACTTTAGTGAAGGCGAACTTCTGAACTCGGAGCACCAGTTAATAGACATCCGCAACCTCGTCAAGTTGCGGTTACGTACAATAACCTTATACAGGGACTTGACTCTATATACGCGGTGTACAATGACAACAAGACGACAGATCTTTACGAAATTGCGAAACTTCGGAATAAATTAGACAATGCGATCGAGGACATCATGAAGGTTCTCTCGCAATTCCATAAATACATAAACGGAACAGATATCACGCCAAATAAACATTTCGAAAGCAATTCGCATACTTAACAACCAATAAAACATTTTAATCGTCGAGCAAATTTGACAATTTTTTGACTAATTAAAACTGAATTCATTTATCGCCGACCTAATTTAGCCACAATTAGCAATAATAAAGCATCTGCAATAAACACGTAATGCTGTTGATATCCTTACAATTTCATTAAAAGTTACAGCCATGATGTCCTTCTTCGGCACTCAGACACTACTTGAACAATAAAACGTAGTCAGATAGTCGTTGAATCACTTGACATACATTTGGGAGAGGAGAAATTCTTACGTGAAACCTAAAAAATAAATGGAAAGAATCCAATTATCCAAAACAATCTAGAAAAAGCAGGTCACTTTATATTTTTAACTCACGCCTAATTAACTTATTCATGGTCTTAAACTGGGATAAAGTCATACACACAACGATCCAAAGCAAATGTTAAATAATACTAGTTAAATTTTGTTCAATAGAAAATTCAAATGCTGGAATAAGACCATTAAATCTTGGGTTAGAGTGGTTTCTCACGCCACTGGGCCCTAAAATATGTGTACATAGAGCTGATGTGCTTTGATATTTATTTCTGAAGTATGCGTAGGAAATGTCGATTATAGAATATTAGGTCTATTTATGAATACTCGTACCTTATTTTAATAATATGGTCATTAAACGAATTGCTAGAGTCAGAAGGTTCTCTTAGTAGTATGTTCAAAGTATTTTGTTAAATTTTGATTGAAATGGAAGTAAATAGTAAATAATTTAATAAGAAAATCATTATGATGGCACCAATTGTTAAACGACACATTTAATACTCGTATAGAAAGAAGTATACAAAAATACAATATAAATTAAGTGCGTAAGTGAGAAACCGATTATATTCATATCTGTTAATTAATTAATTTAAATTGAATTCGACAGATTTTTTTATTTAAATGGTTTCTACTGTAATAGTAAAGAATTTTACAGTAAAAACCGTTTCGGGAAACGAGATTTCACTACGTCAATTTTGGGTACAATAACTGGTCATATTTCGAACAAAGTTTCCACCCCGGTGAGTTTATTTGTTCTGGTTTTTCATGGTTCAGTTATAAAGTTCAAAGGCAGAAATGAATTCTGTACTTTAAATTCAGTGAAAAACATCTATTTTTATTGTAAGCTTGTTTATACTGTCTAACAAATCTTATTATTAGATCTGTTTGAGGAAACAGCGTTGTAATTTTACACTACTTGGTTAAGTAAAACAGGTGGATTCATGATGAAATTAACAGTATTCCAGTTTCATTTACAAAGTCAATGTCTCCATTTACCTCCTTGACATTTCACAGCAAAGAAATTACCTTCTTTATCGCATTCACTTGTATGTCAAGACGATTACAGTTCTCATCGTAAACCAATTTTATCACTTGTTATCTTTTTCGATCTAATCTTTAATTATTCCAGACGTTTTGTTGCTCAAATAGCAACCAATTATTGTGTGTATATATCTTGATGTCAGATCTAAGTAATTTATCAACTCAGTGACTGCATATTGACGCAAAATTCAAACAATCTGCACAAGACTGCGACAAGTGAAACAGTAACATTATTTAGTATCCAGTGAACCGATAAGTATGTAAATGAAAGGACAGACAGTGGAGATAAATTGTGTACATAGACGTTTAAACCCACGTATTTCATCAAAAGAGGGCATAGAACTGAGTGATAATAAATTATTGTTAATTAGTACAGCCAGTTTCTTGTTCAACATTATTAATTGGAATACGTCCTAGCTTGTTGTGTGAGGCCTCAACCTTGAATGGCCCAACCTTTAGAACACCATAAGCTCAATTATCTAGCACAAACAAAACAAAAGCGTTAATAGACTTAAGCCTTGACATCTTATCAATAAGAACATGAGTATTCTAGGAGAGTATTAAAGTATATTTCCAAACAGTTAAAGAAACTTCCATTGGAAGCTTTTTCTCACTTTGGTGTTCCATTCCATTACCACAGGTCACAATCATAAAATATAACACCATACAATTAATTTTAACCCCACTAGTACTTACATAGGTATAATTATTTTGATTCCTTTGCAGTTTTTCTCAGAATACCAAGTATCCATTTACACTCTGTTAGCCCTTGTGGTCAATACAAATCTGTCTCAGTAAATGTCAACCGTCATGGTGACCGTTTTACATTGAGAGGTTGAACTTTTCACATTCGTTTTAGAAGCGAGGAAATATTGATACAATGCAGGGTTTAAAAACAACAGAATAGAGTCAAAACAAACGAATTTCAATGATGACATTGTGAAATACAACGTTTGAGGCATACGAGTGCGATGGGACAATGATAAGGACAATCACAAAGGTTATCTAGTCTCCTTGAACCGCCACTTTTTGACTGTATTTTTAAACTGCTAATAAATGCTAATGAAAAACCCGTAGGATTTTATCTAGATCATCTGGTACCTTATTCAAGTACACGGAAATCGTAAAAGATTATCATAGATCAGAACCTGTTGTCGGTGGCGGAAAATAAGCTAAAAATAGAGCAAGATTATTTCCATTTGAAATCAAATAAAACTACAAAGTTATTTGCAACGACTAAATTAAGAGCAGGAGTAGGGCTATAAAATGTCAAATTAATTAAAGTAACTGCGATATTATACGTAATGGCTATTTAATTTGCAGTTCATTTTTGCGATATGGATGTTGATAATGGAGGTAAACACGAAGGATATATGGCAACAGATATCGAAACCTTCCCACATGACATCGAAGCAAACTAATGAGCATATTAAAATTCACACTATCGTTTACACTATTATGTCTCATTTTGTGGCATTAACCAGTGAAACGATGTCAGGCAAAGAATACTGATTTTATTGAAACTGATATTGCTGACAACTCAATTGTGCGTGCGAGTGTTGTTGGATAAAAAAACTCGAAGTTCAAAATTATGCAATCGTATGTATAATTTAAATCAAGTTTGTTACACGTTTTGACACCTTGAATTGCATTATTCTTTGCTTTCGGAAAATTGAACTTTACATTATATCTATTTTTATAAACTGCACATCTAATTTTGCGTAACTAAACAAGTCTCATCAATATTTTTTAGCACAACGAGGAAAATTTACTGTAGACCTTGCAAATTCTTTTGTTATCAAGATTACAACTACAATGTGGTTCAGAGCCGATATTATGTGAGGTTAACATAACACTATTTTTATAAAACAAAGCATTGAACAAACATCTGGTATCATTAAATGTTACTACAAGTTATTTAAACGCCAGCTATTACCCAATGTAATCTTAATATTTGTTGGGATTCTTCCATATTTTTTTCAAAGAGACTGTTGACTAAAATTGACGTAGTTTTAATGAGTCAAATGACCATGGGGACATTTTTTATTAGTATTTTTCACCTAATCCTTAAGGTTAACTATCTGCGTATGGACGGCATATTTCAGTCTATTAAGCCTTAAACCTTGAAGAAGAAAATATTCAATGGCTATTAGACTTCAGGCAATATTTGTTCAAGAATTATGTCAACGTATTTAACGTGTGTATGTATAATAAAGGTTATCATGTAGATTCAGTGTAAATTCTGTGGACATTTTTTGTATTGGTTTGTCACGATTTGTTTATTATCGCCATCGTCTGTACCTATTGGTGACGATATGACGTGAACTGTCTCGTTTTGTACACATTGTGTATTGTGATTCATTTTGACTTAATTGCTGATATTATCTGCGTCAAATATATATGTGACATTACAACGATAACATCAGGAGAATGGAAGTTTTATTACAATTTTGTATGAGAGGCCCCCTTGTCCGTGATATGGACTGTTTGGACTTCATCATTAGCGTAAATTGTGTTTCAACCCTTTTAGTCGTCTGCTTCCTTTTAAATGTTATTGACCTAAAATACCACTGAAACGTGTTAAAACTCTTGTTAATTTAAATCGTTAGTGTTTGTATTTAAACAGGACCATAGCTAACAAATTTTCTCAATGCGATATCGTTCACTTCATATTTTTCCTTACCATGATCACCGAAGTGTTTTAATTTAGCGGTATTAGCCATGTAAACATGTTTAGATTCAGTACGCTTTCCTGTACTTGTACTAATCAAACTGGCACACAAAGGGACTGTCGGCAATGGAATCGTTCAATAGGATTACCACCAATAATGAATTCTAGAACAGATCGAGTGATCTGTCATGAGATTACGCAAGATTTTACGACTGTGTTGTACTTTATGTGGGTATTATTTAAAGTATAGCTTTGCACGCAACAGGTGCAAGTTAATTAACACTTGGTATATCTCCGTTCACTCCCACCCGTCAGAAAAGGTATAAACTATTATCTGCCAACTCAAGAGTTTAGCTGTCACAAACGAACAGCTGTCTAAAGTTTTCTGCTTCACTTATTACAAAAAATGCGTTATTAAACAATACAACTGTGACAAAAGCGTTACCTAATTCGTCTGATATCTCATGAATTTGAACTTGTTTGTTTCGTCGAGTATTGATAATATTACAGTAATTACTTACGCTTCGCTCTTGTCGTAAGTCGGGAACGTCTGGTGAGTCAGGTCCTGCAGGGATGAGCTAGTCTGAGGCTCAGCAGAGATACCCTGAGCCCTCTGCTTCCGGGGAGCTCTCGATCCCCGGGCATACTGCTGGTACGGGAACACGCTCTGCAACTTGTCCAGTTGCGAGCGCAGTTCCAGCATCTCCTGGTCCCGTTGCTTGAGCAACGCCTCCAGTTCACGTATTCTCTCTATGAGAGGCTGCATGTCGTTCGTCATCGTTGCGTTAGCAACACAATTCTCTGAATCAGCGTTCATTGCGCTTGGAGTCCCCATTATACCATTTAATTCAATATCTCTATACGTTTCGTTTAAAGCACGCCTATCGCCATTCACTGTGGGCGCCACGGTAAGCGCTCCTCCACCTGTGTTCACTAGGGCCCTCGGCTCATCGTCAGCAGCTGTACGCTGTGACGATCCAAAGCAGAGGTTGTCGAAACACACGCGCATTCACTCGGTTACCGAGCACTAAACGGAATCACTAGGGATTTCACTTGTTTATTGTTATTTGAGTACGTAAGGTCCACTGTCACTGTTTGTCGGTTTGGTGGTCGAGCACGGGTCGGGAGCACTGGTGCAGGATGCGTGTGGGTCGTGCGAGCCGTGCGGCGCGGGCGCGGACGAGCGGAGTAGTGCAGATACGCGCGCGCCGCCTGTCCGCTGCTAGGAGTCAGCCCCGCGTGTCTCGGCACCGCCCTGAAAAATACAGTTTACTTGCTTTACTATGGTCATTACATGCTTGTGTTCAATATGTAAGATTTCATCATTTTAAAAGATTTTTTTAATGTCTAATTTTTAACAATGACGAGTGTCCACCAACATAACATTTATGAACTTATAATAAAGGTAAAAAAACAGTTTACACTGAATTTAAAATCTAATCAACGATATGACTACGCATCACCAGCGCTATCTACAATTATACGAGTATTTCACTTATTTTACAAAGGCCAATTTTTAGTAAGGGATTTTATGAATGAAAAATCATTCGAATGTGCGTCAGTTTCTTAAATTATATCAGGGCAAACGCCACTCTTTGAAGAAAAGACAGGTGATCGAAAAGGAAAATTTTCAACATTTTGAAGGATCACCTTGCTTTATCAAAATACGTTTTACCTCACTGCTTCTGAAGTGATTTTACAATACAATAGCTCATTGCTTGCTTATCAACATACCTAGTTTAAGGAGCGATAAACACTGTATCTGTTTACATCTGGTAGGAAAGATCAGTGATCACCTGATTGATACGCGACAATACAGCAACCACATGACAATGCTGTATCTTATCATAAATCATATTCGACACAACACGAGGACGAGATAGGTCTTATGATGTTGTTATTTATTACAAGTCCTGGTTTTCCTTCTGCCGAGCAAAGATCTCTTTTTCCCGATACTAAAATTGCGGAGCAACCCTTTAAAAACCTTTTTCTACGCGATATTCGAAAATATGTAACCGCTTGACAGTGAAGTGCAGTTTATTTCAGCGCGCAACGAAACACTAAACGGATGTTTGATAGGAAACATACGGACGTTCGCTAATTGCCTCTTTGATAATATGCAAGAAAATGTCATTGCTAACGCTGACCTCAAAACTAATAGATGTTTACGACATGAAGCACACGGTGTGACACAAATTTTCCGCGATGACATGTCTGATGAAGAATTAAAACAAAATCTACCAAACTGAAGTTTAGATGCAGATTATTCTACAGCTATAGAAGGCATAAAAAACCGGTTAATGAATTCAAAAGTTATAAACATGTACATGCGTATCAAACTAGATAAGTAAATTGAGCCAGTAACTGGACCTCTGTATTAAGTAATCAGCTGCAAGCCCGACACATGACATTTAGAAGATTAAATAAAATATAGTAACATTCAAGATAATAAAAAAACTTAGACAGATAGGCGACGGCGACATATCGTTATTAATAAAGTAAACGGTAATGATTTTGATTGTTATAAATAATTATCCTACTACTATTATAAAGGCGAAAGTTTGTAAGTATGGATGTATGGATGTTTGTTACTCTTTCACGCAAAAACCTCTGAACGGATTTGGATAAAATTTGGTACACATATAGTTTATAACCTGGATTAACACATAGGATAGTTTTTATCTCGATTTGATGTTCCCGTGGGATAATTTTCGAGTTGTAGCGGATGAAGCCGCTGGCAACAGCTAGTTATAGAATATATGAATACCAAAAATGTAACACAGCTGAAATCACTAAAATGGTTTCAGAGATTGAATGACAATAGAATAAAAGCATTTTTATTTCTATTTTGAGAGAGCTATATTTAGACGAGACTAAAATTTAAGCAGACTCTCAACTGAATCAACAATATAGTGTTAGCAGAGAAAATAAGGAGGGTTTGAAAGACCTGGGGCAAGTCGCCAACACCAATGAATTTATCATAATATCAAACTGGGATAAACATAAATATCTTGAGATGAAAAGCAAATTGTGGTTAGCCCAAAATGGAAAATGAATTTGGACTTCAGAAATCAGTTTTTTAGGTTCATTACTAACCCCAAAAAAATGACGGCAGAGTTTTATTAAAAGAGTCTGAAAGAAACAGTGTCATGAATTCCAAAGTGTGGGTTGCATTTTAATTGCCAGACAAAATAAGACCTAAACATCAGTCCTGACAACAGCCGAGCTTCAATGCAAGCCAGACACAAAAAAACAATCTATCGCATTGTACTTTCGCCATTAATGCATCAATAAACCAAAACATTATTTTGATGTCTCTCTCACCAATAAATATAAATAGGGCCATTGACACGATCCCTTTCTACCACAACCGTACAAGTGTCACTAGTATATTAGAAATTTCCGAAGCAACATTCTCGATACCCTTAAGGACGACTCAAGGCATTGACATAATGAAATGTTAATCTTAAACGGCCTTACTCCATTTTAGTTAGGTGTTCTTGTTCCGTATTTAATTGTTTAGTTCCGGTGGGTGTACATAATATAATATCATCACAGGTAAAGGGCGGCTCATATGCACACAATGTAGCCATTACTGAATGTAGTTTGAAAGCCACGCCCGTCATGGCAGCTTAATGTATTGTATTGCCATGACATGGGTGTTCACTTACCGTAATCTGAATATTTTATTGTCTAGCTTTATGTTTATCTTTATTACTAACTACTGCATTATAATGTTCTGGTTGTCTCAGTTATTATGTAAATTCTGTTGTTATGACTGTATTAGGACATAGAAGTCAGTTGCCAAAGAAACAATGGTGTACTTGATAGGACGTTGAAATAAATGCAATTTTATTGTAAATATTTGCATGAAAATGTAGAACTCCAGATAAATAAAAAAATTAACAAAAACAACAAAGTTAGAATACGAAAACAAATCATTGCCACAAGAATTACAGCCAGACAGTGAAAATTACGTCCCAGACATTGTGACCAATTTAAATTCTCTAAGAATGTCCAGATTATCTGTTGAGATTGACATTCCCTTCGATATCATCTTGCAAGATACTTCGGAACCCGTTTCATCTGGTTACCAAGTTCCAAATAAAGTTTTTATTTGCGTATCTACTCGTTAAAATCTGTTAAACAAGCTTTATGTAAACATACAACAATGTTTATTGAGTTCCACTGTGAGATATTGCTTATTCATGTTGCGTGCGTAACTTAAAATGTTATTTATTTTCTTAACCGTTAATTGATCGTGTTTAAAAATAAATGTTGGGTTAATATTTATTTTTCTGCAATTTTCTCAATTATGCCTATAAAGAAAACTGTAAAGGGCACTACGCGATTTATGACGAGCTTAATCACTACCTAACAATTATTACTTAATAAAGCACTTAATTATCCATGGCCTTATCAGTTTCTAAAATGATCCCACTGTTTACATGACCATTACCTTACCAATTTTGTCGTCTTATTACTACAAAACCCAATGATGATTTTGTTTGAAAAATCTTCCCTCTAATAATAAATCCCTTCATAATAATAATATTATTATCAAATCAAGACATAGCCAACACGTTCACGCCTGCGGGGCATGTTTTGGCTAATTTTAATAATAGCTCAAGAAAACCGGGAAGTGGTATGATAGTTTATTTTTAGCAATATCATCGCTATTAGACTCGGTAGGAAAATCCTCATCATAACTTTCAGGAATGTGTTATTATGAGAATTGTCTACTTACTCATTGTTTAACTTCTGAATTAATCATATTCTGAGACTTTTACCCTGGCATGGTTCACAATGAACAAAAGACTGAAAGGTGGAGGATGACTCATGATCTTGTTCAAATCTCTCTGACAGGATGAGTACTGGCTTTGCAAAGCGTAACACGCGAACTTGTATCAATAATCGTTTAAATCCTATATTTGTTCAGTCTTATCTAGCCTACGATCTACAAGTGGCTAGTTTTAAATACCAGTTTATTACCGAGTTTAAATCTAAACATAAATAACTTTTATATCGTATACAATTATGTAGGCAACCGCTTTCTGAGTAATATTTCATTGCTAGAAGTCGAAAGTGGCCTTTGCGGGTCAGTTATTAACGCCCGTTTTACCGCAGACGGTGCTAAAGCGACATTTTTAATAACATGCGTCAGTGGTGTGTGTGTTTACTTATTTTCTTCATCTACAGACTTGTTGGTATCTGTCTGTGGGTTTCCGTTGTTAAATATAGGAATTCTCACATTCATAGCTGCTACCTTGTGTCTAGAAGCAATGATTCAAATTAGAATACGTAATCGCTTCGTATCTATGCTTGATTTTACTTGCCTTGTCTCAATCATTTAAATTTTAAATAGACTCCCGAGTGTCATCAATATCTAAATCAAACACATTAATAAATGTGTCATATTATATCCATTCTTTATTTAAGAACTGTCATCATAATATACGGTTATTACATTAATATGTTTTTCCCTCACAACCAACGAGTTTTTAAAAGTCGTTATAATTAATCAGATGTCTAAGCTTCACTTTTAATTGAACATGTTCCACTCATAATTCTAATACAAACTTACAATATTGTGTTAATTAAAACCAGCAACCACAAGATAGCATATAATCTAGGCACTGCGTGTTGCATATAGTATGATAAAGTTATACCTAATATGCACTTACGAACATTTGCATCAACGATTGCATATCCAAGCACTTTGCAGTGCCTCAGATATAGATTACTCTACAAGGCAATAGTCGACTAGTCTTCGTCGTATGTAATTTAGCCATTGATACTCTATATTCATATGTAAATATTACTGATATAGAAATCATTTGGATTCTTGGAATATTTCTTCTAGTCCAATTATTACGGTCTAACCCTGCATAAAACATCTTCAAGCTTCAACAGGCGTAATTCTTATTTGAACAACGTTTGCGTATACAATCAAGGACTGAACAAAAATAAATAAATGCTCCTCCTCGAGACAATGCACTCACAAGGGCCATCACGTTCTGTCTACGTGACAGCCCTGTTAGCTTCAATCCCGAACTATTTTTAGAACGGAGTCAATTAAATTCAATTCTCCAGTGCTCGAGGGTTGTCACATGCACAATTATGTGATTTATGAGTAACGAGGCGGCTGTGTGTGTGACGTGGCGTTTAGTGAAATCGCGTTTATTTGGAATTAAGAATAATTGTTCTTCATCGTCTGGCGGGCCATTAAGCAAAGTGTTTAATAACAGTTTAGTGGTTTTGTTTTGATCAGTCAGTCAGTCTTTGTTGTTGGGCGGCGCCCTGCCTTCAATGGCAGTCAGTATAGCCGCTGTGATAACATCATTATTTTCTTTGTTCTTTACTTTATTTACCAGATCACCATCAGCTTCGTATAAGTCATCTTTGAAAAAGAAATTAAAGTCAGAATCTCTCTCTTCTAGTGCAACGTTTTCTTTACTTACTAAGAAAAAAGCTCGACCATAAATATTCTCATATCCACCATTATAATCAATTAACAAAAATTCAGGACAATCTTTCGTCCAGCACATTTTATTTGAGAGACATCGCCGTCCTATTTCTCTTGGTACGGTGTCTCAGTCGGGTCACCGGCGGTGTGTCAATACGCCTGTTAGATTATATTCGTCAGAATAAGGGACTTCCGTACAACGTCGCGTTATTAAATAATTGGCCAAAACAGGTTAGTAGGTATGCAATGAGATTGGAGAGGAATTTAGAACGAGTTACAAACATAACGTGTTCTTTCAAAGATTTTTTGTAGTGCACTGTTTCATATGAGGAAAGTTACATGTGCATCTGCAGGAATATTTGGAACTAAATAATTTTGTTGGACATTTGATTTCTAGCCACTGTCACGTTTTTCTTTATTGTTCAGTACCCTTAGCACGAGTTTTCACTTTTTGAGACGTAAAGTAAACTGTAACTTTGACAATTTCAAATTGAAAATTTTCAAGGAAAAAAATAGATTCTTCGCACACCAGAGGCGCTGTTCCATTTTTTCATACAAAATCGCTGTAAATACTGGAAAGACGCTGTAAAGTAAAAGAGTGAAAATTCGTGCTAAGGGTACAGGTCGTATTCTATATAGTTTTGTTAGTGTAGCCAAGTTATTTCTATTTCTTCGTCATCATCATCAGTATCATCAGCCTATAATGTTCCCACTGCTGGGATGTGTCCCAGCCTCCTCTCTGTGAGAGGTAGTGAGCCATTTGGATTTTATCATTAATCTTTTAATGTTAATGGATTACAAAACACTTAAATTACAATCCACAGATAAGACGCGTACATCCCACAAATAAATGGATGACACATTATCTCTGACGATCTTAAAAAAAGAAGTTTCACGTTTTATAACCCTTCTTTTGACCGCTATCGCGTAAAAGCGTCAGTAAATTAACATGGATACCAAAGTAAAATAAAGTGAGGATCGAGTTGAATCGAGCAGTATCGATTATGTTGATCAAGCGTTAAGCGCCCGCACAGTAATTCATCTTAAATCAATCAACTTGAACACGTAGACGAATCATAAACATATTATCAACACATTTTGGATAAATTACATCAATCATTTATGCCTGTTAAGTGTTTAACAAAATCGTAACACGTGATCTAATGGGCGTATTAATAACTAATCATATTAATAGTTTCAATGGAGTATCTTATTCACATTTAGATACGGAAACTTCTAATGAACTAAATCATTACAGTGAGCGAGTCTGTGTGTTTGTGTCTGTGAGATCGAGCTGTGTATTTTACAGAACAGGAACTGTTATGAATGAGGCATTTAATTTGTATATTTCAATTTTCTCTTAATATTGCGTGTCTGTTATAATGACACTATAAGTTTTTTTATTTTTTATTTGCCTTACGTGCAAGATAGTCCCAAATCAATACAAAAAAATCGATGTATTAATATTGGGATATTTAAAATTACATGGTATACGTATAATTTTAGACGAGTGGCATTATAATACTGGCAATTTGAAAAAGTATGTGGTTAAAAGGTGATGGGTATAGGTATTCCATTTTCCACTTTGATATTCAATGCAAATCACAGTGTATAGACTATTTATTATTACAAACACGTTGATTACGTTCAAGTCAACAATATGACAACATAACTGGCATTAGTAGTGCTGAGATGTTTGAATTGAATAAATTATGTTAAGAAATGTAATTGATTGATTGGTTTAAGTGATTCTAGTCTTGGGTTACTCTTAACTTAAAAGTTTCTTGTAAGAAATATGACTGAATTTTTAAAGGCTATGGAAGAATGTAGCATGGCTTCATCGAACCAAAAGAAGAAAAAATACTTGTTTTTTTCTATGATAAGGTTTTAATGATCTAAAATAAATAAAAATCGACTTAAAACTATCTGATTCACCAAGATTTAAAAACTATACATTAAAATTCATTAAAAATAACTTGATCAATTAGTATTTAGAGTGCTGTCAATAATTCTGAATAAAATCAGACATTGAAAATACCCTGTACGTCTCTACAGGATGTCTAAAATCTAGCTAACAGCTACTCATATAGTCAACATGAATAGCTACACTACAACTAAAAGCTATAGCTATTATGACATATTTGATATTAAATAAAGTTCGCACATAATAACAATTATGTCAATATCGTTCTAAGCACCGAAGCTCCGGCGTGCGAACAACACACATTTATCAACGCTATTTAGGGCACACGTCAACTGTAACACAATGGTTACAATGCTGCGCTGTCACTGCAAAGTGCATGAAGTTGCGTGACTGTTACTTAATTGAACTGTGTGATACTGGCTTTATACTGTGACTTTGTTTAATATAGCTAGAGTTTGACCATTCTGTCAAAAATTAAGGGATGATATGGTTATACTACTCGTATAGAGTACGATTGGCGTGATGAGCATTATTTGACCCACTTTGATGTCATTCTGCCGTTTAAGGATCATAAATTGGTGAAAACGACGATTAAGATTTGCGAATACGGGGGCTGATGTTTTTGAATTCAGGTTTAGCTTTAGCAAGCACAGACTCCTTTCTCATGTATTTTGCACATATTTATCAATATTTAATTAAAAAAAGATTTCCCAGAAATCATCATCCATCAATATTAATTAAAAAA
The DNA here is from genome assembly GCA_954870645.1 of Agrotis clavis. Classification (NCBI taxonomy): domain Eukaryota; kingdom Metazoa; phylum Arthropoda; class Insecta; order Lepidoptera; family Noctuidae; genus Agrotis; species Agrotis clavis. The sequence goes on from OX940935.1 coordinate 12,716,381, forward strand.
ATATTTTCTTTCACTTGGCGCCGATCTACTACAAAAGGCTTTTTCCTACCCTTTTTAGTGGTAGTTATCTAGGTCGTAATTATGTAGAGTTATTTTGGTAGGTACTTGCAACGAAATGTTGATATTAATAGGGACAATCTCGTTTGGAAAACAGTATTACAAATAAATAATAATAATAAAAACATCAGAGATAGATTAGATAAATAAATTGTGTGAAAGTAAAAACTTTTTATTTAATAAATCACGAAATTTTTCTGCTTCAAAAGTAATTCCGGGATTTCGGGCATTTCCACTTTTTTCTTTCGCTGTATAAGTACATAAATAACTCTACTTAATTCCGACCTATGGTTATCACTCGCCAGTCACGAAACTGTTTTATCCTGAACTACAGATCACAGTATGTACAGGTACACACGATTTACATTCATTTAGTTACTTTCAAAAACTAAAACAATTAATCATTGTGAATTATGTTTATTTATATATTGGTAAGTAGGTTTAGTTTAAGAGTTCACGGTTAATACTTAACCTTTTGAATGGTAATCGTAATTTGCATCTATTATATATTTATTATTTGTTTGTTCGCTATGCGGGTACTTTAAAAGTTTACGATTATTTCCCGCCATGATGAAAAAGCATACCTAATCTTTGCATGCATAATTTGCAAAATGTAACTTTTTAAGTGGAAAGTGCATCTCATCTGCAGCTTATCTCTGGCACCGTTTGTGTTTTGTTCAATGTTTTTTAAATCAATAATAGTAATTAAGAAGAGGTAATTTTGTATGTAATAGGGGTAATATCTTCGGAAGTCGGAACCCCTGATAAGATTCCGAAAATTCATTCACTAATTGAAGCTAAATAAGCTAATTTACAAAGATAATCAGCGATAATGGTATTATCGTCCTATTACTACTAGTAGTATTATAACTGCGAAAATGTTTGTTTGTTCCGTTCAACGTCAAAAACGGCTGAACCGTTTTCACAGAATTTAAGTGTAAAGATACAGTTGGGAACCTAGATAAAGTAAAACCTAGGCTTAAAAGTGAGGGGGACGACCGAAGCCGCGGGCTAGTAGACTATATTTTAAACATTCTCACATGATAATTCCCTCCCGACTTCGGTCAAGATTTTGGCGGGGGATGCCACGGGCCAAAGCTAATGTGTCCATTAAACTAGTAAGACAGTAATCCATTCGTAAGACACCGAAGACAGCACGTACAGATTAGAGACTTAATCCGTAGATACGTGAGCATCGATGTTTATTTTATGTTGCTTTTGATAAAAGTTACCCGTCTATTGCCGAAATTTACCAAAAATCGGCCCTAAACCAAAGTTTAACAAAATAAGAACTCTACAGCCTTGTTAGTACTGGATAATACAATAAGGCTGGCTATCCACAGAAGCCGAGCGAGGCTGCGGAGCGGAGAAACGGACACAGTAACTAAATCTCCTGAGCCCAATTTTAGTTCAATCCTATTGGCTAATATTTTTCCGTTTCTCCCCTCCGCTCAGCTTTGATTATACTGGTTGTCAGACTTTCAGGCCACTGCGTACCTGATTATTCAGATAACATTATTCCACTAATCTTTTAAAACGTAAAATAAACGAACAGACATACAGTTCTTATTATGTGTAAGTAGACGTTTTACCACGTCAGGTGTCTTGCGTCGTGTTGATCTGATGGCCGTTACAATTGAGTGATTTCAGATACTTATCGATCGGAAGTGTCAGGATAAAAAGAGGTCATGCGTAGAATCAACTCACGCGCACTACGGAGAAAAATTCTATGTCACACTTCCGGATTTTTTGTATGGCGAAATCATGTTTCATAGAAGCTCGAGCACGTAATTTATCATGACAAAAAATCTAAACATTTCAGTTTTTTTCATAAGTATTGCACGTAGATTTAACAAAGTGTCACTCTTTTCCGTATACACTTCCGGAAAAATTGAAAATGGATTGAACTGACATGAGCTAGGAAGTTTATAGGTATCACCTAATAAGAGCCTTATCAGCCTAAATTTTAAAAGCAAAATAGTACGAGTAGTACCACTTAATTTAAAAAATAATATTTATTATATATTCGATGCGCTTACCAACCGAGCTACCGAGTTCCCAGATACAAGCGTCGAGTTTGTGTCCTGCAATAATAATTGTTTGAAGTCGAGACTTGCTCGCGGTTCATTTTTTTTCTAATTTTCCATAGACAATCTTTGAAATTCGGGAAGTATACATTAATGCGTACTTTTTTTTAATATTTATGTCAGTCAAAATTTTCATAAGCTAAATAGTGTCACCAAAATTTTCCCATCTGCCTTACAGGATCTCGTTGGTGTTAATTAAAATCATGTATTTTGCCACTATTTACAAGAACATTTAACTTATCCGCCAACATGGATCCTGCCTAGTTTAGACTCTCGAACAGAAACTCCGCCCATCAAACATGGACTGCTAAAATGTAATCTTCATGTTTGGCAGACTACATGGCTCGGAAATATTCTGTTAAAAACGAATATAACATTGTTTTTAATTCACTTATGAAGGCTGACTATGAAATAAATATATCATTATAAACTTAATACGCAGTTCATATGACATTTTATTTAAGATTTAAATGAAACCCGGTCAAGATATATTTGGATTTCCGAAACCCATATTTTACTATAAGACATTTGTGTCTTTAAATATTTTATAAGAGCAGTATTTTTGATTAGATTAATGCTTCTGTTAACAAATGAATATAAATTACATGCAACAATTTGGAAGCTGTAAGATATAATCAGCAAAAGCCATAGTACATCAATTTAAAAGAATTATACATTATTTTAAGTTATTATTAAATTTACGTTATTTTACATCATTATTTAAACTTTATTAGTAAATTTAAATTTAATTATGCCTACAAAAAGAGGAATAAAACAAAAAGTTATATTTTGCCCAGTGTCTTCTAACAGAAATGGCGTTTTACGTTTTTCGTCAGCTTATGTCATTTCAATATATTCCATCATCGTTATTTATCACTGACAGATTGTCACGGCACTCACATCAATCTTAACTTGTCAGAAATTGACAGGACACACGGCTTGCTAGACGATTAAAACAATTTACAGATTAAATATAAACATTTCCATGTTAATTAAGCCACATTTACGTTAACTTGCCTAACTTGATCTAAAATAATCGTATATGACTTAAAACAGTCAATGGAATAAAAATAGGTTTTAATTTGATTAAATTAATAGCTTAACTAAAAGTATAAATTATATTATAACCCGATATAAATGATCACTTGTCTTGGGGTCAAGGTTCACAAAATCATAAAAAAATATTAAAAAAATAGTGATCAGTTTTGAAGATTACAAAGGCACCTACCTAAATAAATAAGTGAATAAGCCTCTAGCGACTGGTGAACTTTTCTGACATTTCACGTAAAATATTAACGACTTAATTAAAAGTTTAATATTTATATGTTATTTATATAAATTAAATTAAAGTACACATTCTTTATAATTATAATTAAAATGATACGGATTTTTGACATTTATTGGCAATATAAAATCTGTTTAACGACTTTCACTGGCTTAATTTCATTTTTATATAATTTTTCGTTCGTTTTTAATCTGCTCAGGAATTTTCAGTTTCTGAGCTTTTGAAAGAGGTGTTAACTTTATAAAATTGTACTTATTTGTATAAATCTTTTAACGTTGGAAAAACAGGTTAGTGTCTGGTTTTTGTCGGCTCTTAATATAATTATGAATATGTAAAGGTTGCTCGTTTGATTGACAGTTTCATTCATCGAGGTGTCGGCAACAGTATGCTCGTGACTAAATGGGCGTGGTCACGGTTTTAATAACATACTACTAAAAAACTGGTTAAAAAATATTTAATTAGCCAAATTGATACTTTATGCTGAAAATGTCAATCTTACATTGTATTTTTTTTAATAATTTTAAATGCCTAGACTAAGTAGTTAGATACTTCAGAAAAAGAATGTTTTCTTATCTATCAATCAGAAGTCATTCCTCATTTTTATCTTTTAAGAAGCCGATCACATGTGTTAAAGTCACGCTTATTTCGGTGTTTCAAAGGAAAATTTTGATTGTATCACACAAGGATTTCCTAATCATCAATAGGCATATATCTTATTCACTGAATGCTCCCATCAATTTAAATTTGAGAGAAGAATCTATTAAAGATGACTCAAAAAGAGTCGAGTTCAACAAACGTGAATTGTTTTACTTCAGAAAAGACATGACGTATAAAATGTCGCCGGCCGTTTGTTTAGCGACTCCATAGTAATTGAAACCTCGTGATACCGATACATTACTTCTACACATAACCATGTATATAAATATGTATGTATAAACATCATACATCCTGTACGCTTTAATTTGTGACGGAAAATAGTGTAGGTATTATTATTATTAGTTATGTAGGTGCTTATTATTCATAATGCGTACGCGCTCCCTTCATGGGAGCGTTAGATCGGTACCTACGCTTTGAAGTCCACGCGATTGATAAGGGCTTTAACATGATGGCAATTTCATTTTCACACTTGTTTTTCCTTACTCTCCCATTATGCAAAAAGAGTAATCCATAAAAAACCGCATCTAGGATCCCAACAACATCTGTTCCTACAAAAAAAAATTAAAGCGGTTCAAAGATTAAGGCGTGAAAACATTTAAAAAAAAAAAAAAGGTTGCACTCCAGGAGTGCCGGTAGAAGTGAAAACTTTTTTGTTACTATGTTTTATTTTAAAACTGGAGTAGTACAGATATGAAATTAACTAATTTGAATGACGTCTTACTCATTTTCGATCAGGGTCACGTGACCCTGACGCGAGTTTTAAATTTTTTACCCATTACAGAAAAAGTGTACAACGCCGCTAAAGAAGTTTTCACTTCAAAAAACTTTTTTGTTACTATGTTTTATTTTTAATTTGAATGACGTCTTACTCATTTTCGATCAGGGTCACGTGACCCTGACGGTCACGTGACCCTGACGGTCACGTGACCCTGACGCGAGTTTTAAATTTTTTACCCATTACAGAAAAAGTGTACAACGCCGCTAAAGAAGTTTTCACTTCAAAAATTGTTAGGATTTATCCATTTATGAGTTAGAGGAAAATTGAATTGAACGAACATACGTCGTCGAGGAAAATATTAGGACCTATGTAAAGTTGGTCCAAAATGTTACACATAATTATGGATAAGTTTAGAGTAATTCTCGGACATTAAACCAAAATATTGTTGGTACTACGTGAGCGGAAAACTGAATGACGTTGGTTTAACATTATTTATAAAATAAGTAACTTGTTTTATGAATAATAATTATGTGCGAATAATTAATAACCCTATTCACGTTGCTAGTAGGTTAAAGTATCTGCGTAACTATAGTATGCTTGTTTTTTTTTATTCTCTGTATTCTTTTACTTTTACACCAGTTTATTTTTGAAGTGAAAACTTCTTTAGCGGCGTTGTACACTTTTTCTGTAATGGGTAAAAAATTTAAAACTCGCGTCAGGGTCACGTGACCGTCAGGGTCACGTGACCGTCAGGGTCACGTGACCGTCAGGGTCACGTGACCCTGATCGAAAATGAGTAAGACGTCATTCAAATTAAAAATAAAACATAGTAACAAAAAAGTTTTCACTTCTACCGGCACTCCTGGAGTGCAACCTTTTTTTTTGTACAAATACGTTTGACAATCTTCTGTTTACTATTATCACGTAAATACAGGGTATTTCATTACTCATCGAAGAAGCTAGATTATCGTTAATTAATTGTAAATAAATGCTATATATCCAGCAAACAAGCTTCACGTGGAGCCCTAGATATCTAATCAAGACGATAACGGCCATTGCACTTAACTTTGAACTATCAGGGCTCAAAAATGTGAAGCATGTCTGCATGTGACTCAACGTACTTGTTGACATTGCGTTATCTTGAAGGAAACTCGGAAAGTTGTGGGAAATTCATGAAATTTGTCTCTAAAATGCAATGACATGTGACACTGCTGAAATGGACCTTCGTGGATGAAAATTTAACTTAGGAGAAGCATAAAGTTATTAACGGCTTATTAAGAATTTACTAAAGTGGACATAACCAAAAACCAAATTAGTAAAATCTTAACTAGCCAAAAAGTTTGAATTTATTAACTTTAGTGGCTAATGCAACCTTGCAGTTTCACTAAAGTAGAACTCCCAAGGCACTTTGTAAAGCAGTTTTTTTAAAATATGAATGAAAAAAAACCTGACAGTCCTTAATGAAAATGAAAAAGAAGCCTAAAGCAATAAACGACTTTATTCTTAGGAAAACCAACACAGATGCTCTCATGTCCATAATTTTTCATTTTATTAATTTAATAATTCAGCGGCTAAGGGCGAGTTGTTTGATTAGTAGTTAAACTATTTGTTACATCCTATACATCTTTTCACAATTCCTAAAAAACATGTATGAGAGTTTAACAATAGTTAGTTTAACTATTATTGATCAAACAAATGGCCCTTATAGTTACAATGCATAGTCGGGTTATCAGTTATCCCTCGACTAGATGGACTTATCAAGACTCGCCAGCTGCAGCGTTACATTCTAGAACAACTAAATGCAACGAGATCAAACTATGTATGTTCGTAATGAATTGTATCTTATCAAAACATTTTTAAGGGCAATTTAATTGAAACTACATAGGTGGCAAAAAAAAGTGTTCGAACGGAGGTCGCGGTTATACGGAGTGTTCATTATCTACTTTAAAAGATAGAGTAGGTTTTTTTTTATTAAATTTGATATTTCATAAAGATGAATGAATTCTTTTAATTAACCAAGAACTCGTGAAACTTTGGATCTTTTTATTTTTTTTTGCCTATGACAACTTTTATAATTATGTTTTTTGATAATCACTGTATTACTCGAAAAGTTGTTCAGAAATCAGGAGAGAGAAAACAGTTTTCCCTTACATCAAATTAACATAAATTCAAAAAGTCATGTATTCATGATTTATTGACACTTAAATCACTGTTTCACAGTTAAATGCGACAACTCGAATATGAATAAAATTACGAAAAGACTTGACGTTTTAATAGTAAATCACTTAGTTCAATAAAATTATAATATAATTGCAGTGACTAAGCTAACACTGTCATGTTATAAACGATTGTTTGTTTAAATGAGCGCGTGATTTTATTTCTAATTATAGAATCACACTTATAATCAATATTAATCACTTCATTAGTAGTCCACGTTTTGTGGCTGATAAAAATACAATAAATTAAATCAAAATGAATTATTGTCAAACAACTATTAATGTCATAAAGCTGTCATCCAAAATAATTTCATAAAAAAAAATCTGGAGCAGAGCAAGGAAGTAAATCAAAAATGATTTTCACAAAAATGCACAACGAAAAGTAGAGCATCCTGCTCTAAAGTAATGAATTACAGTGAAATCTGAGTTTGTATTTTAAAATTAGATGTGTTTTCTTTTTTGATACCATCTCAAATATTTTTTACGAATCTATATTTTGATCACAAAAAAACAAAACAAACACTTAAAAAAATAAAAATTTGGTAAAAATACAAAAGTAACAAAATCAAATCTCACCAATAAAATCTTGACAATCAGTCTAAAAATAAAACTTCCTTTTTGACACTGTATCCACGCACTTGTTACAATATTTTTGACAGTCCAATTGACATAGATTAAAAAATACACAATATCAAAACTGATCTCAAGAAGAACACAGATTTTAGGTTTTATAAAAACCGAGAGAGAATATTTCGTTGTACGCGAGACAGAAGCGTGCGCTGATGTGGAGGATAATAAATTTATATTGAGGCAAGTGCAGCCAGTCAGGTTTACTGGTTAGAACTACTCGGGACGCGACGCTAATGTTGGAGGAGTCAGACTTATTCAAAGGACACCACGCCTACTCTATCGTCGAAAACGGCAATTGACAACACTATTCCTAGCCTGTAGCCGCACAAACACGCAAGCACTAGTTAGTGATTCGAATGTTGAAATGTAACTGGTGATTATTTAATTTCTCAAGTGATTTGTTTGTAATGTTATCTTTTATTATTTGTCATTTGGAATATTTATGATTGATAAAATGAATGGTATTTTTAAAAGAGGTTCTGATAATCTTGATAAATAAATTTTATTAGAAAGTTACGTTAACTTGAATTCTTTTAATTCTAATGCAATTGTTGCTGCAACAAACAGAGAACATTAATTTAGAAATATTATCTTTACAAAGTATTAAAAAATAAATACTTTGTCAATAACACTTCATTTCAATAAATACAATATTCTAAGTAAATTTACTTGTCTCAGGTCTTATAAAAAAGGTACTCATTCTATTTTATAAGGGTTGCTTTGCCCTATCACGCCATCTTTTGACGGAGTATGCTAACAAAAATTATATTATTTAATTTAAGTTTTTGTTATAAACTGCATAATGGCAGTTCCTACTTCCAAACTGTTTACCTGAGACCTATGTTACCCACTGTTGGTCTTAACAATAAATAATAAATACAAAAGCGTTTAAAAGTATTCGTTGTTAAAATTTTGGGGTATCTATGAGTCAATATTTAATATGGGCAGCGAATCTTGAAAATATTAGTAAATTTTAATTAATGAATTAATTATACTTAAATGTTTCTAACTATTTACAAACTGAAAGAAATCTTAAACTTGAGATTTTTTTTTTACCAGTTGTTGCAACTTTTAACAATAGCGCCATCTAGTGTCGAGTAGCAAAACAAGAAAGTGTAAATCTTTTTCACATAGGTAGATGGCGCTATAATAAATTCGTAACATTAATAATCTATTTTTTTACTTCGAAACTATTTTTATCGGAATATACTGAATTAAGTTTTAAATTACAAGACAATATTCCGATTTCATTATTTCCACGGATTATTTAACATTTGTGTCTAAAGTTATCTTCTATTGTCCTACACAGGTATTCTCATTTTTATGGTAACTTATAAAATGTAAAGTTACCTGTAGATACCTACAATAATACCTGTTCCAATAAAATTAATAAAAAAACAATGATAAATCATTATTGTACCTATATTTTAAATTGCCTAACATGTTCACGTCATTTTGCTACGTTCGAATTATAGTGATACTGGTTTTAACCAGACTCATTCTATTCCACTAAAATAGTTAACAGTTCAACGAACCCATTATGTAAAAATACCAAATGTTTTATAGGTAAAATATTAGACAAATAACGGTTTTCATATCGGGTACTCTTGTCCTCAAAATGAACGAAAGGCCAACGGTTTTTATTTTTTAAGTTTTGATTTATTTTAATACAGTATCGATTTTAAAACAGTGGGTCTGAAAATGTCACTTTGGCAAAATCATAATTTGATTGCGACAAAAATGGAATATTCTATTCTATTATTAAGCAATGGAGAAGTTAATTGGTAAACTAAATAAAAATTAAATTAAAATATAGAAACTGGTTTCAGACTTTCAGATCTGTCATTAATAGAAAAATAAAACCAATAGTATCTAAAAAACTTGTTCCCACTGAGATAAGCCCCAGATTCTTTTAATTAATTAGCTAATCTTATACCGTCTAGTTCTTGATCTTATCTTTTAAATGACTTGCATGTTTATTATCTTGTATTTCTGTTACTGGCTGTTCAGAACATGAGATATCTATTGAAGAGTTAAATAAAAAGGTAGAGGTAGTAGAAGAGAACCTAAACATATAATTATCTTCTAGGTATGACTGAATAAAAGACAAGAAAAATATAATTTTTTAGAAAAAAAAAAGATTTTTTTTTCGACTTACTAACTTTCAAATTCTCGAACATCTTTTTTAAACATGAATTACCCCGCCGGCCCCATATATTCTCAAGTACTATTTTCGAGTATTTTTTGTTTCTTTGCCCATTAAAGGTTTAAAACCAAAAAATAAAAAAAGGACTAAGAAAATATGTTTACGGGGAGAATTCCCGCTGCCCCGACAAGTCGAGGCGGTAAGACCCCTCTTTGAGGATTGGCTGGAGAGACGTCACGGCGTCCTGACCTATCGGATGACGCAGGTCCTCACCGGACACGGAAGTTTCGGGAGGTACCTTTGTCGGATATGGAGAGAAGAGACGCCCGGGTGTCACCGCGGACACGGTGGAGCATACGGTGCAGGACTTCCCGCTTGGGCAGAGCACCGCCGTGTCCTCACGGAGGCGATAGGCGGAGACCTCTCGCGCCCGGCATTGGTCGAGGTCATGCTGCGGGGTGAGACGGAACGGGAAGCGGTGTTCGCGAGGCTGCGAGAGGGAGAGGACAGCGTCCTCCCTCCGCCCCAACCGCAGTGGTAGACGCCCACGGCGTCGGACGTCGCAAGACGATCTCCGGCCACCGCAGGCGCGGGCATGCGGACAGCGAGTAAAGGGCTACTCGCTGTCCGACCATGGACCATGCCCGGGTCGACAGCGCGTCGTGTTCCACGCGCGCCTCAAAGAGTGTCAGCAGCAAAATGACGGGGCCCCCTCTCAGAGGGCCAAAGCCTGCCGGGGTCGCGGGACTTTTTTCCTTACCGTGACCCCGGAACATAAAGGGCTATTGAAAGACACCGTGAATTTTAGTCAGTACAAGTCTGACAGTCCCGCCCTGCCCGGGGTGGGAGGACTCATTTGATGATTTTACCACGCTAAAAAAAAAAAAAAGCATGAATTACCAATAAAATAGGTAATGTATTTATATACATTTTAAAATTGCCATCTGCATTATAATATTGCGCAATACGCTACCTATTTATCATATTGTCGCGATAGTAATCTTTAGCGATATGTACGGGCACAACATTAGAAATCTTCTACGTTGTAAATAAAATTAGATAACAATTCTTTCAAAAATATTAGTGCTTCCATTTTTCAGACAAATATTAAGGGATTTAAATACACCTAAACACAGCGGCAGATTATTGAGAACCACTTTTTTAGTGAGTTTCATAATTTAAAATTGACTTCAAACAGAGGGCCTGTTTGAAGTCAATTTTTAAAAGGCTTCTCAAGCAGAATTTATAATAGATTAATAATTTGCATTACGATACAATTCGTATAAAGTTCCCGGACACAGTTAATGAACTGTGAATTATAGTCAATCTGACTATTTTGCTAATTCTATAAGATACTATGGTCGTTTATAGTCCCAAGGACTGTAATTGCGTCGGTCTTGTCATATTGGCCGTAGAAACGACGACCTATAGGGCAAACATACGTAAGACCAAATTTAAGCTATCTGTGGTAGGAAACCCACGGGCTAGCAGCGACGACGAGAATCTGGTTATACTTATTTGAAAGACTAACCAGACTTCTGTGGAGCAATGGACTGATGGAACTTTTTTTTATCCTTTTTTTTATACATAAAGAGTCCACCCGCCCAGGCCATGGTGGTACGGGAGGGACTGTCAGACTCGTACTGACTAAAATCCACGTTGATACTTCAAAAACCCTTTGCGTTCCAGGGCCACGGTTACCTGATGACACAGTCCCGCGATGAAATTTAGGCTGAATTATGATAAGGAATTAAAACATTTCGTATACCTACCTATGTATTTCCACGTCATACATAAACACTTTAAAACCAAAATGAATAAACTGTTATCGCTCATCGTTATCGTTACGTCACTCTGATTAATGCTCAACAAATATTTTGTAAGTTTTTACTTTTTAAATGTTTGTGACTCTCTCTGTCGTCATTTTCAGTAAATATCCGGTGCATTTTCAGCACATTAATAAGTCCAAAAAATGAACTGTCACGAAGTTTCACGAAAAGAGTCAATCAGTACCCTTATCACGAGTTTTCACTATTTTACTTTGCAGCGTCTTTTCAGTAAGTATTTTCAGCGTTTCTTGTATGGAAAAATGGAACAGCGCCTCTGGTGTGCGAAGAAGGAACAAATTTTTTCCTGAAAATCTCAAAGTTCCAGCTTACTTTACGTCAGAATAACTGAAAACTCATTATAAGGCCTCAGTGTGTGTTTTCCTGTAACAACGGTAGTAATGGTGCCCAATACCGAACAAAGTTGTTGAAATTCGGAGCTATACTATCTCTTCATTTTGTTTTTCTTCTTTTTGGTCCATGTGTGGCCTACATCCCCGACTTTTTGTAACATCAAATCAATACTAGGATTTAAAATATCTGATTTGTTTGATTTGGACTTACGTTACTATAACTACTTATAAGATGCTTTGCTAATGCTAACTTCACTTCAGCTAACCTGTGTAAACGAAGTTCAATTTTCACATTTCTAAATCTGTTTTCAGCTCTGTGTGTGTATGCACAGCTGATTAGGAAACGTCGTTTATGGCTGTTTAATTGGGTTACCTAATTAATTTACGACTGTACATGCCTTCATAATCATAGAACGTTTATGGGGTCATAAATCTGAAGTGAGATTAATTTTGATAGATATGGTTTCGGTGTTTAGGAAATGTTGTCAAATATTTGAAAGAAGAGAAGATCGTGTTTCATTTGTTTTTTCATGCAAATATTTTGTTTCAGTTGAGTCCATGTTGTTTTTCAAGTTTTTTTCCTGATACCCCTGAATCAAAAATGTCTCCTATCAATTTCCAAATGCCAAAACATCCTTGTAGCACAGTAAAATAGCTTAACTTCAAGATCTGGCAGCTGTATTCAAAGAAACAAGGTTATCTGTAGGATTCTACTTACCTACCTAAACATTATAATAAACTTTTTCCGCCATTGAATCATGATTCGCAGCTATATGGTAGACTTTATTTTATCAGATTTTCCTGTAGTTCTTGTATCTGTTAACTTATTAATTGTTTCTGAGATGCGGTTTTAAAACTTAAGGGCTTGTACGTGGCGAAGGGAAGAGACCAAATGTTGGTACCTTAGCCTCTTCGGACACAAGGCGACGCAAGTCTCTAATATCCATTGACGCCTGCCTGTGTACGAACCTCTATGGATTTGTATTGCGATAGTCACCTTTATACCAAAGACGTAAGGTTTCGGAGACTTGCGTCCGCGTCGCCTAGTGTACGAAGGGGCTTAGAAGGTGGACAGGGGGGGTATTATAACGCCTTAAAACCAGGCTTGTTCCAGTAAATGAACGAGATGGCGCTGGACGACTTGAATATAGCTCTGTCACTTTCACTTCGTCTGTCAACCCTTGTGGTACCTCATGTTGCAAGCACAGCGGGTTGTGTTGGCGCTGCTGTTGCAGCAGCTGAAACGCTCAAGCGACGCAAGTACTATAAGCGCATGGACCGGAGGCCCCAACTTGAATTCTATGAATTTGGCCGTACAGCATACTTGAAGTATTATGACGTAAAAATATTTATGGAAAATTAAAAGTGCCTATAGTGTCCGAACGAGGAACTCATTTTATCCATCAAATTAACGCCAAAGTACCCATTTTAATTTGCGTCTCAAAACCGTGAAAACCCCTAATAAGGCCTCATTGAAAACGTTTTATTTATTATTATTTAGTTACCGGCAACGTTATTAAGTTTACGAACTTTTAGGTATACAATTTCAAGCACAGATAATTAAAAGCAGGATGTTCACATATTAAGTTTAATAAAACTGTAAGATGTTAGGACTAGTTTCTAAAAAACGTCTGAAAACCATTTTATAAACTTTAATCTTTTATGTCTCCTTTACTATAATGCCTAGCCTTTTTCCAACTGTTTTGGGGTTGGCTTCCAGTCTACCAAGACCAACCCCAAGGCTGTCGACACACTTAACCCTAAAGATTTTGATCAAGTCTCTGATCAGTAAATCAACTGTCAAATCTAATGTCAGCCGTTGTAGTTCGCTGACAGAAACAAGATCAAATCAGCTCACTTGACAAGCGATAGACAATAGATATAGTATAGTAGACATGAGAGACCATAATCAGGGCCATAATCATCTGCATGCCGTTATCATTTTCAGGTTAAAATAAAATTTAAAAAATCTATGAGGTTGCTAGTATCGATATCGGTGTTAAAATAGCTGTGACAGGACTTAAGACTTGACAATATGACAAATGAGTATAACCATGACAATTTGATGAATTCAACTGTCATAGTGACGTTATTACAGATAACCGAATATTACCAAACCTTTATCTAAGACGACTACAACTTTATCAACAGTTACAAAACTAGACCGAATCTTCTAACTGGTGGCATCAAGAACGTTCATCGTATTTTACACTAGCTGTGCCCCAATGGGTTCAACCTGCCGTTGCCCTTTCTGTTCGGCAACTAAGGGTACGTACGCCCTTGATGTTGTGGAATAGACTATAGGAGTTCTTTCTTTAGAATTGTGCTATCGTATTTAAAAAAAAGATTTTTTCAAATCCGAAACTTTTAGTTCCAGATATTTTGCGTTTAAACAGAAAACAAACTCCTCAGCATTATTCTACATTAGCTTTTGCCCTCAACTTCGGTCGCCCTCCATTTCTCCCTCTTCAGGATTTATACAAAAAAAGCAGCTATGCCTATAATCGTTCCCAACTTTCTATCTCTGTTCCAAATTCATCGAAAAACCGGATCGGTGCTTTAGGTGTGAAAGCGTATCAAACAAATCCACTGTTGCATTAATAATCATCATCATCAGCCTATAATGTTCCCACTGCTGGGACACAGGCCTCCTGTCTGTGAGAGGAACAGAGTAGTGGTGACCCAGTGGTATCGGTCCCGACTTAAGAGCTGTAGGTCGTGGGTTCGAACCCACCACCACTGCTCTCAAAACGGTGAAGAAAACATCGTGAGGAAACCGGCATGTCCTAGAACCAAAAATTCGAAGACATGTGACATCTACCCCGCACTGGGCCCGCGTGGTGGATTATGGCCCATTCCCTCTCACAGAGAGGAGGCCTGCATTTATAATATTAGTTGAAAATTAGGGATAGATGGGAATAAACAAACCAAGTGATTCAGGTGCAATAGTCCCGCGGCTCAGAAACCGGTCGACAGGTTACCTTTGATAGTGATAAATAACGCAACTTCGGTATCATCGGCTAAGCCTGACCCTTCATCAGCGTATGGTAGATATTATAGGCTCAGCGCTGATAGTAAGGATTATTAATGGATACAATTTGGTCTAGGGGAAATACCTTTTACTAATATTTTTAGAACTTATGATGAATGATTGTTGTAAACAGAATGGAGCAAGAAAACAGAGTGGTTATTTAGTAAGTCACGATGGGGTTGGTCACTCCTATGGAAGCACCTATGTTCGCTACCTGACCCAACACTTGTTGTTAAGTCCTTTTTGTAAGTCTACAATAGGAACACTTACTGGGTTGACACACTTGCAAATATTTATCCTCTAGTGCCATAAAAAAGCACAAAACTTAAATCAAAATCAGTCTAGTCGTTAAGGAGTTCAATGTCAAACACACGTGAAGAAATTGGTCTCTAGTAGTTCACTGCTGAACATAAATATATAAGGTGATACAAAGTCTATTTAATAAAAGAACAACACTAAAATTTTACTCCAAGTTTCCTCTACTCAACTCTACTGGGACTCAGGTCGATAATGACAGAGGAATAAATGAGAGGGGATGGGAATTGCACTACACAGCCCCAGCAAGGGTCAATAAATAGTCAGGGTGTTTCTCGCATCTTTTTACCCCCTCTGTCACATAAAATTGCAACTCACTAAAGTGAGAAGGTCAATCGCACGGTGCTTCCGTGTGCATGTGTATGCGGATGCTTGCAACCGGACTTCTCACTCCATCAAATGACGTCTTAACCTAACAGAATAAGATAGAGATATTCTAAAATGCTTATATGTGTGCAACTGTGCATGTTAATGTGATTCTACCCTTATGTAGCAAGCAATGATAGAATTTACGTCGAATAGCTATCGACTCGTATATTATTTAAAAGAAGTTTTTAACTGGCTATTATTTAAAAGTCATAAACACAAAACCGTTTCTAAGTTCTAAAAACGAATTTCTATTTATAAAATATACGACTGTGTATATTTATTATTAGACAATAAAGTTGAAATACAGTTTTGTTTATCAGTTTCAAAAACAAGACACCTTGATTTTATTTATATCCCTCCTATACAATGTTTCTAGAAACCACATAGCAACGAAGCTATTCATAGATGTCCTCACTTGATAACATAGACTTTTCTAGATTGTCTAGGGTTACACTTGTAATAACATGTGGCGATAGCGATCGTTCATAGATTACATTATTGTTTATGTAAATAAATATATTAATTACATAATTACCTACGTCTAATTAGAGAACAGCTAATAATAGACTGTCAGACATGTTTGTAGAAAACGAGTTAGAAAACAAAGGCTGCGGATATAGCGAAGTTTTGGCCCGATTTTTTTTTTTTTTTGTAAGCGATGGAGTCGAAAAATATACCGACCGAACTTTTAGTCCCTTAAATATTAATTCTATTCTGTTTTTAGTATTTGTCATTATAGCGGCAATGGAAATAGAGTGTACTACGTCAGTGTGACAAACGTAAGTGCGATGAACGCTTGTGCGACACAACTGTACTGCGAAACACCATAGTTCGAATGCACGCTTGTGCGACACACTGAAGGTCGACATCACGCTGGTGCGACAAACGATTGTGCGACTGTAGTACGACACCACGGTAGTGCGACAGACAAGTGTTATTGAACAGTACGTTGGTGCAGTATTACAGTACATATTTTGGCACTACTCAAGTATGATACCTAAACGATTTTGCGATACTGCCGTCTATAGATTTTAAATGAAAGCAGTATTAACTTCATACTTACGTCATCTGTGAAAATTTCAACTATCACGGTTCATGATCTACAGTCTGGTGACAGACGAACAGCGAAGTCTTATTGAAAGCCCTAAAAATACAAAAAAATATATCGCGAAGGAATCTCTTTCTCTTTTCTGTCGGTTAAAATTGTTACAAGTATTTGATAATTAGGTGTTATCATCGCCTAAATCACAATGAATTTGCTTCGTACTTAAGTTGCTTTATCTTAATTGAAAAAGTTTGTAAATACGAGTATATATGAAACCAGCAAACACTAAATTACATTTCTGCATTCACCATTGAGTACGGATATACGGGCATTGGTCACGCAATGTCATTCTAAACATAAGATCCTCTTATGAAGCGACGGATGTATTAATTAATTTCATTTGCTAAGTATTAATTAGCTTCGTCATTGCTGGTTTCTTCGGAGAGCTATCCTAGACCATACTGGGCCCTTCTTGACTAAGAAGTTATCTTAAGTCTTTCTACAATATGCTGATTAAAACTCATATGAAAAGACACCGAAAGGGATTAAAAAGTTCAAGATAATTGATCATTTATGATTATTCATCTGAAGAAACATCCACCTGCCTAACTCATTCAACTTGGGGTCAAAACGTTTTTCTTCTCCATTCTCCCCTGTCAGCCGTCACGTCATCATTTACTTCTCTATCTTTCACATCACTCACACAATCAACATCTTTTACTATTATATTTTTACATAATCATACTTATTGACATGGAAGTAGAAATTAAAGAGCATAAATCCTTAGTAAAACTTTTTTGCGGAAAGAAAATTCGACTGCAAGCAAGACTCGAATCAGCATCCTTCTGAATGAATATTCCAGGTGTCTTACCAACTGGGCTATCGACAGTCCTGCCCGGCAAGGTCAAATCTTTCATTCCATTCAACATCTTTCGTTGAAGTCGGTTTTTCGACTGCTGGAAGTCGAAATTTTCTTTCCGTACAAAAATCTTTACGATTCACGAGCGAGACAGGCAGCAAAATATCCTTAGTGTTTTATTCTTACATTCATAATGTTACCCGTTTGCTCCGTCCACGTGCATAGATCTATAATAGTCGCACACGCACACCGGTTGTGAGCATAACGCACCTGACCTTACTGAAGAACACAACCAATAAGGTCATCGTTTGACTTTCTAGGGCGTCAACTCCCGATGTTTCCGGATTTTGCGATGCAAGACAATAATTATATTAATTGTTTATAAAAATTAGCTTAGACGCCACAAAACTCCATTGGATGCCACACGTATTCTACTGCTAAATTATGTATGATAAGATACTCGGCTATCTCTCTCGCACACTGCATCATGCGTGATCTCATTCGCTCGTAAACCCGCAGTTAAAGTCAAATGAGTCTTGATGCAATGTGAATTCAAAAGGAACATTGTCTTGTAATAAAATCTCAGCGGTTTGCCAAATACCTGTGTTAGTTGACTTCAGAATAATGAGCAAATGTGGATTGAACCTGATTTGGACGATATTATGATTCATGCATTTATGGGATCTTATTGGTAAGACCCCACATTTGGTCACATATCGTATGAAACAAGGATCAGCCAGAGCAAATAAAAAATTGTTCTATTTTTATCGAACTGACTCAGTAGAAACCTTCGGCAAAAGAAAATCTAACTTAGTAATACCTAATCGGTGACATGACAATAGTTCTTTTTAGTTTAAAAGACAACATCAAAGAAGCCTCATGAAAAGCAAACAACAAAATTTAAATCTAAAAACAAATATTTCGTGCATTTGCGCAGTGCACATTCGTATATCTCGTGCATATACGTCATACCTGGGCCACATCACGTACGTCACAGATCGTACGATGCCACAACGGTGTCGATGGACGCCCTAAACTATGTTGACAGACTGATGACTTTTGTGAAACGCTCATTTACTGAGTATTTTGAACTTGACTGTACAACCGGTTTTCTCATTGCCAAGGGCTTTAAACAACTGACTGTGTAAGTTAATCTTATTTCTTGAACACAAGGAAACGAGATGCTTGAAATGAAACGTTATCGTTATTGATAATAATCGTAATGATTATCATGATAAATATGAATGATATGTCTTTAGATGCTTCTTATGTAATTGGCATGTGATATTGAGATGCTGCTTAGCTACTTGGTAACAACACCAAGCACACAATTCGTGATGATATTGCATTTGACAAGCAATAACATAGTTATCTACTCAATTCTAGCCTGTATTCTAGAATTTAAGTAGGTCAAGTCAACAATATTTATTGGCCGAAAACATTTTGACTTTCGAATTGGCAATATAACTGCTATAAATTTTCTGCTACAAGCCGTAATAAAGACATATAACGCCTCGCTTACAAAAAGCATAAACTTAAAACTGGTATATACGTTCAGTCCCACAAATTGAAATAAAGTTGTCCAATAAAACACCTCAGTCCTCAATCACCCAGAAAAGGCACTTAAAACACCTGCTCCAATATCCGTTAAAAACACGCAATAATAGAAAATAGAATACTGATAATAATTCAAAAAGAAAATGGATATACTCGTGTAACAGTCGACAGTTTCGCGAATATTCTCCACGTCATTTTGTTAATACATGTGCCATAAATAATAAAGTAAATGGTTCTACCCACGAAGCCAGCCACATTTTCTTGAAAACGATGATGATGAAGAGTATTCTGCACTTAAAGATAATACAGTTGAATTTTAATAATAGAAAGCACACAATGTGAAATCAATTCGCACTTGGCAGTAATGCAATGCTGTTTGTTTTGTGAAGCGTTGAATAGCACTTCTTATTAGTTTGAATTTCGGTAGTGAGATCACTGAAGGAAACCAAATAGTGGAACTTCTATAGAAGTGTCTTCAAAACGTAAATGAAGATTTTGTGGTGCAATATAGATAGGCCAAACCAGTCAATAAGCCGAAGGAGAAACGAAAGCGTAGCTGGACATCCTTGGAGGTAGTCAACTATGTGATTTGTCCCAAAGAGTTAAAGATCACATTTGCTTAACCACAATATGAGTACTTGCACACAACACTATGTGGTACTGATATGGAAAGTAATGACCGCAAACAGCAACCAATAATAAATCTACAACTAACGATAATATGTTATTACGTATTGACATCGAATGACCAAAGTCCAATAAAGGATGCGAAGATGTGCAAAGTAATAGAAGCACTGTCAAATGCTTTACCAGTTAGGAAATGATCCTTGAACGACATACGAATATACAGTTCTTTGAGAGTGCTTTGTAATGTCGACGTAATGAGAATTTCGTGTCTGTTTGTTGCCTTAAAGGGCATGTCTTGGAGTAAATGCACACATGTTTAAGAAATACAAGTTCAACATAAGGCTACACTGGAAAAACTGTTTGATGGCCATTTAGGGATTTTATTGGTCAACAGTAAATACTGTATATGATATTGTTGTAGAATTTCGAAAAGAAATAAAGTAACATAATTATTACGTCAGCCGTAACAATAACCGAAATGAAAAAGTTATTAACAGTACATTAAACTTTAAATTTGGATGTACAGCACTTATAAGATCTTGGAAGCACTTTCTCTAATTTCAGGCATACCGTTTTTTAAGCAGGAGCATTAAGCGTAGCAAAGTATCCGAGGGTAACAAAACCAACCAATCAAATCAAGATGCGTCAAAAAATGCTACTTCAAGTAGTGACAAACCCAACACGAAGAAATCAGTTGTAAAGATTGAAAAGGCGTTTTATTTAATAATATTTCAACGACAGTTGTTGCATTGTTATGACTGCACGTTTAAAAGGTGACCTCGACCGTAAAGCTAAACAGGAGCAGAAACAACGCATAATGAGTAAGAATCAAGTGACGAGCTTATAAAAAAACAACAAGATAAATATTATTGAACATGCAATTCGCTCGATTTTTCGGAACAAATCACCCAATGGAACTCTATCCTCCTACGAGAAGCCTAAAATTCAAACAGATGATACACTAGACAGATCAAGTGGGGTGACATTGTACCACAACTTTTATTCGAGTTTAACTGGCGGCCATCGTAACGCATCGCAATGTCTCTATGTAAATGGTCACGCATGACTAAACTGATCTAAAAATAGAGCCCCGCCTGGGATGTGTAGCGATAACTGGACTAACTCGACCAAACTGGTCATATTTATGCCGTGTCGCTTCCAAATATAGCTCACACGGTATGGAAATAGTTACGGAATACCCTTAACATGTCTTTATGTTGAAACTCGTTGAAGTGATTATTTATAGCTTCTTGCGTTCAAATGCACATATAAAGTGTGCAAGTAACTTTAAGTTTGTTATGGTCGATTTTATTCACTTAAATGAGTCGGTGCAGAATCGCGAATGAGTCATCCCACTGTAAGGTAATTCCATGATTTGGGTTTCAGTTACCAGTCGGCATGCTTATTACGTCATATAGTGCAATGGCTCCGCAGTTGATGGCTTCAATTAAAAGGGTATTTGCCTCAACCGGCAGCTGAGATATCAAAAAGCTTTTAGTTTCGCAATTCGCTTTATGACTTTATATTTAATTAGTAAAAACATTATTGTTCTGATTTGCATGTGCAAGCTTGTTAAGTAACAGGATTGCAGAAACTAAAATGTTTATTAAACAAGTGATATTTTATAATTATGTATGTTTATGACTGTCATAAATTGGACATAATACTGCTAATATACTAAGAGTTAATATTCAAGATTTCTATCTAAAACTTATTGCCTGTTGCAATAACTATAAAGTAGTTACAACATTATTCATTTTTTTTTATTAATTAAAATTAATTATAGATTCAGTATCTTCAATTAATTTTAATTATTTATCCACGCGGTAATTTTATAAAAGTGTAAATATTCCTTCTTGAACTTTCTCGGGCTATAATAAAATTAGGTTCGACGCCATGGTAATTAACTCAATCTTGATTATTATGGACTCTCTGCTTTTACCTATAATTAGGTATGTAAACTTCTATAGCTTGGTCCTCATACATTGTATGTTTGACCACTTGGGGCATGTACAAAATAAACAAGTTTTTTTTTTTCTCTCAACATTATGATCAACTGCCTAGACCCCAACTTTACTAGATTTATTACGGACTCCTTTCAGTCTAACCGCATGCTACTGACTACAAACTTTATTATGGTGACTGCCTATTGGATCTACAGAACTTCTTTCATATACACAATGATACTTTCGAATTTAGCGATAAGTTTCCTATTTTAGCCGTTTGGCGTTCGACCACTATCCCGCTCAATGGTAAGCAATCAATAGTGAACGGCGAATTAGTCTTGCCTAGAAGTACTTCTGATTCACTTCTCACTTAAAGACCTCAAATTTGTAGTTCTCAGGAAATAAACACACTAGCAGGGAGATAGATCCACAGTATTTCTACATTTTTTTAACACAGTATTTGAGCATGCAGACCGCGGTACCTGTAGCATTCAAGTCCTGCAAATTGCAGGTCCACACAGTTGTTAGTTGCTAAGCAACGAAATAACCCAAGGAAATTTGGAAATGGACTTCAAACGGTACCTAGATATACATAAATAAACATTATAAACTGTGGATTTACATAGCTATACAATGTACATGTAGTAAAGTAATTCCAAAAACTAAGACATACAAAAGAAGTGTAGAAGCTAACAAAAAACGGTGCTAGAAAATAATTAGCTACTAGCTACAATATTATCATGAGTGCGATTTGCGAAGTAGGACAAAATTTAAATAGTTATCGCTACGTTGTTGAACTTGTGGCTTCTGCTAACATAATGTGCCTACATGTTAATGTATAATAGAATATGCATATTGCATTAAGAACGTTTACATTGTACGCCATTTCATACAAACATTTGGAACTGCACATTTTGATTCCGCCTGGCTCTTTCCATCATTGGACCACGAGACGTATAGCAATGCGCCATCAGTACATGATGGTGGAATTTTTCATCAGAAGATAAGCCACCATCATGTACTGAGGCTGATGTCTATAATGTTACCACTGGTGGGACATACGCCTCCTCTCTGAGAGAGGAAGTGGGCCTTAATCTACCACGCGGGCCCAATGCGGGTTGGTTACCTATGAATCTTGCTTATAGGTATGAAGGTGGTTAAAATAAGTTGCATCGTGTTGAAAATTATGGACTTAAAAGTTTGTATGAACTGCCGTTCGACGTACGCGCACTTAACTCGCTTTATCCGTGTTTTTATCTATCGGGTTTTACTGTTGTGTGCCAGAGCACATAAAATAAAAATAAAATAAAAATTTAAATAATGTTGACATTAACCACTACAGGCTCAGAAGCCTGTAGTGGTTAATGTCAACATTATTTAAATGCACGAACAGCAGCTCAAGTAAATAGGAAACTTGTTGGTTTCTAAAATGCATTGTTTTGCATGTTGCTTGTTGATTTACAATAGGTTTAGTCAGGCCAATACTTGAGTTAACAGGTGTATTATGCATATGAGAAAATATTTCTTCAAACAGTCAACTATCGATACTGATTTACTAATATTACAAAGATGACGTATATTTGTTTGTTTGTGAGGGGTTAAGGGGTTATTCCCGCAACTACTAATTTAATTCTAAACATTTTTTATGGCTATTAATGTCATGCATACTATTAGCCGGGCTAACTTCACGTAATAATCATATACATACTCGTATTATGTTATACTGGTTCATATTCTTCAACTTTTGTATCTGTTAACGGAAATGTATGTAATCAGTCATTATATACAATTCCTAGGAAATGTATGAGGTTCCTAAAATCGCCCGGAAATAGCGGCCAATCCACTAACATTCATTCCAGAATCTACAATCCTTACGGAATGAACGCATACCTAAACGTGTTTGGTCACTGAAGGATTGTTTTTCCTGGCGTGTTATAAAAAAGTCAGGGGAAAGAACGTAGAATTGTGGTTTAATTAGTGGCTTCAACGGTTTTATTTTATCCCGTCGGTTTTCTGTACAGTTTGCACAACGGGACAAGTCAGAAGGAATGAACGTTAGTGGATGGGCCGCTTTGTGATAAAATCACACGTGTTGTTAAATTACCTGGGTTCAAATGGAACTTCAAATCATTCACAACGAACTGTTCAAATAATATTTGTCAATGAAATGCCACAAAATTTGTAATGACAATATTTTATAGGAAGTTCTTTTCCTCTAATGATTCATAATGTTATTTCCTTGTAGGTGCTGATAGACTTGACCATTAACTTACTACAGAACATCGAACATTCGCCGATATTAATTTTGCCGAATTGAATAACGAACAGCGCCGATCATAGAGTCAAACATTTTCAGGATCTTTCTAGCGAAGGCTCTATTCGATAGTCATTAAAAAAGTTTTCTTCATAAAGATGTCAGATTTAAATCGACTCGTCAAAAAGCTCGCCAGAACGTTCGTTAGAATGCTCGAAAGCGAACATTCTAACGTAACATTCGCAAAAATTCGCAGTGAATGCTCAAGTTTATCAACACCTTAAAAGTATTTTTTTTTAATGCCCAGTAAATGGTAGTTTTCCAGCTAAACATCGAGTGTATCTCGTTACATTTTAACCATGTTTCATGTTGCCATTAGCATAGTTAACATAACAAAACTAGGTACATAGTTATGTATTGCAAATTGGGAAGTAAATAGGCAAGTGTGAATTGATATTCTGGTCTACCTGAGGGTTTTTAGCATGTCACAGAAAATTGGATTGTAATATTTATAAAATAATAACATCAAATCATGAGTCTACATTGAAAGCAATGATGGCCCGGTGATAACAGCGTCGACTTCAGAGTTGTAGGTCGTGAGTTCGATCGAACCCAACCAAGCGCATTACTAGCTGTAATTTATTTCATCACCACTGCTCGCAAAGTCTTATCATAAGGTATCATATTTCCCAGTTACTGGGTTATGGAGGTCCGATAGGCAGTCGCTCCATGTAAAATATTGATATCCAGCTGCATCCGGTTTGACTGGAAGCCGACCCCAGTATAGTTGGGAATAGGCTAGGCAGATGATGACCACTGCTCGCAAAATGGTGAAAGAAAACAATGTGAAGAAACCGACATGTCCTAGACCGAAAAATTTTAAGACATGTGGTATGTACCATCACACACTGGGCCCGCGTGGTGGATTACAGCCTCTCCCTCTTGCAGAGAAGAGGCAGGTGTTCCAGCAGTGTGAACATAATTATTATGCTGATTATGATGATGCTTATAGACGATAAGTCTTCCATGAAACGTTAAAATGAGCTTTAAAACCGAATTAGGTTTTGAACAATAAACTGTACAGTTTTAACGATGCTCTGGTCGATTCGAAGCTCCATAGCCTTGAACATCGACGCCGTGTTGCCAGCCTGTCGGTTTTTTATCGGTTACATTTCGGAGAGTGTGCGATGGAACTGCATAACTTGATTCCGCCTGGCCCTTTCCATCATCGGACTACAAGACATATACAGCTATGCGATATAATTATGGTGGACATCCCTCCGGTACGTACAAAGCATTTTTCCAATACCTTTATTGTACGCACAGCTAAGGAGTGGAAATCCCTGCAGCTGTATTTCCCGACAGCTATAACCTTGGGGACTTCAAGTCAAGAGTGAACAGGTTACTTCTAGGCAAGCGTGCTTCAACGTCAACCATAGCTTCGCTTACCATCAGGCGAGATATTGGTCAAACGCAAACCTATATTTAAATAAAAAAATAAAATAAAAAACTACACATAAGTTATTGTTCTTTGTGAATCGGTTTTCAGTTTCATAATTTTCCTAGCCTTTTCCTAACTATATTAAGGTAGGCTTCCAAATGAAATCGATGCAGTTGAATATCAGTATTTTACGTGGAGCGATTGCTCACCTTCACAATCCAGTAACTGATACGAAATACCCCTTGGTAAGACTTTCAAGCTTCTAACAGTAATGACTGTCAAAAATCTACAAATAACAGCTTTAAGTGCTTTCCGGGAAGGAAACTCGCTACTATTGGTCACCTATCGACAGATCAATCTCGGCAAGTGCGGTTTAACCTTGAAAATCGACCTACACACATCAAAAGTGTCTAGGGATCAAGCATTTTTATGCGGATTTCTTGAGATTGAGATGTGGCTTTGTAATAAATTTATGATTTTATAAATTTATATGGATCCTTTTTGGTGCATTTCATAATTTGAATCAGGAACTGTAAATCAAATTCGAGTAAAAGATGAAAATCAGCTGTCAATATTTTCCCTATAAAAACATACAACGCATTGAAGACATTATTAGTGCTACTGTTTCCCTACTACTGATTAAAACCAACGTTATTATGGAGCGGCGACGTCATTTAAGCAGGGAAGAAATGCTCACAGCCGTGGGAATGATAGAAGCTGGTTCCCGGCAACGTACTGTGGCTTTAGCTCTGAATACAAGTCAGAGTGTTATCAGTCGACTTTGGACACGTTACCGAAGCACTGGTACCGTGGCTGAGCGCCATGGAGGACGGTATCGCTGCACCACACGGAGACAAGACCGATACATTCAAATCTTAACTCGAAGAGCTCCAACAATAACCGCCATGATGTTAGCCGTGAGGCTTCATCACTCTTCAGGGAACTTAATTAGCGACCAAACAGTCAGAAACCGCTTGCATGAAGTGAACCTTCATTCCCGAAGACCGCTACGGGTACCACCTATAGCAATGCACAATCGTAGGATTCGATATCAATGGGCTCTTGAACACAGAAATTGGGCAGAAGAACAATGGCGTTTCGTGTGCTTTTCTGATGAGTCTCGTTTTGGTATGAGACCGGATACAAGACGTATACGACACTGGAGAACCCCTGGACGCCAACAGCGATTAAAATCCTGCCAGGAAGTCCATCCTTATAGTGGTGGAACCATCATGGTATGGGCGGGTATTTGGATCGGCGGAAGAACTGAGTTGATTTGGATCAGAGGCAACCTCAACGCTCAAATTTATGCTGAGACGATTGTATCAGACGTCATCGTTCCTCTACAAGTGAAAATCGGTCCCTTATTTCAGTTAATGCATGATAATGCACGACCGCACACCGCAAGAGTTGTAAGACAGACTCTCGCCGCAGCTAACATCAATGTCCTGCCCTGGCCTGCTCAGTCGCCAGACTTGAACCCGATTGAGCATGCATGGGATATGCTACAGAGAAGAGCTCTGCCGAATATGGAGGGTATCCAGTCGCAAGAAGACCTTTTTTTGTTGTTGCAACGAACATGGGCGGCCATTCCACAGCGTGATTTGGATGAACTCATTTTGAGTATGCCAAACCGATGTTCTTGTGTTGTTAGTGTTCGCGGTAGAAACACGGATTATTAATTGTTTAAGTTACCCAATAAAATTTTAAATAAAACTGTTATTTCAGTCTTTTTTTCGAACTTTAATGTTAGTGGTTCAAATGTCAAAAATCCCTTTATTAGGAAAATGGCAAATTTCTTTATGAATGCAAAGGTGACTTGGTTTATCGTTACTGTGACAAACGATAACACTTTATTTGATGAATCCTTAAAGAACATTTTAATTAATATCAATCAGGAGAAAAGTTATTGCAAAAATATATGTTGATCCCTAGACACTTTTGATGTGTGTATAATGATGTTGCAATTCTGCAATTTAATGCCGTCATTCGTAATTCCTCTCCGTCACAGGCATGGCCAAACTATCTGAATGACGGTGTCGATTATTATAGGAAAAACACCGCACTGTCTCCAAATAGAATGTATCAGATAAAACGTGGCGTGGATAAAGTCGGATAAACTTATCGCTACTCCATAATTTGTGGCACACTTTTAAAAGTTGTTTAAAAAAGAAACAGCTAAATGTTTATTAGAATCATACGTTCAAACAAATAAGATTCAATTAGGAAAATAAATTCTGAAAATGTAGCACTTTTACTACAATTTTATTATGTAGTTACATTAAATCTTTTAATAAAATGGTGCACATTAGCCACTCATCGTAAATCAAACAGAAATGAGATGGATGATTATTTACGAGTAGTGGTGAATTTTATGGGTTTTAAACAGTAAGATGATTCGGCGAAAAACTATGCAAAATACACATTCAGATTTTCTCTGCGGGATGTACAATCAACAAAACAGATATTATGTATTTAAACAGACAGCAATTTTAAACGGTGTAATGATTAATGTGTTCAACAAACGGGTAAACAAATTTGTTACAACATTCGCTAAACATTTAATTTTTTTAATACTTATTTTATTTTGTGACAAAACTCTTTGGCCGTATGTAGCTTATAGCCTTACTAGCATACAGAAAAACCGTAAAGCTTGCTATCTGTATACCTACATTTATCTCTTTTGTTGACCGTACATTAGAGACTGGGACACTAAAACGAGATCGATTCCTACAGGGACACTCGTTATCACCGCGCAGGATCGTGGAAAACTACGGATATGAGCCGCAAAAATAACTCCACATAGGTACAGTCCGACCAAGTACAGTTTATTTTCGATTACAAAAACAGTTTCCATAAAGTAACGATTATTGAATTTCTGATAACATCGAGTAGTAGGTATATTCCATGCCATTAACGCTGCATTGAGAATGTTTGTTCCATACACTAGCTATTGATTGTGGCTTCGCTTGGGTTCATTTATTCGAAAGACACGTAGCGTAATCATAACATACGTTTCATAAATTGTTGTGTTCCTTGGAAACAGTACTTTTTCTAGGTGAAAGGTATAGCCTATGTCTATTTCTATTAATCTGGCAATATTTAATGCTTTCAGGATGATCGGTTCCGTGATTTTGGCAAAAAAATATAACAAACAAAATTGTTAATTATATCTTTGAGTCAAGTTATACGGCGAAATAAATCGTTTTAAGCTTTTATTGCAGTTTTTTAAGAGACCGAAAAAAGTTTCCCTTTAAAATAAACCGTAAAATCTTTTAGCAGTACTCTAAAACTTTACGATGATATACAATTTCATTATAAAACTGAGGCTAAGGTGACTGGCCGTGATGATTTGAATTTAATTTTTGAATTGGGTGAAGAAAGCATTATTGTTCGCAAGATATACTAAACTTCTGCATAATACTTAACTTCACACCAAATAAAACTTTATTGAACATAAATGAGATAAACACAAAAACGTACGATCATTTTGATACTGGTGCCAACCGTAACATTTTTGAACAGACGAATGATATCTGGCTAAGGCAACTATGAACATGATAAATAATGTAATTTCTTTTTTCATTTCTGCCTCTACAAAACGTCAAAAACTTTATAGAAATATAATTGATTTTACTGTCATCCACATTCAAGGTTAATTTTGTATGGAGAAGAAAGGGAAGCCTTATTATTACTCTTTTTTCAAATCAAAATGTTTCATAAACAATACAGATGAATTATAAGATTTATAAGATTGTATTTGACGACAATATTCTCAAAGCAAAAAAAAAAAACTAAACTAATACGTAGTACTTGTGAGATTTTTTCCGTACAGTTTAACAAATAATCAGTGTCAGAGGTTATTTATCAACAAGAAAGAAGAATCAACAATGAATCACAGACTGCGTCTACTAATATTCACAAACGTCCGACCCGCTGATTGGCATACAGCTAATGCCACTTCAATTATAGCGCACATCGAAACAAAATCAACATAAATCATGTCCTTGAGAGTCTAAGCTGGCGTTAAATCTTAGAAATTAATAGGGTGATAGGAAGCGTTTCTGATACTCAGCCAAGAGTAACAGGTAGATAAACTAAATTTTGATTGGCTTTGTGCCACTGATGCACGTGTATTCAGGCATGGCGATACAAGATAAAGTATGAAATTCATCGGTAGAACAGATATTGGTGCAAATGATAATGATACTGCTCAAGGAGAAATTGTAATTATATCTGTGTAGCAAAATTTTGAACGAAATGTTGCATGTTTCATTGAAGTAATGGGAGATGGGAAGCAACTAATGTACTAGATATTTTAATGAAATTTGGTAGATTGTGCAAATGATGATAATATAATTATAGCATTAAACAGTGTGTGGCTAAGTTGTTAGAAAAGATGAAAAATGTTTAATTAAAGCAGGAATGGATGGGAGACGATAAATGCCACTTATTGAATGATTTTATAAGTATTTAAAAGATGCAATTTGATTAGAACATGTACACATCACACTACATTCATTTCAGTTTTTTTTCGAAAATGAAATGACATTTAAAGTATATAAGTATGTTTTGGTAGATGATGCACTTGATGAACTTGGGCTATTAATTATATTATATGCGTAGGTAGTGAAAGATTCGCATTCTATACCAGAAACTGGCTTTCTGCAGCATGATTTATGAGCCTTATTCATGAGAGAACAATTTCCGTAGGTCATCAAGTTTTATCTCTTTTGATAAAAGCTGCAGAGTCGTTTCTCTTATTTTTGGGTAACAGTTAGGTTTATTCCACTTTGTTCGCCTGATTGATATCACCTGATGAACAAAGTAGACTCTTTGGTTTCTTGATATATCATTTTAGGGATAAAGACGAAGTAGGTAATATGACAAATGGTCACCTTATCCAAACATGGGCCTTCACTTATTTCGAATTTTTTCAACTGAAAGATAATTATGACCTCATCATCATCATCATCCACAGCCCGTCTTCACCCACTGCTGGGTATAGGCCTCTCTTTGTTTGTGCCAAGCTCCACGGTCTTGCGCCAGCCACATCCAAGACATTCCCACAATGGCAAAATTATAACCTAGATGAAATTATTCCAAGGTGAAATAAGGAAACCAAAGAGTCTACTTTGATCCCCTGGATGATATCACCAAGGTGAAAAAAGTGGAATAAGCCTGCAGTTTCACACGTATAATATTATGAATCATAAAATATTCGAAGAGCAATTTCAGGAATATAAAACCAGCAGAACGATTAATTGAGGCAATATAAAGTTACGATTACGATATGTCTGGGTTTCTCAGGATGTTAGTGTTAGTCGCATATTAAACTACACTTTGGGCAGATTTTCCATTTCCATGTCTAATATACATAGATTCTTTGTGTTTACTTTATTGAGATTTTTGTAGATAGTACTCGAGTTGGTGTGGAGCCAAGAATAACAAAAGATAAAATGTTCCCGTAACTTTTTTAATTGTTTTGCAGTCGTCAACTGTTTTATTTTTCGTAAAACTCTCCAATTAAATGAAATGAAATGTAAATGAATGTTTGGTTGACCGCCTTATTCAGACGTGCTTTTATTTTTAACTGTTTTCTTTTCTTGAAATTTTACTTACCTATAATCTTATAAAAATGTTTTCAATTGGATTAAAATGAAGTATCTAATCTACATTTAAATGCTTTAAATGCATACCTAGTACCCACCTGTTTAGTCCTATTAAACCAATAACCTTAAACCTGGCAGCAACTTTTGTCTTTTTTTCTTTGTGTACCTTGTACAGAAATACTACTACAAAAGTAAACCGCTGAGAAAAGACCCATTCTATTCATAGTGGTGGTATTTCCAACGACAGTGGCTACATAATACAAATTTTCTAATTCAGCAACAGAATGTTAATTTCCCCTCTTTAAAATGGACCGTGGCGTGGCTAGTTGCCATGCGAAATTTGGTAGGGACGTGCACGAAATTTCGTGGTTGTGTAATGCTAGACGAAATAGGACTACAAAAGGTCACATCAACGCGTACGTGTAGACACTGTATTCGTGATCGCTACAAATTGAGAAACTGTTTTGATACGTGATATGGTTACGTCCCTAACCTTTTGATCATACTTACTAGTGATGACCAAAGAAATCCTCCAAAATTAAGTAGTGGTTTTGGGCTTACTACTGAGGTTTTATAGAATCATTAGGTATGTCAGAAATTCTTGTGACAATGATGTACTCGTTTGGCCAACTCAAAACATTTAAAAGGCCAAGAACTGACAATTTATTGTCCTAGCTTTGAACTAGTTTCCAAATTAATGAAGACACATAGCAACCAAGAACGCGGAAGGACCAAAATGTTTCGGTTCAAACATCTTTAACTGTAATACAGAAGCTGATTCTATTTCGTTATCAATTCTTAGATCGTTGCTACTGATATTGAAAATATGCCTAAACATGTTTAGATACTGAGAACAGAAAACCAAAATAACCTTCCATCCATCATGATAAATGACAAATCTGATTGTTCAATAACGTTCAAATTTTCCTGTAACTGAAATCACTTGTGATGATTCAAATGTTAATAGGAATACTTAAATCAACTAATAGAACAGGTAGTATTTCATCATCAATAGATTTCATAATATCTCAAAATGAATTTAAATTCCAGATGCAATCTTACGTCAGCAGTCCTTGCAAATTTACGATTACATTTCGCCATTTATTTAATTATTAAATTAGTTGTTAATCATTCACCGATATTGCCTTGGTTATCTCTATGAACTTCGGTTAAAAATAGTCCACTTATCTCTTCCGCGTCGTAAATAAGATTAGAAATTTTTAAAATTACCTAATTTTGCAGTAGCGGTCACCTGATAATTGATAACGCGTTTTGTATTATGAAGCACTTCATTCGCTTTCTTTTTTATGTCATAAGTATTTGATAATAATAAAAGCGTACTAACAATAACTTCATAACATTTTTTGTATCCAATAAAGTATATTCTATCCAACCATTTCACGATCTAATTGAGCGATTCTTGGGTTTTCCTTGAAATCTTGAATTTATATTTCTATCTTAATCTTCTATCTTAATTTATAATTCTATCATATAGTTATTGTTTATAGCTTCACCCGGAGGAACCATTTTTATTTGTCTTTCCACTTTTTTTACTCACACGGTAATAACCGCGATACTTACTGTTTATACGCACATGAATCAACTATGAACACTACGCTAATCGATTTTCCTCACTCGATTATAATAACTTGGTGAAACGTCTGGCGACTGTTATCCGCATATTTCTGGCAATGTATGCTAATATGTATGCTATTTTGAATGAATTATCGATAACCGTTCCACTGAAGCTGAAAATGTGTGATTTGTAAAAGATGTTGCAGTAAAAGCAACTCTTTCTAAGATCTTTACAAGTGGCCAGGACGGTCAGCCAGAACATTCGGATCGTCGAGTGTGTGATCATTTTCCAACGCTTAGATGCAGATGTATTCAAGATGTTCACGAAGGAGCCTACATTGTTCATTAAAACCGTCCCTGACGCAGAAGGAATGGTTGTCAAAAGAGACCGTTGTCAAACATATTTAAAAATATTTTACCAGGCTCGTTAGTTATGCCATACACGGGCGTACCTCGAATGGTTGATATTCACCCGAGTCACGTGTTTTGACGAAGTAATACATTACACGGTTTGCATAGTTGTATTATTCATTCCGTACCCCAACTTATGGGTACTACACGAAAGAAAAATTAGGTTGTTTTACTGCTTAGTAAACTATAAAAAAACACTCCACGGATGAATACTAAGTAAATACTTAGAGTTTCTATGTTGTTTTCGCTCTTTTTAAAGAGCAAATTGTATTCTAGACACTTCGAATGCATACCTTGATGTCAATTGTTTCTACCGTTTAGCTCAGTAATTTTCTCAGGAATGTAAGCTTTTTTACTTTACTGCTAAAGCTCCAATCTCTAGATATCTCATCCTTAGATGGGCAGAAGTGAAATTAAGTTTTTCTAATGAATTATCCAAACCATTACCAAGGTGATGAACGACTATGCCTGGCACGCTAGTTACTTCACGTCTACTCCAGTCAAGGTTTCAGTCGCGCGAGACAAATAAAACATCTATTTTATGAGGATTTAAAATACGTTTATAATGCATATTGCCAACCGAATGTCGTCGCGCGCCATTATCAATGAAATTGCAATACCAAGTGTTAAAAAGCACAAAACTGGCCGGTACCTGTACTAGTAAAACTAGTTTGTTAGTCATAGAAACGACATTTCACGAACTGTCTGGTTCATTTATTTCAAAATAGCAACGCTAGTTTTTGTCGGGTGCAGCTGAACTGTAATTATTGTAGCAACTGAAGATTTTGAGTTTGTGTTGCGGTCAGATACGGCTGTATGAGAAAGTATAATATTGGGTATGTCTATGTTTGCAGTATTAATTTCATTGACTTTGCTACTATGTATTCCTATTATAATATTGCCAATGCTGAGACCTGTTTGTAACAAGTACATGTTTGTCTGTAAGTATTGGTATCATCGCCTCATCAACTCTTGTCATAATATTTACTGACCTTTGTGTTTGTCAATAATGTCAGCAGTATTATTTATAATCGATAATTTGCATTTTCACGAGACTATAAATTAGTGTAGTTGACCTTTGGAAATAGAAAATCAATATCGCTATACTCTTGGATTCTGCGTTTAGTAAGTTTTTCAACCTTCATCGAAGAACCTTCATGGAGGTTGGGAGATTTCCGTTGTTTAGCGTTTAAAGATTTTAACCTTTCCCTGGGGAATCGTAGAAGTGACTCAAAGTCGTCATTCGAAAAGAAATTAAACAGAAGATTATTAAGTTCAAATATGTAATGAATAAATTAACGTATGTTATTCAATCATTCATGATGAATTTGCGAGTGAATATGTTTAAGTTATGCCTGTTATTTGTGCCGGTCGTAACACGAGACGTTATCGGCGGAGTCCTCAGAGCATTACACATACTAAAGTATTTATTATTAACTTGCTGGTTTCCTCGCTGTATTTCCCTGTATATAAATTTAAATCGGGTGATAATTATAATTGTGTTTATTTTTAGAATGCAATAAAATTTATTGTAGATAAGCTTTGAAGGAGAAAAGTATAATTTAACAATGTATATTTTTCAAATTGATGATATGGCTAGGAAGGCAGTAAACACAGATGATATAATGCCCATTATTAGTTATAGGTACCACTACCTATGAAACGACGCATAACCTACCTAGTCCTAAAACGTTGAAAATTCAACTCTCCACGTTGAGCTAGGTGCTCAAAATCAAAAAGTGCTTAATAGAAGCACTCATTCAAATTTCAATAAGAGAGCTAATAACGACGAATGAAAGAACCTAATGTAAAGTGTACAATTGTACATGATGCACATAAGGTATTAGTACCCTAAATATGAAGATTGAAGAAATAGCTTTAGCTCTTTATAGTTGTATACAATTTAATTATAAGAATGAATTAAATTTCAACGCATCACTAACCCGATAACAGACCTTGATATGAGTTGAAAATACTCAACTATTTTTATAACCAGTATCAACGGTCAACGCAGTGGAGATGACCTTTTACAACAAATAGATTTATAAGCATTCATTAATAATATAATTATTGGTCTTCCAGCTGCATCGATTGTGAATAATAATAAGGATAGGTTTCAAAACTACAAATCGTCTTTACTTTATCCTACTCTATCTACATACATACATACAACCATATACAACATTTATCTTCTTTCCCTGTCAGATGTCACGTCATGTCATCATTAAATCCTGTACCACAATCAATTTTTTTTTCTTTGGTCTTCCTTTCGATCTATTCATCAACCTTCATACCCTTAATTTCACCTACAAATAAAATAAGAGATTTCGATCATTTACTTCTTTTACTTTCATCCCTTTTCAGGGTTATATAATTATATCTTGGTAAATAATTATATTGATCCAAATGATTTTTTTTTAGTTTCTAGTCATTAGTATCATGTAGTAACTGATTTAATTTCATTAACCTTGAACCAACTGACAAAAGCTATTATGAAATTGATTTTTAGCGTCTGATTGATATCGCGCAAATTAATTAATAAAATACAGGTTGTTAGAAGATTGATTTCAAGATTGAAGGCGTCAACTGGTGTCTAAATTCAACAGAAATTGTCCTCGGTAAAAATAGTAACTTTATGATATCTAACATTACGTACACACTTGCTACTTCTCAGAATCATCATTTCTTATGCACGTAGTTGCCTATTATGTCTGTCTCTAAAATTATCATCGGTACCAACAACACACAGTCGTTGTCCATTTTTTTTCATAAAGTCTGCGAAAACATGTTTCAAAAGTTGAAGTTGATTTGTAAACAGGTTAATGTAACAACACCATTACACAAATAAATCAAAATTTTAATAATAACAGTGTCAACACCTCAACACTGATGTGATTAACCTAGACGAACAATTTAATATGAAATTATTAGCTTTTAGCTATAAATATGTCAATATTTGATCACCTAGCATTAGCAATTTGCCAGTCCTCAAAATATCAGGTCACGAAAAATCAGGCCAATATGTTCAAAATAATAATTGTAGCTAAACAAATGGCTGGTGAAACAAATTCTCATATTCTCCCACAGTTTGCGAAGTTACCTAAATTCTTACATTAAAATGCGCAATGCGTTATATTCATACATCACTGACTGAGCAACTTGAACTTTTAATTGTAATCTTACATGCATTTCAGTAGAAGAAGTTAGTATGGTTAATTTAATCATTTCTTAATTGAATCTGTACACAGTTAATACAACTAAGTATTGAATAGATCCCGGCATTGGTTGCGGCCATGCTGCGGGGCGAGACGGAGTGGGAAGCGGTCAGCTCCTTCTGCGAGGCAGTAATGCTCGCGAAGGAGGAGGCGGGCCGCGCGCGAGAGAGGACAGTGTCCTCCCTCCGCCCCACCCGCGGTGGTGCACGCCCACGGCGACGGACGTCGCAGGACGATCTCCGGCCACCGTAGGCGCGGGCATGCGGGCAGCGAGTAAAGGGCAACTCGCTGCCCGACCATGGACCATGCCCGGGTCGACGGCGCGTTGTGTCCCACGCGCGCCTCAAAGAGCGTCATCATTATGACGGGGCCCCCCTCTCAGAGGGCCAAAGCCTGCCGGGGTCGCGGGATTATTTCCTTACCGTGACCCCGGAACATAACAGGCTACTGAAGGACACCGTGGATTTTAGTCAGTAGAAGTCTGACAGTCCCTCCCGCCCTGCCCGGGGCTGGAGGACTCATTTGATGATTTTGCCACGTAAATAAAAAAAAAAAAAAAAAAAAAAAAAAAAAAGTATTGAATAGATTATTAAAACATTAGGTGTCACAGTTTAATTGGATTTAAACGGTTGACCCTCTATCAAGATTTATATCATGTATTAATCTAGACACGCGGGAGCGTGTCCAGCCAAAGCAAGGCGCGCTCACAGTGTGTAATATTACACGAACCATTTGGAGGCACTTTTCAGCCCCTCATAACTCAAAAACTATTTAACCTAGACTGTTGAAATTTGGCATACATATAGAGACTGGCGAGATACAAGTGTGTTCCAAATTTTATAAACATATCTCAAACGGTTATTTAGATATTAACGTCCAAAAATCGTCATTTTTATGACTGACCTATAGATCAAAACTATATCCCAGTTCCAGATGACCTAGAAAGTTCAAATTTGGCATGCAGATAGGTAATTAGGTGAATACAAAGGGAAAAATCAGAAACTGGTAATTTTCTTATATTTTATTATAATTTTCACTTAACTTATAATTAGTGCCTATAAATCTCTATTTGTGGATTTTATGATCTTTACGTGAATATTACAACGAGTAAAACACTACCCTTATTTTTTTAAATCGAAATATTCCCGTTCTTGTTCTCATAATTAAGAATATAGTAGATTTTCGTATTTATTACGCGTAACTAACCGTATTCTACAACCAGTAGCGCCACCTATTATCATTTTCAGAAACTCACTGCTCGATGCACATCAATGAAGGATTGATTTGACAAAGTTACACTAGATGGCGTTGCTCAATAAATGCTGAAACTCTATTTGTGAAATGTAGATTTTTATGATCTTTTACGTGAATATAAACGAGTTAAATACCACCCTATTATTTTTAATTCAAATGTTCTCAATTTTGTACTTATAATTACGAATATAGTTGATTTTCGTATTTATTACGCGTAACTTACCGTATTATAAAAACACTAGCGCCACCTTTTATCATTTTCAGAAACTCACTGCACCATGCACTAAATCAATGAAGGATTGATTTATTCAAAAAACATTAGATGGCATTGCTTAATTAGTGCCTAAACTCTATTTGTGAAATGCGGATTTTATGATCTTTACGTGAATATGTAACGAGTTAAACACCACCCTAATTTTTTTTAATCCATGTATTCTCGTCTTTGTACTTATTATTAAGAATAGTTGATTTTCGTATTTATTACACGTAAGTAACCATATTATATGACACCTAGCACCCACTAGATGGCGCTGTGCAATTACGTCACGATCCTGAATCGCGGTGTTAAGATGGGCAGGCGATTAGTATAAGGTTTAGTGAAAATGGAAAACTACAAATGATACTATTTATGCGGGTTGTTGGTATTAACTCCTCGGCCGAAAAAACCGCACTTACCTTCTTGCCGGCAACGAACGGTGTCCCGTCCCGTGTCTAACATCCCCTACAGTTATTAACTGAGGTTTATTATTATTTATTGTTTCAATATTTAGCGATCAACAGTGTAAGATCATTGTTTATGTACAAAAAGTAATGATATCCCATCAAAAACATAAATGTGAAATGAGAGCCAAAGCAAAGCCAAGCACAATAGTTTGATATTATTATGCCTTGGTTGTTAACTTCCACAAAAAAAGAAGTGAAATCTAAATGGGTGCCAAGTTCAATGGTCAGTTCTGAAATTTATTTAAAACGACATAAACTATATTTCTTTTTATAACTAAGGATCATACATTGTAGCCTAATTTCTTGCTTGGCTAGTTCTCATATACAAATTATTATGTTCGATGGTTAGTACTACCAGCAAACCAAATTTTCGATATAATATAAAATAAAGTAAAAGGTTTAGAACTTAAGAAGGATATATAATTCGTATAATATGAGAAATAGCCAAGCCAGAAATTAGGCTACAATGTATGATCCTTAGTTATAAAAAGAAATATAGTTTATGTCGTTTTAAATAAATTTCAGAACTGACCATTGAACTTGGCACCCATTTAGATTTCACTTCTTTTTTTGTGGAAGTTAACAACCAAGGCATAATAATATCAAACTATTGTGCTTGGCTTTGCTTTGGCTCTCATTTCACATTTATGTTTTTGATGGGATTCTAATTTTCAAGAAATAGAACCTGACACCAGAAAATTTTCTAACGTAAGACAGGTTTCACCTTGAATGTTTGTCCTTTATAAGATTAATTTCATCTATCGGGATTGATTCCTCGGAATCAAAAGTTAGTAAATGTTTCCGGTAATTTATACAAATTCCTTTACCAGTTGCAAAATGTACAAATTAGCAGTGGTCAGTCGGCCTTGCTTTCATGTTATCTCTGTTTATTCTGCAGAAACTAATTCATAGTCACGTTCAAAACCGACTAATAAATTCAACATATCTGATGATATGATTTGAAAAGATTTATTTTTTTAAATCTTAATGAAGCGTGTTGATGATGTTTTAACGTCTGTTTATACAACTGGGTTTGTACACTCGGCGTCACAAAAATCGCACCTCTTTAAGAATTCCCTTCAAAGTCATTTTAACCCAATTAATCAATGGTAGACATATGACTATTGGGTATCATTGGAAAGGCAATTTATTTAAATTTCAGAATAAATCAATGGATTTGTTTTTTTAATTACCAGGGAATAAAAAAAGCAAGCTAATGCAAATGATTAAAAAGTCAAATTTTATTTTATCATCAAAAATTACAAGAAAGTCCTTAAAAACAACTTAAAACCTAGTGTTACCCCCCCTAGCCCTGATGACTGCTTCCATGCGTTCTCTCATGGACCTAATTAATGTGGCAACAGCCTCTTGAGGAATGTTGTCCCATTCTGCAACGACGGTATCTTGGAGGTCTTGGAGAGCGGTAGGGGCAGGATCACGTGCCCGTACTCAACGTTTCAGTTCATCCCAAAGGTGCTCAATAGGGTTCAGGTCTTAACTTCGCGCCAGCCAGCGCATAACAGGGATTCCAACTTCTTGCAGGTAGTCTTTTACAATTAAAGCGGTGTGACAGCGGGCGTTATCGTGCATTTACGTGAACCCACTGCCAACAAAACCCGCAAAAGGGACAACCTGCTCTTCTAAGATCTCTGTTATGTACCGAACAGCAGTCAGCGACCCTTGCCCGCGAGCACTTTCAGTCCGAGAAACACACACAAGGTTCGTTTGCCGTCGATTGACATGCCGCCCCAGAACATGCAAGAGCCACCCCCGTATTCCACCGTCTCTTTAATACAGGCTTGTGCGAATCGTTCACCTTGCCTCCTATACACTCTTCGACGCCTGTCGTTGCAGAAAAGACACACCCTCGTCTCATCCGAGAAGAGCACAGCCCTCCATTGGTCTATTGTCCAATCCACATGGTCACGGGCAAATTGCAACCGGTCTCTCCTATGCTGTGCAGTCAATTTTGACCCTGTAGCAGCCCTATGAGCTGCAATTTTCTTCTCCCGCATTCTTCTTCTAATCGTGGAGACGCTTACAGAAGTTCTGCGAGCTGATAGCAGTTGTTGTTGCAGCTCAACAGCATTGGAGAACCGATTACGTAAAGACGTCGAAACAATGAAGCGATCGTCTCTTTCCGATGTTCACCGTTGTCTTCCAGATCCACGTCTTCGGATATAGCCACCAGTCTTTTGGAAGCGTTGGAACACTCGTCGAACGGCAAAACGACTCAAGTTCAGTTGCCGAGCAACATCACATTGCCGCATCCCTGATTGCAGTAGTGCAATGACTTGAGCGGCTTCATCTGCAGTGGTATCCATCTTCTGGGGTATTTTTCTTGCTGTAGCTGTTCACGTGTGTTCACTTCAAAGGTTGAATAGCGAATGACCCACATTTATTTTTTTTTTTTTTTTTTTTTTTTTTTTTGGATACGGGCATCTCGCAGGTCAACCTATAAGAGGTTGTGTGCTGCTTAACCGGACTTTCCTGTGGTTGCCATAGATGACTCTAAGGCCTCCAGCCAGGGGCTTACAAACTAAATTAAAAACTAAGTGACCACACGCTAAGGGCACCCCCTGTGGGGTACGGACCTCGGCTTAGGGCGTCACTGACAGAGGACAGCAAGGGACAGGCTGGATAACTAAATATTTCATTATTTAGGGGCTAATTTAAAGCTACTGGCTCAGCATCGCGGGCTGGCTCTTGCAAGGGACGGGGGGGAGTGCATTGACTTGGGCGTCGCGGCGGGCGGCCTCGGCGGCGAGGGCGGAATGACGGAGTCGGTCTGTGTTTCTGTTTGCGAAGCGTACTGGTTTCCCTACGGCTCTCCTGGAGGAGGGTGATGGGGTCGTCGGGGGTGATGAGGGTATGCCTTGGTCGGCGAACGGAGCTAATACGCGATGGATCGTATCGAGCGGACGATGCGATTAACGGATTGGGGTGCCTAACTGCAGTTTCAAAGAAGCGCGTGGCAATGCGCTTCATGAACTGAGCGATGGTGGGGATCCTAAGGTCTAGGTGGAGGGTGTCGTTACGGACATAGTACGGGGCTCCCGTGATTTTCCTAAGAAAACGGTTTTGGAGGACCTGCATTTTGTAGAGGAAGCGGGGATTGGAATGCGCAAAGATGGCACACGCGTAAGTCATGATGGGGCGGATTACCGCCGTGAATAAGCGCATTTTGCACTTGCGGGACAGGGGACTTTTCGGGATGAGCATGAAGTGGAGCCTACCCATAGCAAAAGCAGCCCGATTACGAGCTGCTTTGATGTGGTCTCGGAAGGAGAGGTGACTGTCGAGGGTCACACCTAGGTACTTGGCTTGCTTCTTCCAAGGAATAGGCTTGCCGTACATAGTGATCGGGGTGGGGTCTACTGGTCGCTTACGCGGTTTGGTGAATAGGACCGCCTGGCTTTTATCGGGATTAACCTCAATTCTCCATTTCCTGAACCAGGCGCCTAGGGCGTTGGCTGAGGTTTGGAGGGTTTGGGCTATAGCGGTAGGACTTTGGCCTGTGTAATACAGGGCCGTGTCGTCCGCGAAGAGAGCTAACTGAGCCTTCTTGCTCTTGGGGATATCGCTAGTAAACAGCGAGAAAAGGTGAGGCGAGAGGACTGCGCCTTGAGGGACTCCGGCTAGGATGCGGTGTGGGGAGGAGAGGGCGTCGCCTATGCGATAGCGGAAGGTGCGATTCGACAAAAAGTCTCGTATGATGAGCACGAGACGGTCTGGCACACCCAGTTGGTAGAGCTTATATAATAAGCCATTGTGCCAGACTTTGTCGAAGGCTTTCGCTATGTCGAAAAATAGAACACCAGTCATCGCACCGCGCTGAAAGCCCGCGCTAATGTGCTCGACTATGCGGTGGACTTGTTGGACGCACGAGTGTCCGGCCCTGAAGCCGTATTGCTCGTCGGGGATGAGGCTCTTAGTTTCGACGTAATCTTTGAGTCGCTTAAGGATAAGCCTCTCGTAGATTTTGCCGAGAACGTTCAGTAGACTGATGGGTCGATAACTCGTGGGCTCAGACTTGGGCTTGCCTGGCTTGGGGAAACCGACTACAGTGGCCTCTTTCCACGCCTGGGGAAAGATGTTGTTACTTAGAGCGCCATTGAAGATGGCGGTCAAAAGCATAATGAGCTGGGGAGGGAGGAGTTTAAAGACGTTATTGTTAATACCGTCCGAACCGGGGGCTTTCCGGGGTCGGAGCCCTTTTATGATGTCTTGCACTTCGTCGGGAGTGACTGGAGGCAGAGGATCATCAGGGTCTTCTACAGGAGGTAAGGCGGTCCTACGTTCTACTTCGGAGTCTACCTTGAGGAGGTGACTGTTGTCTACGGGCTGGGTGCTCGGAGTGCACTGAGCTTCCAGGCTGTCGGCTAGGCATTCGGCTTTCTCGGAGTCCTCGAAAGCGATGGTCTTGTCGGGGCGAGTGAGAGGAGGCGTAGAGGCATCCTCGGTGGCACGCAACTTTCGTTGCAGATGCCAGAAGGCTAGGTGGTTGGGCTCGAGGTCGCTGAGCATGTCGTTCCAGCGATTCGTACGAACCTCACTGATGCGTTTCTTTACAGCACGCTGCAAGTTGCGCATGTGAGCTTTGTTCGAATCGCATGGAAAGTTGCTGTAGGCACGAATGGCCGCATTCTTCTCGGTTATCAGTGCACGTACGTCAGCGGGGAGTTTCCATTTACGATCTCTCGTGTCTGGGACTTCCCGTGAGCAATCCGTCAGTACGGATCGCACGTGTTCTGTAAACGAGTCGATTGCGGCCGTCGTGTCTGCGACAGAGACAATGTGATCGGGGATGGAGTCCAAGTGAGGTGACGTGGTTGATTTCAGCTTTTCGCTTACTTTCTTCCAGTCAGTTATCACTCTGGTCGGGGGAGGTTGGCTTGGGTCGGAAGGACCCGAGCGTGGAGTTAAGTGCATGAGCACTGGACGGTGGTCAGAGTTGAGCTCGTGTAGCGTCTCAATGGAATTCAACCTGAGGTTGATATTCTTGAGAAGCGCTATGTCGAGCACATCGGAACGGAAGTTGGGGTCGTGGGGGTAGTGAGTATGCTCATAAGGAGCGATGGGGTCAAAGTTAAGGGTGGAGCTTAGGTTGAACACTACTCTCCCTCTCGGGTTGGTAATAGTGCTGTTCCAAGCTGGGTGTTTGGCGTTGAGATCGCCCGCTAGAATAACGGAGTCACTCAAGCCGAAGATGGAGGTGAGGTCCTTAACAAGGAGAGAGTGATCCTCTGCTGTATTAGCAGGAGGAAAATAGGCGGAAACTATGGTGATCGGTTGATGACCGGTCATGGCTAGCCGACAGACTGAAACCTCGAGGAGTGACTCGAGGGTTGGTGGGATTAAGGGGATACAATGCAGGGACTTTTTGTAATAGATGAGAGTGCCACCCTTGTGGCAGCGGGACCTATCGTTACGGACTAGCTGATAATTGGCTATTTTGGGATCGCGGTGGTGGGGTTTGAGGAACGTCTCCTGGATGAGGAGAACGTCTAACTGGTGATCGCGGAGGAAGGTAGCGAGTTCGTCTCGCTGACCTTGGATACCGTTGACGTTAAAGAATCCTAGCTTAAGGGATCGCGGTTTAAGGGTATTCCTATTTGTGGCAGCCATTGGAATTAAGTAAGAAGATTGAGGGCCTGAAGGGCGTCACCCACCTGGGGGTGAGAGTCCAAGATAATTTTGAACTCATCGGGGTTACCGTTGGCGGCCCTGAGTTGGGCAGCCAATTGTCTCGCCGATGACCTCAAAATGTTCTTGTAGCTCTGGACCGCTTTGTACGCATTGATGATGACATTTAAGTCTTCATCGTCTACGTCTGCCACGGAACCAGAGGACGCGGGGGTGGAGGTGATGGCCGCGGGAGCGGTCACGGGAGCCACGGGTTGGGAGATGGGGGTGTCTAGGAGACCGGGAATGGGCTTGGAAGGCGCTGGGCCAAGGGCTGGGAAAGCCTTTTGGTGATTCAGCGCGTTCCAAGGGGAGGGGCGTTGGGGACCTAATCTGGTGGGCATCTGTGAGGAGGGAATCTTCACAGATGGGGATTCCCTCTGCTGGCGGGCGGCTGCGCGCTTCGCCAGTTTGGGAGAAGTGGATTTGGGGGCTTTGGGGCAGCCGCGATAGTTCGCGGTGTGTCCTACCTGGCTGCAAAGAACGCAGCTCGGGGGTTCGGTACAGAGAGCCCTGTCTTTGGGTCGGGGGCAGTTGGCAGTACCGTGATCGCCTAGGCATTTCACGCATCTGGCCGGGGCGAAGCAGTGGGCCTGACTGTGTCCGTAGTTCTGACAGTTGTGACACTGTCCTACGGTATGAGATTTGTAGGGCTTCTCAATAGAGATGCCCGACAGGGAGCACACAGTCGTGATCTTAAAAATGGGATGGGGGCCTGACTCGACAGGGTCGCAAACGACGAGGACCATGTCGTATGGGTTTCCGCCTCTCGCCTTGTGAAGGCGGTGGACGGCGGATACAGGGATTTTCTGGGCGGTCAGGTCGTCAAAGACTTCCTGAGTGGGGATTTCTTTGGGGATTCGCCTAATCACCACACGGGTGGACTTCTCCTCAGGGAGACCATAGGCGTGGTGCCATATCTTATGGGACATAAGGAGGCGGACGAGGGCTCTATAGTCCGAGGAGGTGGGGGTCA
Organism: Agrotis clavis; assembly: GCA_954870645.1. Classification (NCBI taxonomy): domain Eukaryota; kingdom Metazoa; phylum Arthropoda; class Insecta; order Lepidoptera; family Noctuidae; genus Agrotis; species Agrotis clavis. Next base: position 12,761,251 of record OX940935.1, read on the forward strand.
GGATACTGATACCCTTTGTAGTGCTGGTGGCCTTTGTGAAATTAATTTTTTGGGCCAAGCACAATCTTGATGCCTCAGTCCATTGGGACGGGTCATGGATGACAATTGGGGGGGGTTTTTCCTTCTTCTTCTTGGCAGAAGTTGAAGGCGGAGTCGGGATAGCCATAGGGCTGGAGGGGCGGCTAGTGGGGGCCGGTGGTGGGGTGGGGGAGCTACCGCGGGAGATCGGGGGAGAGGGGGTGGGGGGGGCCGCGAGGGGTTTCTTAGCCTTGGAGGAGGCTTTGGAATGTTTCCCCTTGCGTTTTCCTAAGACTACCGTGAAATCCTCGTCAGAGGAGCAAGCAGAGTCACTAGCGTGCTCTGAGTCGGAAGCGGGGACCGAGGTGTCCATTTGGACGGGCTCAGGTGTGGAGCGCACCTGCGGGGGGGCCATTGTTTGAGGAACAATGGGATCTTGGGAAATGGGGACAATAGCCGCTTTAGCGGAAGCGGCTTTGGGAGCGCGGACGGTGGAATCCTTTGTCTTTGCAGACAAAGGAGCCGGTTTAGAAGGGGAAGCGGGGGTTTCGCGCCTACTTTCTCTGACTTTCTTCAAAGCGGTATATTCCGCTTTGTAGTCGCCGTCGAATCGGTCATCGTTGACCATGCGGTGGACTAAGCTCCAGAGGAGTTTAACCTCCTCTTGGAGGACTTCGAGAGTCGTCATGATGCGGGGACATGAGAGTGAAGCTCTCAGGGGAAAAAGCCTAACACTATCAAGCCTAATTCCCCGGGTGGGTGTGCCCGGGGATGAGTAGCCTCCCCTGCCGAGGGATTGTGTATGGCAGGGAGGTGAGTACCTAAGGTGTGCCCTAAGCTTGTGAACCTGTTGCCAATCTTAATGTGCAACAGGGCCCTATGTGGGTCTGGTGCGAAGGGGTAGACACACCCAACCGACACCAGGTGTGTAGCTGTGAACGAAACCAGAGACTAGGTACGACTAGGAGTCCCCCCAAGGCCGTAGTCCTAGCTCCCGACTCCAATAAATTAACCTCGCCCTGAAGGGGTTTGGCGGGATGGATTGGGGCACCACCCTCTTGGTTTCGTTAACACCGTAAGGTTTCCACCAAGAACCACGAAACTGTGGATTTTCCCTGAAGGGGCAAATTCGCGAAACACGGAACGTTTGTGATGTGTCCTAAAAAGGACAGTTGGTTGTGGTAGTCAAAGACTACCGAGAGCTGTCGTGAAGACACGACAAAATCGCACGGATGAGCGACACAGGCACGGAGCGCACACGAGGACACGTCCGCACGCGGTGGCGGTCAGACGCAGAGTCTTTTAGGACCCACATTTAACCCGGGTCGCCCGTTTTATACCCTTGTAGGGAGGTGCAATTAGTGGCCCTTGCAATGCGTATTTTGACAACATTTTTTTTAACGTTACGTGCTAATGAAACCTGTTGTGTTTAGGGATTCTAACTGTTGTTAATTTAAAGGTCGTTAAGCATACTTTCAATTGATACCAATATTAATTGGGTTTAATGTATTCGTTACTGGCGGGACATGTTTTAAACTTATTTTCGAAGAGGTGCGATTTTTGTGACGCCGAGTGTATTTATTTTTCTGGGTATCCATAAGATTTATATATTTTTAAACATCTTGTGAACGTCTAAGTATTTAAAAGGATGTACATCTTCTTCACAAATATCAGCGTAAACTATTGCGAGGGTAAACTGTGGTTAAAATATTAGGCTGATAATAAGGACATATTAGCGAAGCTGATAACCAAGACTATTAGGGAACGTAATAATGATTGTAATATATCAAGCGCCTGATTTAGAAGCAGTACTTCTGGACACGGGCACGGTGCGTATTGTTATGAGGTTCCTCTCTCAGGAGCACCGGTAGCCCAGACCCTGTTCCCGATGCTGGTGATGGTGGACTGCTATTTTTTTATTTTTAAACGTTTTTTTTAATGCTTTTATTAACAGATTTAAAAATATATAAAATAAGCGTTTAAATGAAATGTAATAAAAGTAATCAAAGGAATGGTTGCAAATACTCAAACCATAGCAGCTTACATTAAGGTCAATGGCTTGACTATTTGAACAGAGATCCAAAAAACTACAAATGTCATCAGGTTGCAGTTATCCAAAGCATTTTAAATCCCAAAAACAGGTCGTAATTTCAATATTATTATTTTAAACTCAGCAACGAATAGAACAGTCTCGGTCAATACATTCGTTAAATCTTTCTTTTCTCCCTTCACAAAATTAATAAACTGTATACTGAAATCTTAAGTAAAACGTAAAGTGCTTTCGGTTTATGTTTATCACAATTTCAATTTAAAATGATGGCTTTCAAAGAGTCCGCCTTCGAGATACACTCGTTATTTTATTCGAGGTCTTTAATGGGATCTTTGAGGGACATGAATTTTAAAATCTGTATTTTAAACTCGTAATTTCAGTGATCTGATTTAAAGCAGTGTAATAAAAAGAAAGTTGAAATTACCTTCCCGCTGTTATAACATGCAAATGTTTTGGGTTACCAATCAGAGTTGAAACAGCATTCAGGTGTAATGTCATCTCCTTTCCAAATATGTCGTCGCTTGTCTTTCCAATATTCAAATTCATTGTATCTGCATTTTTAATTGTATCATCTACTTAAGTGTGAGACGTTGACTTTAAGGATTTTTCTTCTAAGTCTCTTCCTGTCAGGTATTTATTTTTCCTGTTAAGAATTTGATCAATGGTAGACTGCTAATTCCATCAAGTTCTCCGGTATGAGTTGGGTTACGATCAGACTTATTGTTAGCAGGCTATAAACAGATTTCGTCATCTTTTCGATTAGAGCTCGTACTGGGTACACATTTACCATCAGAACTTCGCCCCTTTCTTTTAGTTTCATTCAAATTAATGTGTTTATGAAGCTAAGCTGTGGATGTTAGAATTTATAAACAGCAGATTGGTTTGAGTGCAAGTTCAAGCACTAAAAATCATTATAATTATGATAGGTACCAGCTATTATCTAGCGTGTATTTTATCGGACGTTTTTACGGTTACATCGTCCTTGAATGTGTACGAAAAATGTATAGTTTTAACTGTGATAATCTATTTTGCTGTTTTTTTTTTTTATTGTTTCGGAGTTAAGTGGATTCAAAATTGAAATATGACTGCCAGTAACTGCTGTGTTGAGAGTAAAGGTATAAGTTGTTAGCTGACGACATGAAGCTGCAGCAAACGACGTGTCGCAGTGACACTACTGGTTTCTACGTATTTCTATGAAATTCCCTCCGTAGTTAGCGACATGACGTCTGCTGCTGCTGCGTGCAGTCGGCTACTAAATTGAACCTTAAGATTATGTCGGATTTGAGGAGGTTGGTCTACTGCAAATACATGTACATCAAACTATACCCACCTAGCAGTAAATTGCGATAGTTTTTGAATCAACAAAGGTTCAGCACGATTGTGTACCTTCAAAATTTGGTTAAAACGTTTCCAGACGTGTGTTAAGGTGCTAATTGTTAGAAAAATACTTTATATCCTGTTCCGGAGGCAGAACGTAGATACATTTGCAAAACCTGACAGGTGCCAATTTTGCTAAAGTAAATTGTATCGATCAATCAGTGTCACCGTTACAAGTTAACTTTTAGAAAGTCACCAATTTAATTTGAACAGTTTCTAAATAGAGCAATCAGTAAAACAAACAATTTGCAAGTTAAGTATTGACTCACTTATCGATGTTTATTTAAAAATTAAACATATTTGCATAGTTATTATCCGACCTGAGTTTGTTTACGATAACATGACTACCCAAGTTACTCGTAGCACGGAATTAATGCATGATTGTTGTAGCGAACTACAGTAAACAAGAAACGTTATACCAAATACTAACACTAGGGTTTGAATCTAAGAGTAAACTGCTGATTAACCGCCATTACAGAACGAGCTATTTTTAGAATCCGCACAGAGATCACGTCTTTGTCTGCTGTAATGTAAATGACTATCAACCATTCCATGTCTCACGGAATCTGTTTGCGACGCCGATCAAAACAAAACGTTACATAACCTAAAACTAACACAACAAAATGTAACTCACCTAGTTCGTCTTTTACAACCTTCGACATTCTGCCAGCCTTCATTATTGCACTAAAAAAAGTAATAAGATTCACAAAGAGGTTATAAACACGATTGTCTGTTAACGTCACGTCATTTTGACAGGTGTCGCGCGCTGTGACCGCCACCTCGCGCGGCTAGGGACGCACGGGAGAGTTCCCCGAGCGGTGGTGTATTCTGTTGTCGAATGACATAGTTTAGGGAGTGAAGCAGTCGGAGGAGCGTAACTCGTCTTAGCTTCTCGCGGCCAATGAACGGCACGGCCCGATGCGCCAAGGTCACTGGAGGCAAAACCGGCAGCTCGCAGCTCCGGCAGAGGGCAGCACGTGGCGCGAGCGGCGTACGCGAGCAGCTTGCTTGCTGCCCGTATGGCAACTAAACAGAAACACTGTAAGTACGGCCCGGCATGATGCGCCGATAAGCGGTATTATGGAATAAATAAAAACGCGACGCGTTCTGAATGTGAATGAATGTGCAGCCAACTTTACGTCATTTTATTCATTGTCTTTTTAATACCTACTTGGATGTAACATTGAGAACTTTCTATGAACACACAATGGGTTATGGCAACGGGTGTGCAAGTGATTTGCTAAATGCATTTATTCAATCACAATTTGTTTTCAAACAATGGGTGCACGAAAATAGCTTACAATGTTTGTTGACACTGCTAATTACCTACCGGTGTGTATGTACCTAGCTAGTTGTAGTTAGTAATTAACTCGTCACTACCTCAAAGAAAGTGTCAGATTGGTACCTGTCCTCCGTTTTTTTTTTTTTTTTACTTTTACCGATTTCGTCTGGCCCTGCGTCTCATGTTCCATTCTTAGCCCCTTCTCCCCAAATTTGTAATCAAAAATTACTTCAATTTCCTACTTTATTTAAGACGCAGATGAAAAAGATAAAATCTTATCAAGGGACCATGGTGTCTTATCTCTGTACTACTTACGGTCGTATTATTTTTTAAGGTCAACGCTGATCGTGGTTTACAAATTATCTATTATAAATAATAGTTATGCTGTAATAAGCTAACAAACAGAGAAATAAGAATTTAATATACCTATTTATAATACAATTTACTTTTTTATACATAAACATTCAATGTTTTTGCTACTCGACGCTAGATGGCACTGGTCGTTAGTTCGTAAGTCGTTACTTAGTTCATTAAAAACTAACAAAGTTATAATTATTGCTGCAGCTAATATAATCAGAAATATAAAATTAAGTTGTGTTCTTCTAATTAAGCTGAAACGGCACAAAAAAAAACTTATATTTGATTCATAATATTGGGTACCTAATTTAATTATTTTGAGTTCAAGTTCACCACTAGAAGCGTTGAGACAACCTACCATAAAACGTTTTAGTTTTTTTTTTTTTTTGTTTAGCCACAGAATGCATAATAGTACTACGCACAGAAATTGCACTCCCAAAAAACAATCAAACATGTAAAATCTATGGTTCAGTGTCCGTACGATAGCATAACAAAATAAAGAATAACAATCCGCTAACATTACACATAGGTAGGTACATAGTTCTACATGACCATCCACAACATAAATTAGAAAACGTCGCCTGCGTCGCGTTAGTGGTAAAAAACGCGCGTAGGTGCGGTTTGAAAATTTTCTAATAATAGCTAAACGGTATTCTGTCTGACCAAAACTAGTTTATTGAAATATATTCTCAATTATCTGGTCTGTCTGCGACTGTACATGGAATGTTGGCTGCGTAGTATTTATTATGCGATAGTTGTAAAGGTATACAAAGTAACATCTGTGTAACTAAGAAAGTTACGATTTATTTTGGTATACCAAGATCTATCTAACAAAGTTTTCTCATCTTTGCAGGTCTCATTGAATACTTTTACTGCGTGTACACCTAAGGAGAGAAGCCCCTGTCGTTGTCTTGGCTTCCTGATTGCTACTTATAACCTTGAGGTCTTGATGTCAAGAGTGAACAGGTTACTTCTAGGCAAGCATGCACCACCATCCATCATCCACCACATCATCGCTATTCGCTTACCATCAAGCGAGATAGTGGTCAAGCCTATCGCCAAATAAAAAAATTATTAGCTAATATCATTAAATAAAAAGGTATAAGTAGCTTAGTTCTTACTTAAGAGTGATGATCAGTTTTGTATCCTTGATGTAAATCTGACAGGTTTGATGTTAATCTTGACACTTATCTTATTATAAATCGGCATATTCGTAGTGCAGGCACAGATTGTGCAGGTCGCAGAAGGTATTTCGTTAGCAAAATATGAGGACCGCAATCTGTTTTATGAAGTATGCAAATAGGTTCTAGGTCTATTTAAAAACAATTAATAATATATAACAAAACTCAAAACTTGGTCCTCAAATTTTGCATACGGATATCTTCTGGCGGCCCGGTCTATCAGTTATGTAAGTTTAAATTACATTTTTAAGTGCTTTTACATTTTTAAAATTCGTTGTTCCTTTTACTGCCTTTGGTTTGACTAGTTTGTCATTGCACCCTACTAATTGAATGCAGTTACGTTACGAGTATCTTCCAAATACTTTGCATATTATTTCGAAATAATACACGCACGTGATGTTTGTCGGCTTTTCTAAGAATTATTCATAACGTAGTATATTGTACTTACCCTATGTTACACGTGTATAATACGTACTTACGACCAATATGCGAAGATGCAGGCATACAGACAAAGATATGCGTCAACGGAATACTTCATGTAATAAGATACGTGTAACATTTTTAATCTAAACACATTTCTGCGTTGACTTTCAAACAACCAAAATCCCACGCATTTACATCCACGTGGATCCCATATTAGACTCATCCGGTCATCCATAACACGGAATATAAAGTTGGAGTCCTGAAGATTAACAAATTGTAGGCGTTGACCACATAATCGCAACTCATAATGTAATTATTCTATTTCCATCCTGAAAATGATTGTTCTATCGTTTTCACTGTATGTCAGGAATTAACAAGAACGGACCCAGAATTGACCCTTGCAGAATCCCAACTCGAATTTGCATTCGTTTAAGTTGTGTGACACTGAGTTGATCTTAAAGTCAAACTTTATGTCACTTACTGCTTTTATATGGCAATAGAGGTAAGAAGGTACAGACGCCAGCAGGTCAACCTACCCGAAACTTTCAAATTTTACCAATGGAACATTAACCTTCCACTATTGTGATAATGTAGAAAATCTGTTGAAGAAATTTGACAGATTGAGGTAGGTTGATGTGCTGGCGTCTGTACTATTTATTGTATGAAGAAGCACCTATTAAAATATCCAAAAAATTAAATACCTCAATGAATTCAATTGTCCTGTGTAAAATAGTTGTCCAATGCCTTGTCCCGAACTGCACTTTACTAACTTTATTGTTTCCAAAATGTAGAATAACAATACAATATAAATATCGAAGGTTTTCTTCATAGTACAAAATAGTTAATAGTCAGCGTATTTTTAGTTCATGGCAACCGTAACGGATTGCGTGAAGCACGAGATTGACATTCTGCTGCCTGATCATTATAATAATCATTACTTAGACTGTAGCGTAAGCGTACTGTAAGTATTTAACCGTAGTGTACTGCGTATTTGCGAATTGCCCATTCATTTGCGCCATTTAGCACCAATCATTAATATCAAGAAAAGAAAATAACTGGGTAGATAACTAACTGATTGATCAACGCAAGGCACTGGTTCCAGATAAATATTTTGAAAAAAAAACGTTCCTTGAATCATCATTTTCAATTTTGTTTAATACAAACTTCTTATATAATTGTGTGTATTAGAACGAATTTTAGGAAATTCATACCAACAAAATGGTTTGACAATGAATTTAAATTGCGGCGGAGTGGTAGTTTTAAATAAATAAAATAGGACTATGTAGACATTCACATTGTTACCCAGTTCATTAAAATACTTACTCCCTTTCTCTATTCTCTTGTTTGATTTGAAGAGGGCTTTATCGAATTCGTTATTTGCGAGTAAAACTGCAGTATCTTGCATGGAAGTCGGTAAACCATTGCCGATTTATGGTTCTGGAATTTCCCGTAATTACGAACGAATTTCAGCATTTTTTCGAAATAAGTGACGTAACCGAGTTGTCTTACAGGATACCTTGATAAATTCAAAATTTCTTTAAAAACAGGTATTCAAGACACGTTTATCCTGTTGGTTGAAACCTGTTGTAGTAAATTTCCATGCGAAAAGGGAGGAGGTTTTTTGAAACATCAGGAACATTTTGCATCCAGCCTGAGGAAATGATCGGGATGTTACCTTTACATAAACGTTTAGTTTATTATTTGTATTGGCTTTAAACCAAAAATCTAGCTGTTCAAACATTAACTTTTCCAGGGGCCAACTTAACTTTCAGTTAACCAAAACTAAATCAGGTACCTAAATATTATTTTAAGTTTGTCGTCATCCCGATTTTATTTAAATTTAGATTTTTCTGGCCTTTTATTTAATTACTTTAGATAACAACAAAGATACATAATCAAATCTTTGTAAAAGTCGCTGGAGACAAGTTATGCGTTTAGTTAACAAATAAGTTTCTTACGAGAACGCAAGGGATCTATCTAAGAATAAAGGACCCATACACAGGGATATCACTGCAGCGAAACGAGTTCGTGCTGCCAACAAAATGTATAATTATGGTTGCGCAACCAAGCGGACACCAGGTGAAATATTCTCTAAAGAGTTGTGAATTGGTGGCGGTAGCCTGGTCGGTGGGTGTTGTACTTCCTAGCACGACCGTGAACATATTCATTATAACTTTTGATGGTAATAAATTCCTTTTAATTTTTACTATTTTATACCACTAATTTGAAATTTTGTACCTCTTAATTACCGTAAAGTCAAAGTCAAAGTCAAATCATTTATTCCAATTAGGCCATCAAAGAGGCACTTTTGAACGTCGATATTTAAATTTAAAGGGAATAGGAAGGGAAGGGATTGATTCTACACCCATTCGCTAAGGTAGGTTGTATGGAGAAGAATGGGCAAGAAACTCCATACTTACTCTTTTTAAAAAAATGTTTTACAATATTTTTTAACAGCGTTTGAAATAATTAATGTCAAAGCAATGCACCTTGAAAATCTAGACTAAAATTAAAAAAATAATAAGAGCAAAAAGGTACCTACATGGCGTTCACATTTTAACAAAATATTGAAATTACACAATTTACAAATATAATTTATGTGTGTGAGCATTCAAATTTCAACCAGCTTGACTTTGTTTAAGCCCTACATTGTACTATGGAGCAGGACCAGCATGTTTCCAAACATTTTTATCTTGAATATAATCTTCTAATTTATAATATGCTTGTTTACTAAGTGTGCTTTTTATGTAACTTTTAATTTTTTTTTCATTTAGATTTAAGATTTCACTCGGGATTTTATTGTAACATTTAACACAGAACCCCATAAAAGATTTTTGTACTTTAGACAATCTAAAATATGGTTGATCAATTTTATCTTTATTTCTCGTATTAAAGTTATGTCTGTCGCTTATTTTGTTAAAAAGATGAAGATTTTTCCTAACATGCATTATATTTTCATAAATAAATTGACAAGGCACTGTCATTATATTAATCTTTTTGAATAATTCCCTAAGAGATTCGCGACGACGTAGATTGTAAATTGCTCTGACAGCTCTTTTTTGCAAAATAAAGATAGATTCAATGTCAGCTGCCCGGCCCCACAATAGGATGCCATATGACATAATGCTGTGAAAGTAGCTGAAGTAAACCAAACGCGCAGTTTCGACGTCTGTTAACTGCCTTATCTTTCTAACAGCATAAGCGGCTGAGCTTAGTCGCCCTGCTAGAGATGCTATATGGGGGCCCCATTGTAATTTGTCGTCTAACGTGATTCCTAGAAAAACTGTCTGATCAATAAATTCCAATTTTTTTCCGTTCAATAAGATGTCACATTCGCTACTTCTAACATTTGGTAAAGTGAATCTAATACATTTTGTTTTCTTTTCATTAAGAACTAAATTATTAACAGTAAACCAATTTTGAACCTTAAGAATACAGACATTAACAGTGTCTAGATTTTGTGCACGTCTGTCAATTTTATAAATTAAAGATGTATCATCAGCAAATAACACCATCTGTGGTTGATTTTTTAGTAAATGAGGTAAATCATTAATATAGACTAAGAAGAGGAATGGACCCAAAATAGAACCTTGAGGCACTCCCATAGTCATTTCAGCCCCCAATGAGTTTGTACCGTTTATCTGAACTTTAACCTGTCTATCTTTTAAGTATGAATTTAGTAAATCAAGGGCTTTATTTTTAATACCATAATGTTCTAACTTCAGCAAAAGCGTTTCGTGGTTAACGCAATCGAATGCTTTTGAGAGGTCGCAAAAGATTCCTATGGCATCCTGTGCTTCCTCCCAGGAGTTAAAAATATTCTTCAATAGGGTAACACCGGCGTCAGTTGTACAACGACCTTTGGTGAAACCGAACTGTTGATCATGAAAGATGGAGTTTCTATTGAAGTGACATAGCAGTTGTGCAAGAATTAACTTTTCAAACACTTTACTGAAGACTGGCAAAATTGACACAGGCCTATAATTGTTCGGTTCTTTACAATCACCCGTAGATATGCAGGTCATGCTAGGAAGGCTGCTTCCCAGCACGACCACGCCAAAATTCCAGCTGGCATTGAAGTTGAAGACACGGGAGCATGCCTAATAATTTTTACTCATTATGTACTCTTATTTAATAACCGATAAAATGTTGTAAATTGTAAGAAAAAATGATTAAAAAACTCTGCGACTAATAACGCCATAACGCCATCTAGTGTCAAGTATAAAAATCAAATAGGTACAGGCTTATGAGCAGACTTTTTTTAATATTTTTTTCTTACAACTTACGACATTTTACCTGTAGTTAAATAGGAGTACATAATGAGTAAAAAATATTAGGCATGCTCCCGTGTCTTCAACTTCAATGCCAGCTGGAATTTTAGTGTGGCCGTGCTGGGAAGCAGCCTTCCTTCCTAGCACGACCTGAATATCTACGATAATTGAGAGGTACAAAATTCCTATATTCCGTTTCGAGTAGACTAGTCGACGCTCGTCTTTCGAATACCTCTCGCTCTCCCATCCGCGCCCCCGCTTAGCCCGCTTCGCCCGCTCCGCGCGCTCTGCCCGTCGCTCGTCTGTCCGTAGTTTTCGGTGTTCAGAACGAACCCCATAGTTTAGCTCGCCAATATTTCGCGTAGTTTGTATAGTTTCCTTCGTTCGCTTCGCCCACCCGCCTAGCCCGCCCGCCCGCTAGCTGGCGGTGTGGCCTGCGCTTAACACAGTCGGTGGCGGTAGACCGGTAGTCAGTCGTACATGGCCGTCATATGACCGCGTGAAACTCTCTCGTATTTTACAAAAGTAGTCGAAATAGAAGACGTTGCAACGCTGCCTTTTCCTGCCTTGCTCTTTTCCAAATTAATAATGAGATAGGGGCTGATGAGTACCAAAAATATAGGGGAAAAGACTGTTGGAAAAATTAACTTTGATAATAAAAACACGAACGCAGTTTTTGAAAATTTTATTTAAAAATAAATTATCGTAGTACAACTTGCACCAATAACAACAAAATTTTGGTTTGAACAACATGAAACCGTAACGTTCGCTCAAAGCATATCAACTTATTAATATTGCGCTCTAGAATTACAAAAAAATATATACTACACGGTGCGATAGTTTGACCTAGGATTAAGTAATAATTTTATACTATTTTCATCGTGTAAAACTCACTATCATTCACAACATAAATGGAGATTCACCCCTCGGACAATGTTGAAGATACACTGACATAACCTTTATGACGACGACACAAGTCATATTTTTGCTTGAATTCAGTGTAACCCCAACATGAAAGCAACTCTGCACACAAAAGTTAGACAAAAAATAAAAAAAAGAACTTAGCAAGTAACAGAAATAGCATCTCACAAGAGTAAATCATCGGTCGAAGGCACGGTATAAAGTAGGTACGTGTATTTCCTTACAATACTATCTGATTGTACTGAAAAGAATATTGGCTCACTGTTACATCATGTGACTATCTTTCCATATTGTCCGTCTATTTGGAATTCAGAAAAGCGAAATCTTATAGAAGTGGCATATAAAGCGTATTTTCTTAAAAGTTGCCTCGACTTACTCGCTTCTCTGAATTGGCAAAATTAGTTAAGTTAAAATATTTGTCTATAATCTCGTATCAGACATGCAGTATAAAACAACAATTTCATTATTTCATATGCTAATCGTGACCGTTTCTTCTAAGTTGTCGCATACTTCCTATCGTCTTGTGTCTAAGTACTCGTACAATTGTAAAGTAAATCATATTGCTTACAATTTTACCTTATTCTATTTATTGTTTACTATATTTCCTATAAAATTGAAATATCCCTGAAGTGATTACCGTAAAATGTTTGCTACAGACAATTCCGTTGCAGGTAATACTTGAGGGCTTACAATGTTGTTAAAATCCACTTTGAGAATTAAAATACTGGATAAATTAAACTTTATTGTTCCATGTAGGTACCAAGTCAGCATAATCAGTTAAAATTGTCTGTGTTTGTGTATCGATATCCAAAATCGTATACCGAATAATCGACAGACAGCTCGTTTAGCGTAGTAGCGTAGATTTCACTCGAAAATCACTTATCTAGAAATAATAATATACAATTAGGTGTCCCAATAGGTTCTTTCACGAGGCTTAATGTTAATTGACTGCACAGGAAACTGAAGTTTCCGTTAATTTTATTGCCATAACAATATCGCGTTTTGGACGGGGCTGGGCAATCCGGAGCGGTACCATACGAACTTTCCTATCACGTATAATATCTGCTTAGATTTTTTCTTCAGCATTTTCATAATTCGTTATCACTACCTCTCCAAACAGCCCTCCCTCTGCCTTTTCATCTATTAATCTAACTGCATTCAGTACAGAACTTTTCCCTACATACTATTCAATTTGATTAATACAATATCAATTCTACAGTTAATAATTTAAAGAATTTTCAAAGAGTATTTCATTATAAAATAGCTTGAAATCAAACAGTAGTTTTTTGAAAATTTAGCACTGTGTATATTTTAGCGTTTAGCGAAGTGAAATTACTAAAATTATAGCGAACATATTGTACTGTGATACAGATTTTGCATTTCGTGAACCAACATTCCAATATGAACCTTATTTCAATAATTTAAGAGTCACAAGCCCGAAGCATGTTCATGAATTGCAATATCTGTAGAATGCTATAAAAAGTTATTGTGACGTTGTAGGTACATCATAGTTAGGAGTGACTTCATTGCTTCAATAAGTAGAACTGTTGTGACTAACATTGCCATTAGTCTTCATGATGTGACTATTTTTTATCGATTTGTCATTGACGTTATTGTAGATCTGGGCTTAACACTGGTGGAACTTGAAATGAAAATGTAAAATGACTTTAATGATAAACTCAATTAAGAAATTCTAAGGAACGTTGAAGCAGTTGATCCAGTTTCAGCAATCTCAAACGTTGAACAGTTAACAGCTATGAATTTCAAACTAAACGGATTCTTTCGTGAGTTATTACACTCAATAAAAATGAATTAGTACGCATTAAACCTTGGATTAAACTAAGAAAACAAACAAGATTATTATAGCTGACAAGGAGATTCAACAAAAGATCGATGTAATATCGAATGTATGTTAAACTTTACTCGTTTTAAAATCGATGCACGTCACACTGTAAACAATCGAGAATCGAGTTCAAAAGTATTCACGTATGGCGTCATCGATTGCGCTAATTGGCACGACGGCCGATGTATTGTTTGGACCTATACCAACTTCCTTCACCTCATAATTCATTGTGTTGTGTTTTTTGTTATTGAACTTGGCCGTAATCCAATTGGGAAGTAAAAGCAAAATGCACATTAGATTAGAAAACGAGTTAACATTCTTAGCAGTGCTTTAGTGATCGTTAAAGATGGGTTTCGGCGAATTTAAAGAGAACTAAACTGGAACATGTTTATTTGTAAGATCTTTATTTTTTGTTTAGATCAGTCTAAAGCTTATTATGATGATTTATTGTTAGCATCTATAAAATCTACTCATTAAGAATTGTGGCAAATCCATGCTAATGCTAAACCGTTTATCATTAAAAAAGCCTTATAATATTCATTAGGCCAGTCATCAATAATGAACCCATTGCTTTCATCATCATCATTTCAGCCCGGAATTACTTACTGATGGACCCCTCCCAAACGTTTACACCCCTTCAAACCTATCAAAGCAACAAAGTCCTCAAGCCTCAATCACGTCATCGTACAGTCACTCAAAAAAGTTTCGTCCATCGTATGAACGTCTTGCCTACATTATAACGTGGGTCACTGTTATTCCAGGTGGTTGTACATGTCCTCTATCTGCGGTTTGAAGTAGCTCCTGATTTCTGGCCTTTTCGCTTTCATCGTTGGCGTCAGCAGGCCGTTTTGAACTGAGAAGGGGTCTGGGTGTAGGTATATGTCTTTGACCTGGGGAAGATAGAAGAAAAACATTATTTTGTCATTTTTATTTTCTGTATACATTTGCCTAGGGCCTTGCAATAATTAGGGGTCAAGTTCCTTAAATATTGCACCAGAAACCTCCAAAAAAAAAACCAAAACCTAATTATCGAGCTCGCTTCGTTCGTTTTTTTGTTATAGATTCCTATGATTTTCTGCATAAGACACTACCAGTAAAATACCTCCAAAATATGTACTGTATTGCTGAATCATCATCACCATCAGCCCGAAAACGTCCACTACAGAACATAGGTATCCCCTTTAGACAACCACGCAAAAAGACAATTCGCCACATGCGTCCATTGGTTGCCCGCGACTCTCAAGATTTCGTCGGTGCACTTAGTGGGCGGCCTAATCTGCGTCTTTCGGTCCGCGGTCGCCACAAAATAATTTTTCTACCCCATTTCTTATCACTTCTACGAGATGTGGCCAGCCCATTGCGTCAGCGTCTTTTATTTCTGAATTCTACCCGGAAAAACAATGATTCTGATCAAAAGAGTTCTAACATAAGCAATACTGACATTGATTAATTACCAATCAGTTCCATTTATCAGACAAATCCATCGTCATTGAAGACGTGAGTATACGTCTGATCAGATTAGTTTCCTCATTTTGATTTTTAGAATTGCGTAATTTACAAAAAACCTTGACATATACACCGTTTTCATTTTGAAAATATAATATTGCGAAATTAATATAATATTGCAAAATTTTTATCTAGTAAATGTGGCTAGACACGGCCTTGTCTAACCACGTTTATGTCGTTTTGCGCTTGAGTGTCGAAAAATCCTTGAAGAGTACATTAAGTTCATGACTAACAAGTAACATAATCAATTTTTATTCAAAATCAAAATTTAATATTTTTATTTCACATAGGCCCATGAGGGCACTTATAAAACGTTGACAACAGGTGCTCGGTTCGGCTTGGTCGATTCCATGGAGAGGAACCGGCAAGAAACTCCATGGTTACTCTTTTAAAATATGGTATGGTTTTACAAACTTATTGTTTAAATTTTTAAATGGGTACTTGGATAAGGATGTGTATAACTATAGGCGTGTGCACCATAGGCGCTGCATTATAAAAAGCTGTCTATATTTGATTTTCACGAATGTTATACAATAAAATACAACCTTCGATTTAGGCTTATCGTGTTACCGAAACATCTACTCTTATAGATTTGGGATAGTGTATTTGATAACACAGAGATAGTAGTGATAAAACAAGACTAGTTTTTTTTTCTAGTTGATGACGGAGCAGGTTTTTTCATCAAATGTGTCCTTCCACCGAGGGCGAGACTAGAGGAACTGTCAGACTCGTACCTACTGTCGAATAGCCCTTTACGTTCCAAGGTCACAGTTACCTTATATGAAAGTCCCGCGACCCCGGCAGGCTCTGTCAGATTGCTGACAGCTCTTTGAGGTGCCGTCGACTCGGGCATGGTCCATGATCGGACCGCAAGTCACCCATGACGGAGTAGCTTTACCTTCATTTATCATTGTTTGCTCGAAAAGCTGTTTATCGTTTTTATTTAGTTTTTACAAAAATATACTTGTATTTTGAAGAGGGTACTTTAGACATAGGTACCTAACTATTGTTTGTACTAAGTACCAGTTTCTTTGCGATTTACAATCTTTCACTTTAAGAACCCTGTTTTGAGGAGCTCGTGGCTAAATTATTTCAGCCGCACAGGTCGATCTTCTGGGCTAAGCAGCGCTTGCCGAGGTTGGGCTGTGGATGGGTGACCATCTTTCATAGCGAGTTTCCTCCGTACCTAGGAAAGCACGTAAAAACCGTTGGTCCCGGCTGTCATTTGTAGATCTTTGACAGTCGTTACTATTAGTCAGAAGCTCTAAAAGTCTGACCACCAGTCCTACCATGGGGTATCGTATTGCCCAGTTACTGGGTTGTGAAGGTCCGACAGGCAGTCACTCCATGTAAAATAATGATATCCAGCTGCATCTGGTTCGATTGGAAGCCGACCCCAATATATGTAGTTGGGAAAAGGCTAGGCAGATGATGATGATGATGATGATTTGCGATTTACAGTCTTTCACTTTAAGAAACATTGTTTGTTCCAGTTTGATCATTTGTCTAACTATTTGTTAAATTCATCCGTCGTACCACAAAAACTTTTAAACGTCTGTTGAACACTTGTCTAAGAAAATGACAGATTATGACGTTGACATAAGGTCCATTTTGCAGTCACACTTTTTTTAGACAAGTGTTCAACAAATGTTTAAGTTTTTGTAGTAAGGCTATAAACATTTTTTTAACAATTAAATGGGATTTGAACAAAGTAAGCTCACCTGTTCAAAAGTCTTAAGTCCAGCATTCCGTCCCCACTGCAGCATGTCCTCGAGGATGATCTTCTTGACGCGCTCGTCCTCGCACAGCTGAGTGAACGTGCCCTTGATGCCGTACTCCAGCGCCCAGCACTTCACCACGTCCACGTCCGGGACCACCACCGCCACAACACATGACTGGGACAAATGGACATTGCATTTTATTATCAGTTTTAAAGACCTTTTCAAATCTTAGCAAAATCAAAAAATGTTTTTATTTCACATAGGCCCATGAGGGCGCTTATAAAACGTTATACGTCAACTGATTGTTATAATTTTTTTAATAGGTACTTATAATGTGAGAGTAGCTTAGGTCTGGTAACAAGGGTGAAGTCCTTACAAAAATAACGGTATTTGCTACCGTCTGCAAAAGAGAAAACCGAGTGTACCTATATGCGATAATTTTACCGCTCACAACAAAACGGACTTCGTTATCCTTGTGGCTTGATACTGAATACCTAAGTATTTCCAATTGTCAATAGCGTAAAATTAATAGTTTTTAAACAAAAACGAATTCAATCTCGACATCCTTGGATTTATTTAACTTTTTATGTGATAGGCTTCTTAAAGGCGCTCCCTCACCGGACGCATTCGCGTGCAATGTAAAATTATAGATTCGACTTTGAGCATTACATTACAATACTACCTCCTTGACTGACGAGCATTCGCATACATTTAGTATCGATTTGATACAAGGTGCGCATTGTGATGCTCGATTCGCCTTCACTGATGAAATGTTCGAATCTATAACGTTACATTACAGGTGAAAGCTCGCGGTGAGGGAGCTTCAGTGAAAACTAACCCGCTTTGGTAATCCATAGCGGGTTAATTTTCTCTGAAGCCTACTGAACCAAAACAATCTAATTCGTCCATCAGTTAGATTTTCAAAAATTAATGGACCGGTACCTACCTATTTTTTTTTTGTTACCAACGTAAAACCCCTTCTACACGATCCAAGTCGACCGCCGACAGAGGTGACCTTGGTTGCGTCAACCGTACCCAACCGTCTGGAACGCTGTCGGCCGACGGTTGGGGCCGACCACGGACGCAGCCTGTCGGGAGGGATGCGCTCCCGACCAAGGTCATCCAAAGGTCGTTTGAATCCGCCCATATTTGGTCGGCTGACCAACGTCTACATGGTAGATTTTCACACCAACTGGACCAAGGTCACCTCTGTCGGGCGGTCGGGTTGGATCGTGTAGAAGGGGTTTTATTGATACTGGAAACCAGCCTATTCTATTAAGTAAAATTCATGAGTACAAAGATAGGAATGTCAATTGATTTATGTGTCCACTACCCTCTTCATACATGAGATACCTACTCTCGCTTCTGACACCCCATTTATAATTTAGATGGGCCATACCTATTTAAATTGTAGTAATTAACATACCGAAATAATACTTCATTTAATTGCTTTGTTATACATTTACGAGGGAACTAGCGACCCGCCCCGGCTCCGCACGGGTGCAATCTTTATAATATTATTAAAATTGCGACTATAATTTGAGATTTAAACTATCCTATCTCTCAAGTTGGATCGAACTGCACATGGTGTGCGAATTTTATTATAATCGGTTAAGTGGTTTAGGAGTCCATTGAGGACAAACATTGTGACACGAGATTTATATATATTAAGATTTATCGAATCAACGCAACGTAACTTTCTTGGCACAAATAACTGCTCACGGCATGTTAAAAACACAATTCAGTTGATTGACAGTAATAAATTGATGGACGAGAATTTTATTCCTTCAAAACAGGAAACCCATTTCCTGTTTTCGAATAAAAAATGGACCTACTAAAGAATCATCATCATCAGCCTATCAGTAATTGTTCCCACTGCTGGGAAACAGGCCTTCTCTCTGCGAGAGGGGGTGGGCCATAATCCATCACGCGGGCCCAGTGCGAGTTGGTGGATGTCAAAATAATGTCTTCGAATTTTTGGTTCTAGGACATGTCGGTTTCCTCACGATGTTTTCCTTCACCGTTTTGAGAGCAGTGGTGATGAAATAAAATACACAAAGTAATGCGCCTGGCTGAGTTCGAACCCACGACCTGCAACTCGTAAGTCGGGGCCAATACCACTGAGCCACTACTGACCCGCCTACACTGCTAAAGAATGAACCGATGTTACAACGTATTGTTTACCTTAAGAGACTCGCCATATACGAAAACTTGTTCGACGTACTGACTTCTTATGTAAATGTTCTCAATTTTCTCGGGAACTATGTATTCGCCTTGTGACAGTTTGAAGATGTGTTTTCTTCTGTCGATGATTTTGAGGGTGCCGTTCTGAAAAACATAAAAGAATATTGAAGTTGCCAACGAAAGCGAACTGTAGATTGGACTTCCCCAGACAATTCATTAATAGCAATCATTTGATATTGAGAACATTATTGCTAGAGAAACGCAGAAATTGAAATTGCAACATTAATTAAAACTGGACGCTCACCAACCATTTAGTAAATTATGAAAAATTCTTCTATCCGGTTCTCTCAGCTAATCTATCTCGTGCAGAGGAAGTGTAACTAACATAATATTGTAGAGAGACAAAGGCTGTAAGTCTGTCTGTTTGGTAGTAGGAAGTAATCTCTGGAAGTACTTAACAGATTTTGAAAAAGAATTCACCAATAGAACTACATTATTCTTGAGTGAAATATGCATTTTATTTTTAAATTGTGGGTTGCTAGTCGTCAAATAAAATACAAGAGCTTTAGCAGATATTTAGAAAGTACTAGAATATTCTTCTTACCGGCAACCACTTGCCAACATCTCCCGTATGATGCCATCCGTCCTGGTCGATGACCTCTCTGGTCTTCTCCGGCTCTTTGAAGTACCCCTTAAACACGTTAGCGCCTTGCACGCACACCTCACCTTGACCTTGCGACGCGTAGTACTCCATCTCGGGCACATCCACTAACTGGAAAGAAGAACGGAGAAAAAAATAAACTTGGTGGTCATTCAAACTTTAGGTAGGTACAATCAATGAGGATTAGATAGATATTTATAAAGGAATCCGTAGCATATCACATCTAGTTAGATTCATTTATGCTAAGTTGATTCAGTATTTAAACGATTTGAAGATCTATAGAAAGTACGAATAAATATCTTACTAACGGAGCAGTAGTTCGAAGACAGCCAAAATTGCTAACAAACGGCTACATAAGTAATGATGCAACCATTGCTGCATCACCTCCGGAAATAACTGAATTAGATGCCAATAAAGATAGGTTAATGGCGGCGATAAAATTAAATAGCCCCATTACACATCACAAAGGTGCCGCTAAGGATTTATTGTAACTGGGACCTATAGATATAGATGCTGTTAGGAGAGAATCAATCACTATAGAAACAGATTGAGTTAAGAGAAAAACGGTTTTTACGATTTTCCAGTAAGTGGCAGACAACCCATAAAATTATGACGGATTACTTTTAGAGTGTTTGATGAAATATCAGATTTGAAACCATGCGTTTTCATTTATTGGTTGAGATAAACTCAACTAATAAAATATGATTCTTAACAGCAATAACTCAGTTGACTGGAATAAAATATAGATTACTATCGACCTATGAACAGATGTGGATGGCTTCACATTATTTTATCATAGAGCACGAAGGTCTTTCGATGCGGTAGTAAATCTCTGAGATATTTTTTATATAGAAATTCGCAGACGTACCTCGAATTGCGCAAACGCTTATAAATAATTCGAAACCAGTGAGTAAACAGCAAAAAATTCCCAGGGCCAGTTATTAAATCCTGAATTGAACGGTTATTTGTCAACCGTTTGACTCAATGTTTTGGCAGGTGCCGATATTTGGGATAGGTGTTTAGTGTATCGATCATTCGATCGTTGAGTGAATCAGCACTGTTATTCAATTTTGAGGAATCAAGTTTATTCCTCTGATCGCAACTATGATTTTGTTCAAAGGGCTTTTCATAAACCTAATGTTGTATTGTAGATACTACTTTTCAAAACCACTAAACATTGCATCACCACCATATGACAACAGTTCACAATCTTTTGTTTTCATCACGCTTCCTTTGTTTTCTTCAGAATCTATATCTTACTAAATCTAATATCCAATGAAATCAAATTACCTTCACTTTGCAACAAGCGACGGGAGGCCCGACATGTTCAGGCACGTGGTCACCCTGAACTGTGAGAGTAACTGGCGCCGTGCACTCCGTCTGACCGTAACCTTCCACAATCTGAGGAATAAAGATAACGATGGTGAAAATATTATCTAGGTATAGGTACACATTATAACATTGTTACAGGGATGAATTTTTATTAGAGCAACAGAAACCAAAACAACAGATTTGGAATGTTTGTCTCTCTGAGGTCTGCCTGTTTGTGCAAGCATAATTCAAAAACACCTGCATGGAACTGAACGTCTATTCCACCTTACCACCCATTTTACCACAAGAAATATTTATTCGATTGTTGATGCCTGCTTTTAAATTCTACGCGTATGAAGTCGCTGGCAGAAGCTACTCAAAATACATGAAGAGCAGTAAAACAACCAAACTTGAAGATAATAGCTGAATAAACAAGGATTAATGAGCTTGTTTGTGCTCTTATAAAAAAGACACACTCAAGAACAATTCAAAGTGGATTAAGTATGTGGGTGGATATGAATGGGCAAAAACCACCGTTTATTTAGATTTTATCGAATTCTATTTTTATTTTTATTAACAGTTCTGTGTTAAACACACAATTAAAAACAACAACTTCTAGAATAATAAAAGGCATTTTAATGTTTGCACTGTAATGAATTCTGTTAATATCTGCATACAAATCTTGACGACAGTTGTTCCGTTATAAAGTAATAAAGACCATTCAAATTAATTTCCTTCATTTGAAGAAACAAAAGAATTTACAGCAACCTGAAAATTTACGGTCATTCACTCTGTAGTAGGTGTGCTTATTAAACCAAGTCATCAAACGCCTCTCACTGTGACTCATGTGACAACAATAGAAGTGAATGAAATTTTTAAAGAGACTCAGATGGTCTTGATAGATAAAGCTCAAACCGTTTTACGTCTCACATTGATAGAAGTCGATGATGCTAACATAATATCGGCGTGAAGAAAACAAACAGCACCGGCGTATAGTACGGCCGCCAAAATAATATAAGTAGGTACCTATATGAACACATTGATAAAATATTATTTTGCCCCGTGGCTATCAAAATGTTATGATATAAAATAACAGCAAAACCGCTCTCGAAATAGCTGAGAGGACTGTTGGCGGTTTTCCATACGCCTGGATAGTATTTGAGATATGCGCGAAGATATAATAAATGTCGTAGACAGTGTTAGAATGGTCTCTGAAAAGCTTAGACGATAATGTAGTGCTCTAAAATTAAAGCTTATTGTGTAAGTGGCAACTCTTTTCATTCTTGAACGTAAAACGTATGAATCGAGAGTATTCTCCGACAATGTAAGCCAAATCCGAGAAAGCGTTTTCAGAATTCGTGAACCTTCTTCGTTGATGTTACCGGCTCATTGCCAAGTAGTACTAGTTTTAATGGGAACTATTAAATGCCCTCATTAGTAACCTGTCATACCATTTAGGAATGACGTGATCAATTTCTAAAATTACGCGACAAAAATACCACCATTTGAATATTTTCAGAATGTTAATTATGCTGCAATAGGTACTTGGATTTCAAACGCAAGAGATACGTTATTTGTTGGCTAGACGAAAATGTTTTAGGCATTTGAAGATCTGATCAAAGACATGCAATCTACGAGACAATTTCCTCTCAAGTATGCTCCTTGTGCGAAACCCAAAATCCCACATATTTCTACTTTACGATTGCGTACGTACCAAGCACCCGAGCGCGCACCTCGCGAAGGTGAGTACATTCCCAGCGAGCGGCGCGGAGCCCACCACCATGATGCGCAGGCGGCCGCCCATGCCCTCGCGCACCTTGCGGAACACCAACTTGTCCCAGACGGAGTCACTGCGTATGATACCCCTAGAAAGACATTCAACACATATTAAGATGGTCAATTTACTTCATGCTCAATGACTTCGTTCGAAATTGTATCAAACTCAAAATTGTGGCACCCGAGGCTTTTTTATCCTTGCTCAGTGTCTCGCTCAAGTCATGTGAGTTAAATTAACTCTTAGTAAGGTCCTTCGTTTCCTGTACATGACTAGACACGATTCCATTACAATATGATTTCATAGCAATCAAGTGAATTGCATTTCTTGATGTCCATTCGTAGCACAAAGTCATTTTTGTCCTTACCTTTTTAGCTCCGACTCCTTTGCCGATAGCGCCATATTGAACAGCAGCTTTTTTATCTTTGAGTTGGATATTTCAGATTGGGCTTTGTCGTACAGTCTGTTTAACAGTCTGGGTACTGCCGGCATCATAGTAGGCTTCAATGCAGTCAAATCGTCACCTAACCGTCGAATGTCACCGCTGTAGAAACCAACGGCTCCTCCTACCATGTAGAGAGCATTCTAGAAAGAGATGAATAAAATTGATAAAAGCCTGATTCTAAACCAAAACATGAAGAACGTTCAATCATCACAGTACAGCCAGTGACTACTGTTATTTGATCCATTTTTACAAAGAATGAAATAAAAAACAGGGATCAAGTAAAATTAGGACATAAAGAAGAAGAATGTGAGTGAGCGAAGTGAGCGATGTCAGTAACATCAATTGTACATGATATTATCATTGCACTTGGCAAGCACAATGATAATTTAATAGCAGAATGATGACATCTCACGATTACACAATTAGATCACTGTATGAAGGGCGGTCTGTTTTAATGTTACCAAAATAACTCTGAATTCACTTTCGTGTTCATTCGCAGTTAATGGGCATGTTGACTAACATTCAAAATGTTTTACTAAAAAACATTTCCAAGCGGTCATAGTAAAATGCAATGTAACAATATCTAGCAGATAACTAAAAATTATTGCAACATAGCATTTTTTTCTAAATCCTGGTTCTGATGAAGTTAAGTAGTTGTAAAAGTAGGAAACGAGACTAGAGTAAAGTACCTAACCTAACCCTTCATGGAATACAAAAGTCATGCTAAATTCTCTTCATTGTACATACCTCACAGCACCGCTCCAGCATATGTGCGAGGGGTAGGAAGGAGATCATAACGTCATGCTTCATGGGCCGATGTTCGCCAAGCTGCATGATGACACTGCACATGGATGCCACCACGTTCTCATGCGTCAACATCACACCTTTCGGCATGCCCGTGGTTCCTGATGTGTAGCAGATCGTACATAGACTTTCTGGTTTTGGTGGCTAGAAAAAAAAAACAGAATTGTTAAGTTTGGTCACTAAATCAGAGACTAATGATCATCCACCAAAAGATTTTCAGTTCTAGATCTCGATAAAAGTATTCGGCATCAAATTGTGGGATTCACTTTGCTTCAATGAGTAAGTCTTGTGAAATATGTATAGAAATAACAATGTGAACATCGAAACATCTATAGGTATCTTACACCAAAACGAGAGACAATAGAATACTTACGAGACAAGGGTGATCCTTCTGAGCTCCTTGTATTTCAACATCACTAAACTTAAGAATTTCAACGCCTCGGCATCTTGCTCTTTGATGCGTGGAAGGCGAGACCTCTTTAATGGTGATCAGTTTCCTTAAACATCTCGGCGACTGGTCGAGAAGCAAATTGGCTTTTTTGTCGTCTTCACAAATAACTACAGACATTTCGGCTGAAAAGAACAAAGGAAATAGTTTGATTCCAATCTAAGACATTTCTCGCATACTTTGTCTTTTTATATTAGCTTTCTGCGAAACAGGGAGAATAGGAATCTGAATTCGAGTGTCTAGACGAAAAAGGAATGCAAGAAATTCCGTTGACGTTATAACTTTATCTGTATGTGTAATAATATAGTTAACTTAATATATTTTTCACCTCACGCGCTCGGAAAGATTCTATTTCTCATTCAAAATCTGAGCGTAAAACTCCATTTTGTGCTCTAGAGCACAAAGTGTTGTTCAAAATTCGAACACGTCTTGTATTCAATTGTTTTCTACACTGGCAGGCGAGCCGCCCCCACTTCATTTCCTCGCTGTGTGAGGTGAAAAGTTGTGTGTTGCACTCGGCAGCAAAGTTTTTCTGCGTCTCGTACCTTTGAAAACTTCGCATCGCTCAGGATTCTATATTTGAACCGCTCGTTTCTCTCGCGGTTCAATCTTAGAATCCTTCGCTCGCTCAGTTTTCAATTCAAGTACTCGCGCCAAAAATCAACTTTGCAGCCTTGCATAACAAATAACTATTGTAGCTTTAATTATAGTTTTACTTAAACTACCGATACCTGCTGTAAAATAACATTGTAAGAAATCAATAAACGTCTGTTTAATTATAGGTATGTAAAAGCTACTTATACGCACTTTGATTTACAATGAAGGCACATGCGTTAGCTCCAAGAGTATCATACAGTGGAACAATGACCATTGAGTAACAGTAGGCAGCTTGTTCTGTCATTACCCATTCGGGGCAATTCTGTGAATATATACCTGGAAGTACAAAGCATGTTTTAGTACATATAAGGAAAATTATTTGCATCGTTCTCGAAAGTTGGAAGGAAACTTACCCACAAATGTGCCCTGGCCAGGAACAAGCCCTTGGCATATAAGTCCTGAGCCGAAATTTTTCGCTCGTAGTAGGGTTTCATTGTATGTCTGCCACACGTATGGCTTATTTGGTCCCTCGCGCCAACCGAGGCAGTTGCCATTATCTGCAATAAGATTAACGAATTGTCATTTAACATTGTAGGTATTTATTATAGTCTTCATTTATCATGTCTTCAATCTCATAAAGCTGTCTCAACCCGACTAGTTGTTAAGTGGCGGAATATTCCATACAATATAAACTCGCTTCATTTTTACAATGTTTTATTTTATTGGGCCAATGAGTACAAAGCAACCGTGTATTGTGGTATAAAACTAAAAAAAAAACACTGTCCCGTCTACTCTAGTGGCACAAATTACGTTTTACTGTATCCTGTAAACCAGTTCGTGAATGATGTTAACAATATTTTGTAATAGTGGGGTATTATCGTATTTATCGTTAACGAGCGGAAACGTTGGAGGGAAATGAGGTGGGTCTTAGAATTGCGCCTTGGGGCACTCCTACCATTGCAATTGTATGCGCACCATTCTGTTAGTACCAGTGCAGGCAGTTGGATAAGTAAACATATAGCTACGTTATAGAACAAGCACAACTTGCAAATTGCAACTGTCTAACTAAATGGAATGAGAATCTTGGTTTGTTGAAAGGATTTCTATGAATACTTTGAGCGTGGGGTAACAAAATCAAAACAACATGTTTCTTACTTGATTCTTTGACGCCTCGTCGGAAAGTTTCGTAAAGTGTGCGTGTGTCTTCGTGTAGGTAGCGAAGGAAACGACCGTTTTTCGCTTCTTTGTAGAATTTTGATACACGAACCATGTCGGGCCCCTGCAATGAAAGCACAGATTATATATGATTACATTGCTTAACGTAAAAAGATTTGTACATTATGACAACGATAATGTTGAAACCACGCATACAAAACATACTATCAACAGTTAGGATTGAAGATTGAAGTAACAAAAGAGCAAGATGAAGTAATAAAAGAGTAAAACAATGCCCTGTATGATGATATTTCATAATAAACAAACATGAGCAAGTTTGGTGTCAACGCACTGAATCCTTGCAACGCACGGGGAACTAATCAGTTGTAATCTTATTAACAAACGTATTCATCGGATTATTACGACAACCCAGTAATGGCTAATGAGAAATACATATTTGAACATACAATTTAACATGACTTCAGAGTTTAGGAATTTCTATTGCAACGTAAGCTTGAAATTCAAATGGATTCAAGAAGTCTAGCATTGTGTGCCTATTAATCGTACAGTAGATTTTGTGGGATGTTTTTTTCATCATTATTCTACATTTAATACGTTTTAGAGTTCCTAAGTAAATAAACCACCACAAGAAAGTACTATGTCGAATCTACTAAAATCTTATGCAAATGTATCTCCGTTAACCTAATGACATAGTTGGCCCACTAACTCCGAATCTCGGCTCGCTGCGTGGAGCACTCTTACGCGTTACGGTATATTATTATAACAGTTTGTACAATGATAAATGGAACGATGAACGGGTCAAAGACACTTGTGAGAAAAGAAGAAACGACAATTTGACGATAGAATCGGCAAACCATAAAAATGTTATGTCATTACGGTTCTGAACGGTCCCGGAACCCATGTGAATTTTGAAGGTTTTTAGATCATAAGGCAGACAATTTTAGCGCGTGAGACTTCTTCATTACAGTTTTTAGCACTGTCAGCTAATTTAGAAATGGTGTACAGCATACATTTACAGAGTGTACTATTATACTGCTAATCTATGTAAGTAGAAAATGACACACGAATCTAAACTTTGCAACCGAAAGTTCAGGTTGTTTTAGAATAAATTAACTTTATTACCATGTTTTGACATTTCAAAGTCTCATAAAAAGATATTTTTGAACGTCCTAATATAACAATAAAGCAAGATTAAGTTGTAGACAAAACAATGTTGTTATTCGAAAACAAGTCATTGAAAGAGACCTCGATCCGGAAATCCTCGATTAAATAAGAAGCTGTTT
Source organism: Agrotis clavis (assembly GCA_954870645.1). NCBI lineage: Eukaryota > Metazoa > Arthropoda > Insecta > Lepidoptera > Noctuidae > Agrotis > Agrotis clavis. Next base: position 12,788,884 of record OX940935.1, read on the forward strand.
ATAAAACCACGGCAATTCAATATTTTGAGAAAACGATAATAATTTTCGAGGAGCTGAAGAAGCAATGACGAATGTCAACCCATTAAATAAAATTATGAAATACAAAATGTGCGAGAAATCAAGCAACCTGATCTTGAATTTAGTATGCAAGGTCAAAAGGAAATTGGTCACGCAACGCCAACTGAAAAATGTGCCGGTTTTGTGACCGAGTATTTATAACAAAAATACGTGACACATACGACTGTTGTCCACGCTATTCTCAGTTCAGTCTCGTATGATGACAATTTTAGAAAATTAAATGGGAAAATGTCGTAATTCTACGCTAAAAACTCAATTGAACAGCGTGCAAAAATATTAGTGTTTTAAATAATGTAAACTTTTCAAAAACAAGATTATACTTTTCAGTATTGGCTTCTGTTGCTTAAGGTTCACACAAATTGTCTTGTTTCTTTCATCTTCGTTTATCAAGATCAGCACAATTCATGTATTTCCTGCCAAAATGAATGAAAGCTTACAAAGTGTGTTTGTTGAATGTGTGTATCTTAATTTTAACGCCAACATTGACACGGAAACTTCAGTACGGCTTAACTTGACATTGACCAACTAAAAGCACGGGCGAGAAAATTTATGTGACGCAGTAAATTTCTATAAATACCATAGGAAAGCCCTGAAGAGGGCGTGACGGGCCACTACCCGAGTTTTCTTGGCAAGTGGAATAATTATGATGTCTCCAAAATAGTTGACATTGTGTACGTGTTTAGCTGGCAGTCATTTCCGCATGATTTTGTTAGCAGTTGTATAGCTGTTAACACTATATTTTAAGTGCAGTAAACTGGTGACCGGACTTTGAGTAAAGCTAAGTACCTACACAGAACGACACTATTTTAAATGACTTCATTTTGACGACACACTCTGAGCTTTCCTTTACAATTCTGTGCCAACAATTATTTATTAATATCTACTACGATCAAATCAGCTGTTCAAATACTCGTATACAGATATAGTACATTGATGATCTCAAGTTTTAAAAAGCACAAAATTTCAGGCTGCGTTTGCTGAGTCATCAGTCTGAAGCTGGGCCTTCAAATTCTCACATTTCCATCCTCATGACATGTTTGTGAAACATTACAACTGTTGTTAATGTTTGTCTCAGTTATATTTATCTAACATTTCACATATTTCGAAGTGTGTCATTTGGTGCAAAGTAGTAAGTGCTAAATGTTATTGTATGAAAGTAAAACTGTAACACATAGACTATCTAGAACATTGAATACTAGTTTAACATTAGTGCTTCTACTACCTAATAATTCAGTACAAATTAAAGAGGTTCCCCAAACAATCGATATGTTGACTGTTAAATTATAGACAGACCGCAGTGGTTTGCTCTTTGTTTTCGTTTTTAACGGATCAATACGCAAACAGTTATATGGGTCGAACAAATTTGGTCTTTACTGCATACATGTTTACCTGGTGACAGCATTCTAATGTTTTGTTAATGTATACTAGCGACCCGCTCCTGTTTTGCATAGATACAAAAGGGACTAGTCAAAACATAGACAAATATTAATGTACTAGCTTCTGCCAGCGACTTCGTACGCGGATCCTGTTGCTTATGCCAGCGACAATGGGGTCGTCAAAATCGAAGATCTGAAACGTCTGATGTCGAATTCTTAGAGCCTGAGGACGGGAAAACAACGGGACGCGCATGACGATTCCAGACGTTCCAGATCTTTCATTTTTGTAAGTCAACAGGAAATGCCAGTCAGACTAAACAACTCTTGCTAAGACGTCATTCCTATATATGTTATAGTGTAGCTGGGCTCTTGGAGTTCCGCATCAGGTGTTCCAGATCTTCAGCTTTTATACGACAACAGGGTGTGCTCATCAGGCTGAACAACTCTTGCTAAGACGTCATTACTGTATATGTAATAGTGTAGCTGGGCTCTTGGAGTTCCACATCAGGTGTTCTATATCTTCAAATTTATTTTCTCAGCAGAAAATGCTCATCACGCGGAATAATTTTTGCTATGGCGCTATTTTTAACCGACTTCCAAAAGGAGGAGGTTCTCAATTCGGATGTTTGTATTTTTTTTTTTTTTTTTTATGTTTGTTCGGGCATAACTCCGTCGTTTAACAACCGATTTGAAAAATTCTTTTTTTGTTGGATAGGGTATCCTTCCGAAATGGTCCCATTAAAATTTCATCGAAATCGGACTACCACTTTTTGAAAAATCATCTAAAATCAACAAAAACCTAAAAAGTTTTCAACTTTGTCTACACCGATTACTCCGAGGTTTCTGGTCCGATTTAGATGATTCTTTTTTTGTTCGATACAGTATATCTGCCATTTGGTCCCATCAAATTTTCATTTAGTTTAGTGCAGTAGTTTTTATTTTTAGCTCATTATGTACATAGTACATACATACATGGGCGTTGTTATTACCGGTGCTACGGATTACAAAATTTTAGTGCACATGTAAGAAAATTATGTATTTGACAATAATTTGGGTTGAATAGTGAAACTGAAAAGGATAAAATAAAAAACTTTTTCAAAAAAAAATGTAACCGACTTCAAAACACCCACAAAAAAGTTCAAAATAACCTACAAAAAAACTTTTCTTTCGAAAGTCGGTGACAAAAAGTCAATAAAATAAAAAATAAAGTCACCGACTTTCGAAAGAAAAGTTTTTTTGTAGGTTATTTTGAACTTTTTTGTGGGTGTTTTGAAGTCGGTTACATTTTTTTTTGAAAAAGTTTTTTTGTATCTCTTATAGTTTAGCTGATCTATTGCAGTTCTGCATCAGGTGTTCAAGTTTCCAAGATAAATTATAGCCTATATATTGCCCAGATTTAATAGCTACACAACAAAAAAAAAAACAATCAAATCCGTCCAGTAGTTCCGAAGATTAGCGTGTATGGAGTAACTTCTCCCGTTTTCCTAACATTTCCCTTCACTGCTCTGCTCCTATTGATTGTAGCGTGATGAAAAGTATACTATAACCAGCGCAGGAGTATGAAAAATAATTGTACCAAGTTTCGTCAAAATCCGTCGAGTAGTTTTTGTTTCTATAACGGTTATACAGACAGACAGACAGACAGACAGACAGACAGACAGACAATAATTTTATTAATTGCATTTTTGGTATCAGTATCGACCCCTAATCACCCCCTGATAGTTATTTTGGAAATATATTTCATGTACAGAATTGACCTCTCTACAGATTTATTATAAGATAGAAGATAGATAGATAGATAGATAGATAGATAGATAGATAGATAGAAGATAGATAGATAGATAGATAGAAGATAGATAGAAGATAGATAGAAGATAGATAGATAGATAGATAGAAGAAGATAGATAGATAGAAGATAGATAGAAGATAGAAGAAGAAGATAGATAGAAGAAGATAGATAGAAGATAGATAGATAGATAGAAGAATAGAAAGAAAGATAGATAGATAGAAGATAGAAGAAAATAGATAGATAGATATAGATTACTCACAAGTTTTTTGGGAATAAATGCTTGAAAAGTTGGTGAAACCCGCAACAAAATTAATTTTACAGTTTTTACAATCAAAGCGGTCACACGGACTCACACGAAAAGTTTACAGGAACTTTTTCCGAAAGACAAAGAAATGCTGCAAATGAAACAATGACGTTTGGCTGGGGAGAGTGGAAGAAAGTATGTTGTGCCGACACCTAGTAACATGGAACAAAGGCAGAGATGATTCCCGATATCCGCCACTTACTAGTCCCGTACCGGAAGACAGTGACATTGATAGCTGCAAAACCATTGTAATGTGCTTTATTAAAATAATATAACATACGAGAATTTTACGAAGATTGTGAATTATAATCGCTAGGACAGGCTAATGATGATAATATTATTTGTGATCAACTAACAACAACAATAAACTATGTCTAGTGATATTTTAATTATTATCTTGTTGCGATTCAGACGCTAAAATCAACTGATAATGATCGATCAACAACACTGTCGCTGTCACTCATTAGCAACTAGAGTGTTGGAAAAAATTGGCAAACGATCAAACTTGTCACGGGATAACGCCTTTTTGGGTGCAATTACGTTATAATATAATTAAACTAATGAACTATACAGACGATAAAAGTTACTTATGCGGACTTGAACTACATCCTTCTGGATGAATTCTCCAGATGGACTATCTCAGTCCTGCCCGGCAAGGTTTAATTTTTAATTCCATTCTTAAACGTTTAATAATTAATTTGGTGTATTCGACATTCCGCAAAATCGACGGAGGCGTTAAATCCAAAATATACCTAGGTATTCTTCGAACCTTCTTTCGAACCTATACAATGTATGTCGATTAAAAACATACCAAATAGCTGTTGGCCGACAATGAGTTTTGTTAATGAACCCATGAAGATATAATAAATAAACTATTGATGGATTATATTTAATTTATGTCTTGCATGCAGACGAGAAATGTGTCAAATGACACGGTGAAGAATAATTTATGATCGTATAGCGTACGTATACATTGTAAAATGTTTGTTTTAAAATTGTTTGTTGACATTACTTATTTACAAACAACAGCAAAATATACTATAATTAGTATGTATATTGTTGAATGACGAAAGCTCACCGTTAGGTATAATTTGCTGCTTTACTGATTATAATTATGTATGTAATAACTCAATATTCAAGCCAGCCGTTTACTGATTTTTTATTTGAACATTTACAAAAAAAAAAGCGATTTTATGAAACTTTTGGTTCCAAAATTTATTTCTTTTTACAAAAGTAATTTCGATTTCTTTCTTGTTTTCGCTTTCTTCTTTTATTAAAGAATTTTCTCAAAGCGAACCTTAATTAGTAGCGGTCTCAGATAAACAAAATTCCTGAATATTGTTTTTTCTTTGGTTTCGTAAAAATAAATACAGACAGACATGCAATTAGTTTAGTATTACTGTAGATTACATGTTCATTAGTGATTCCTATTTTTCAAGAAAAAATAACCGCTGTTAATTTATTATTCATACAGATTTGTGATCTCATAGAGAGGATTTTTACTCCTACGCACGGGAAATATTAACTGAAATTCTCTGAAATCACAATCTCACGCCTGTAACACAGTAATCTCCTAAAGCCATGTATCCACTATCAGTGCCGTAACTCGCATTTTATGCGCCCAGAAGGAGCTTCTTTAACTACCCGTGGTTTAGCAAATTGTAGAAATATTCAGGCCATATTTGCGCCCTTCCAGGGTCTGCGTTCTGTGCCTGGGCACGGTTGGCAAACTCATATTTTCGTCATTATCCACTATGTATGCAAACCGCTTGTGCGTATCCAATGTGTGGAGTAGTTGCAGGACCGCGTAGCGCAAGAGATTTGCGAACATAGTGGATAATTAATGGCTCAAGGATTAACCTAATAGCAGGGGAGGTAAGCCCAAGACTGGTAGCCCGCCTAAAACGGGTACTTATGCATTTTAAATTAAACGTCGTTCTTGCTAATGGGAATGTGTGCGTGCAGGACGCGGCTCCTCATTAGGAGAGGCGACACGTCCCCCTACACCTACATTTCGTCAGCCATTGCCATCAAACGGCCACAAATGTCTTGATTTGTCCGTGGCGACTACTGAAGCCTTGGTATACGGAATTTTCTTAGGGAAGTTCTGGGAATCGAACTCATGACCTCAAGCTCAGCAGGAGTTTCAGGCTCAAGAGTTATGGCTGCTACACACCTTACGATAAATCGTTACGATTAGTCGGTACAGTTCGAACTGCAACGATAAATCGACAAGTGTGTATGAGAAAAACTGTACAGTTTGTTCGATTTTTCTCATACACACTTGTCGATTTATCGTTGCAGTTTGAACTGTACCGACTAATCGTAACGATTCATCGTAAGGTGTGTAGCAGCCATTAGCAAATATAACAGTAGTTAATAATACATATTATTATAGTCATTGATATTTTCGAATCATGATTGGAATGTTTAGACGAAAGACGCATTACTGCATATCTTGTCGATGATTAATTGGATGTATGATCTCGATTTGTTTTGTAACTGTGTAATACAAAGATGAAAGGTAAGCCACAGCTGATGCCAGAGCTTAGAATACAAAAATGTAAAGACTGATCAAAGATCGTTCATATTAAAGTATAGATATGGAGTAGGCGGGATTGACATTCATACAACATTTGAAATTAAAATTTTCAGTTTCAACATGCTTTTCTTTAAACGTGATTTATCAGTACAATCGAACACCCAAACATTTCATGGTTAAAATATCGCAAAATACATGCTTTGAAAGCCCATATTTCAATGTCACTATGTCAGAGCACAAAACTGATTGCGTGCGGATAAACGTAACAATAGTTCGTCTATATTCTCGATACTTGTCCCGTGACTTGTCTGGATCGCCTGCCAACATTTTACACAAAATAGTAGGTAAACGTGGGTCGTGAGCAAACGACCCTTCATTTAAAAAATATTTATGTTTCGTCGCTAGGCGTAGGGAATTAACTATTGAGTTTTTTTTTTTAATAATTCCAGTAATATTTGGCGATACATAAATCAAACATCACTTAGCATAAGAAAATTTTCACCACTCAGCGACGGTTTTAGTGGGTTGCCTAGTAACAAAATAAAAGGACAGCGAACTTAAAAAAAAAAAAAACGAATATTTTCGAAGCATGCGGGTTATAGAGACTGATTGAGAATCATTGTGGAAAAGGGCTGGCAACACTGTTCCAGCGAAAATAAAGGGCAAAATTAAGTAAAAGATACAAAGAATATAAAAATATATGTATTAGTGATATAACCGCATTTAAATTTGAACAAACATCAACAATCTAAGCTCCTGCGTGAATGGAAGTAAACGGCAAGCCATTACTGTAACGACTCGGGCACGCTAGATCTTCAAGTAATAACGTAAATAGGAAACTATTCATAGTATTCATACATTTGAGCTTGATTTAACACAGATAATATGTACGAAGTAGAAATGATGGATGCTCGTAAACAGTGAGTGGTCTGTCAAACAGTAAATAAGGAAATGTTTCTAGCTCTTCACTCATACAATTTGCTTCAGTAACGTTTTTGCGGCTTATGGTGCCCTAGTACAACTCGACTCAGTGTTTATAATTTTCAAATAAATATATTTTACAAAAAAAAAAATAGCGTCTTTGGGACTACCAATACGATTTCGTTAATTCTGTGCGCACCGGCAGTTGGTACGTATTACACTACATTATCATCGAGTGTCATATAATAGTATTCTTGGAGGTTAATTTCAGATGTATCGGCTGAAAAGACATGAGTGAAAGGCAAAGGTTACCAGTTATTTATGTGTATAAATCACCATCTAATGATAACTATTTCCAACATTCGGTCGGTTTCTGTTCTAGCAAGATACGGTAAATGTCAGTAATTGGCACAGCCGTCTCACCTCTGAGATAAACAATTTGTATTTAATGTCATTTGCTTCTAAATTACTATGAAATGTTAACATCTGGTCCGCGTCTGTCCGCAACATCACGCACCGTGGGAATCCATCTTAATAAATTCATAACCCATGCCTCACATAATTTTCCTGCGCGTCGAGACGGAGTGGGAAGCGGTCGCCTCCTTCTGCGAAGCAGTAATGCTCGCGAAGGAGGAGGCGCGCCGCGAACGAGAGAGGACAGAGTCCTCCCTCCGCCCCAACCGCGGTGTTGGACGCCCACGGCGACGGACGTCGCGAGACGATCTCCGGCCACCGTAGGCGCGGGCATGCGGGCAGCGAGTAAAGGGCAACTCGCTGCCCGACCAAGGACCATGCCCGGGTCGGGCAACTCGCTGCCCGACCAAGGACCATGCCCGGGTCGACGGCGCGTTGTGTCCCACGCGCGCCTCAAAGAGCGTCAGCATAATGACGGGGCCCCCCTCTCAGAGGGCCAAAGCCTGCCGGGGTCGCGGGATTATTCCCTTACCGTAACCCCGGAACATAACAGGCTATCGAAGGACACCGTGGATTTTAGTCAGTAGAAGTCTGACAGTCCCTCCCGCCCTGCCCGGGATTGGAGGACTCATTTGATGATTTAAGCACGCTAAAAAAAAAAAAAAAAAAATGCCTCACTTAGTTTTATGAGTTGTCAAAGCATGAATAATTAGCATGAATGTTCACTAACGAAAACACTTCTAAACGGTGCTTCCAAAGTAATAAAGCAAACTTTTGAAGCACCACCTAACAACATCAAAGATCTTCGTCGCGACTTCCGCAAAATTTATCACATATTTAATTTAGAACATTAGTAACTATTTGTAACACCTAAGGTCGCCTGTTTTATGTAAAGTCTGTACAAATGACTTCTGTGTTTACGTCTAACGTTTTATAGCTGCCACTTACTTTTATATTAAAGGATTCGGTCGTTAATCTGCCAATAATTGTAAATATTTTGAGGTAAGTGTTATTTTAATGTAAGATAACATGCTTAAAGAACCCGAACACATAATATTCTAAACTTCTTCAATAGATAACTGCCGTATATTGGCGTAGGATATAACGAGAAAAATGATATTAAATAATTTGCTTTACCTTTCATCTTTATTGCAAGATGAAATTGGATTCATGTTCTGAGTATGCTTCATAAATCAATGATGTAGAAATTAATGTTTAAAAATTCCTGAATCATTGTTTGAAGCGATCACAAGGAATGATACATCCGTTTGAAACAACCATCTTGTTTTACTTAATGTCTAAACAATAGTGACCATTATCTCGCTCTATTTCAGTACACTGTTAGACAGGTTTACGTTATTTTAAGTAGTTTACATACAGCTATCATAAATTACTTCTGTGTGTAAATCAACAGTTGGATATGGACTTGTCAAAAATAATAAAACTCTAAGGAGAGCAAAAGTAGGTAAAAAGAGTCGAGAAACAGGCGCATAATATAAATTTCCATACTTTTGAAAGCAGTAAAAAACTTAATAACTTAAACAGAATTCCATCAATCAATTGTTGGTCATCATCTGCCTAGCCTTTTCCCAACTATATTGGGGTCGGCTTCCAGTCAAACCAGATGCAGCTGAATATCAGTATTTTACATGGAGCGACTGCCTATCAGACCTTCAACCTAGTAACTAGGCAATACGATACCCCATGGTAAGACTGGTTGTCACACTTTTAGAGCTTCTGACTAATTATAACGACTGTCAAAGATCTACAAATGACAGCCGGGACCAACGGCTTTACGTGCTTTCCGAGGCACGGAGGAAACTCGCTATGATAGATGGTCACCCATACACAGACCAACCTCGGCAAGCGCAGCTTAACCCAGAAGATCGGCCTGTGCGGCTGTAATTATTCAGCCACGAGCTCCTCTCAATCCTCCTCTCAATCAATAACATCAAGAAAGCTAACTTATCAGCGACTAATGCTGATAAAAATCGACCGACTTTAGCTATTTCATGAGCATCTGAAATAAATAATCTAAAATTGAATGCCGCTTCTATTTCTAATCAGCAGCACCATGTATTAGCCGGTGGGACTTTTAAATGATCTGAATCTAAATGTTACGGAGCTTTGCCAACTGTCGGGGCGTGAGCAACGTCTAACAATGTCCCTCCCTCTAAAATACATATCAATTTTAGCGAACACATCACAAATGCAACAAACTCATCTCAACTGTCTAACAAGTCACTTTATAGTCTACTTTTTTCAATGTTTTCTTTTTCTCCGACTTTTATTATTATGAACCTTCGCATGGTCCGTTTTATTAAGTTTAATGTTCACAACAAAACGCTTATTATTTCGCAATAACTCTATTCGTAATTAAATACTCATTAAAGATGGTTAATTACAAGTCTCATTATTTTATATTCTTTGATAACATTGTTCCTTTTTTGCACAGATTGCAAATCTAAAGGTTTCTACATTTATATCACTCACTCTAAGGGAATCTGATTGTTCGGCGACGCTTATCGGAGGTCGGATCGGAGAGACTCCGATGCAGCAATCACAGCACGCCATTTTTACAATTAAATGTTTTCACTCAACAAAATGCACAGTTTGTTTTTGAATTAAACCGTTTTACATTGCGCAATCATCGCATAGATTGAACTGTGTGCGCGCGTTTTAACTTTTCATTAGGTTCACTACACTTTTCAGAGTTCACAATTGGTATCCTTGTGTGAATGGACCGATCCGGTTTATCGTCTTGGCCGAGTCACTTTGGCGGAGTTTGCGAGTGTCTCGTCACTTTCGCTACAGACTTTTGGGTACTGACAGGAGAGCAGCGGGCTGGGCTGCTCGTGGTACAATGAGTTAAAAATATCGCTCGAAGATGCGCTCTGCCAACTCGAGATCGTCGGCAGTTGGTATTAGGACAAGTCGAACTTTGATACCGCATTATAGAGGGATACCCTGTCGTCATAATTTAATATGTATTTTTCCATCATATTCAGAGAATTTCTAAACGATATATTTATATCTATGCTGACATGTCTCCTACTTAATTTTTATTATTTATGTGCTTTCTGTAAATATTTCAGCAAATTACGTAAAACGCGTAGGAAGATTGTTATATTTTATCACCAATTTGTAGTAAGCCTTGTTTATCGATCAATGACCTTACTAATAAATGATGCATCGAAACAATAGTAGAACATGATAATGACATTTTAATCGCCATATTTTTCGTTATTACATGACTTACAAATAATAAAGATTGTTTCTTGGAGATTGTTTTACATTTAATTTCCATAATAATAGTAAATACATAGTTAATTTTAGTTGGTATTTGCAAATGGAAAATGTTTATTGTCACAAATGACGTCATTGAAAAATGATTTATAACCTTTTCTACGTCACCAAAGATTGCTGTAAGTTGCCGTTATCCAACAGCTGCACAAAGGCCACCTCCAATTACCCTTGCAGCCTATAACTGATGTGAAATGCTCTTTCTTCGTCCTTTCAACATGTCACGCTATACTGCTGCCTATAGTTGCGTCGAAGCTTCATCATCTGCCTAGTTTTTCCCAATTACGTTGGAATAGGATTATGTTTCTGCTCTAACCAGTTTTTATATGGACGACTACCAGCTTTACCTCCAGAACTCAGTTAATACTGAGTAATTGATACCCTTTAGTAAAATTGATGTCGAAGCTTCGTGAAGCTCTTTAAATTATCTGGCTTTTGGTTCATACTCACTGGTTCAAGCAGGCTCTGTTCGTGTAGTGTGACGAGGGGCTTCTCTGGCTTCGGTCTCGTGCTGAGGTAGAAGGCCGAGGCAGCCGCCACGCCGGTGAGCGCAAGTGCGCCCGCCGACCCGCCGACCATCCATAGGTACTGGTCGATCTCGCTTACTGAAAAAGATGAAAAGGATGGAGATCAGATACACTAGAAGGAAGTTTCTTCTGGAACTTTGAATTTTCTTTTGGGGACCTAAGACAATTTCCTAACAGTTGAATTGAAATTATAATGACGTAGTAAGTCATTAAGGTACGAAATTTCCTTTTCTATAACTTAATTAGTTATACTAGGTTTTCACTAGTCCACCTTTTTTGTAATTTGAATTAAAGATTGAATAACTAATCCGCATTCAGTGATGCTCAGCCTTCCGGGAGTTGATAACAAATTGCAAACCTTGGCGATTTATCTTAAGCAGATATCTCAGATAAAATTACATGTGTGAGATGGATTGTTTACAGGAAAATGACATTTTATATACTTAACAAATCATTTAAGCTGCTGGCTTATTCTTCGAAATCATTAAAGGACCGCCAATTGACATAACGAGGTGAATACTAAGAAAAACTAGCCGGAGAATAATAAAGTGATACTTGTTGATAAGTCATAAGAAATAAAATTTATAGATGTCCGATACACGCACAAACAATCCGTCAGGGCATCGATTAATAAATCGTTAAAGCCAAATATGGTGATATGATAATGACAACCCAATAAAACTTAACAAAAGAGCTATCTGAGCAACTGGTACTTTCGATAATGACCTGCCTGGAAACGACCTTCCTTGTCAATCTCGACTTCGCTAATGAAGATTGAAGAATTCTTTAAGAAAAACGACTCCCTCAGGCGGAAAAAGTAGTAGTTGAAGGACATTTTTAATTATAACTGTTGGACATTGCAGAAATATTAATAACTTCATAAATTGTAATGAGTTGTTCGTTCTTAGATGATTATTGGTGCAGCGGCTTCTTAGTATACGCCTGCGCGGGCATTATGATCCTCCGCATAAGGAAATGTCAATAAAACAACTTTCATGCGGCCGAGCGACTAGTAGTTCCTGAACTATAAACCGCGTGCGCAGTCTAGCCATTTTAGAAAGTGGAAACTGGGGAGCGTGCACAGACGATGCATTAGCGCATAGATTTCTCGGGATTCTCTCGCGCTTTCCACTGACATACTTTTACGGTGATATTTACAGCATTACTATAAATGGCATATGTCATTATTTTAAGACTTCTCCTACCTTACCTGAATTTTATAGAAGTATGTGAAGTTATTTAATATTCTCTTGGCAATCAATAAATAATTTATTAGAGGACTACCTACTAATTAATAACATTTTTTTTTTCTTATTTGAGATCATAAAACTATTTCCGAAATATAGCAAGATTAAATCCAAAGGTAAAAAATTAGGGACAGAGTTTTGCAAATCGCAAAAGTCAATGTCGTAATCACCGTTTCAATCATTAGAAGGGCTCAAATTATTTGAAGGCAACGTTTAAGGTCGCATGGTTGGCCTCGATACCTTGTCGCTTGAACAGCTAAATGCAAGTACTCGTCGATTTCAAAAGTTAGAACCTTGGTGATCTAATTTCCCCTCATTAAGCATTCAAAGGGCGTAACAAGCATGTCGGCCCTTCAAGGGGCCCTCAGTCTTCCGTTGATAGAAAACGGTAATCATTGATTTCTATTATACTTTTCTTTTGTTTTGTTTATTTTTATCATGCTCTGGTGTTCTTGGTAATCGTTTTCAATATTTTATCGCATAATTTACCTAATTGAATAAATATTCATAAGATAAACCAATAATCACGATAATTGTCAGTTATGTCTAGACGTATAGCGATTCAATTCAGTGGAAATTGAATGATTACAATGTATTATAATTACAAAATAAAAGTTAAAACATCAACTTCAACTTACAACTGTTACATTGATTCCACCAGATAGTTTTTTCTCGTGTATTTTCTTCAGTCTTCTTATTTTCAGTCTTCTTAAGTTTTTTCTGTATTTTTTTACACTTTTCCTTAACACTAAACTCAGTCTTTGGGGCTCCCATGTCCACTTTGTCTTTTTTAACTTGAAAACCGAACTTTCCGCTTCCCATGTTGATCAGTTTAGCACATATCGTTCGATTCACAAGAGCACAGTGTCCACGTAGAAGTACATTATCCTTCCCACTGTCGCCTAGGGCATGGTCTGCGTCGGCTGGATTATTTAAAATGTTAAAATTATGACTGTACTATATAAGTACACGTTCGCCACTCGAGTGTCGTGAAGATATTCGATATCGAATTATTTTGTTGCGGAATGAAACGGAATCCATAAAACTAAAAGGTTTTATAGAGTTATCTCGAGGAGGCTTTGGCCTTGCAGGGTTCATTAACACTATTCAGTCGATAACTGAAATATAATCAAGCACCTGATTCCGTCGGGTGCTTATCTATTTTGAGTCACTTCTGTTGAACCGATTAAATGTGTTGTGAAATAGAAATTAGATGAGAATGATATCAGGTGCGTTTAACACAGTATTTGCGCATTGGTGATTCTAGATACAGACGAGATAAGGAACCATTTACGAGTTCAATCATGTAAATTGACGATATTTTCCACATCACTGAAGCGCGACCCTTATGCACGAGATAGATATTATCCAGTTGTAAATATCAATCAAGAGCTCGACATTTAATTCTGCAATTGTTGTAATTTTGTTGCGTTAACCAAATGTTCTGTACAACAGTCGTGATTGGATAGTTAGTGTTACTTCTAAGAACCAACTTAATAGGCACTCAGGCAAAAGTAGGTTTAAAACAGTGCAAAATTAACAGCACTGTGGCAGTAAACAATTTATGTTTATTTACATTCTCGAGTAATTGCCGAGTGATGCAGGCACAGAGAATACGGAAGAAAACACTGAAGTCCCTAAGATTGTATCTTTATTACAATAAAGTCATTGGTGCACTGTCGAGCAGAATAATTGATAAGCAAAAACAAAGATAAAACAAACGTTGACTGATATAGCATTTATGAGCTCAGCGCGGTTATTAAAAGCGGAAAAATTAAACATCTCACATAATTAAACGTCATCTCAGTGAGTGGGTGCTCTCGGGATAAAACCATGAATACTCCCATGAACATTAATGGCTGACGGTTCAATTACACATGAGACCAATGATACCCAGGCTTTTAAAACTTTATGAACATTTAAATTAGCTTGGCGATTACTTCGGAATAGTGTAATTGCTTTGATTATCCGCAACATCATTATGGTTTACACTTTAATGTTTTTAAGTAGAAATTATTAAAACAGGCATGTGTGATCAAGAATAATAAATATTAACTGCATTCGTTTTAAAACGTTTAAAATGTAGTCAAAATTGTTGTGAAGTCAACAAAATTAATGTTATCTGTTTTTGGCTATTTCTCGAATTTTTTAATGATGTTAACCCTGAAAGTGATTTCACTCGGCAGAAGATTAATTTTTACAGGCTCGGAACGATACTTTAATAAGCCATAAACTGCATTTTTTCGTAACAATCTTTTTGTGACTTGGTACTTATTTGCCAATAAAAAATCGATCACAATGAATACCGTAATAATGTTTCCTTGAAATACAGCTCTGTTATTATTCAGTGCTGCTATATTTTATTTATTCAGGTCACGGACATTCTATGATTTCGTACTTGATAAAGAATTATCATTATACTGTAATAGTTATCATTATCCTGCTGTTCCTGCTCCCATTATTATTATTATCCCCTTCCCATTGTTCTCACTATCCTATTTTCATTATTATCATTACCCTGCTCTTATTATTATCATTATCCTGCTTTATTTGGTGTCGCGGCATTATGTCTTCTTTCATTCTATTACTAATCGTCAAACAGTACTAGATACAGGCACCTAGGTACTTCTAATACTACGTGTCTAATCCTCTACAGTAGGTACTTGAACAACAAGCTCCTATATCCATGCATTGGATGCGAGGAGCTTGCTGACCCAATAACACCTTGCATATTCATATCTTACAATTGATGAGTAGTATTTATTTGTTAGGGATATATAATTTTATGTCTAAGCACTTACATCGTATCTCTGATTTTATTGAATGTGTTGGGATTCCTTATTCGTTTTCGTTTCCGAATTTTTCTTCCGCTATATTTCAAAATTGTAAGTTAATATTTTAGTTATAAATGTTTCTGTAATAATTGTTAACTACAATAATATATTATGTATGTAATAATTATAACGTAAGTACATAATTTACATAACACATGCATTTCAAGATAGCACTAAAAATTTTGATAAATTAGTATAAACAACAAGTTTTTACTGAAGAAGACTTCTTTTTACTCTTTCAAAGATTTTGAACCTTCTTATGTCGTTTTCTAAACAAAACTGATTTAGTGTACAAACTCATTTCTATATGGGCTCGTTAATCTTCGATTCAACATATCGGGCACGAGTTTGGCCAGTAGTTCGGTCAACACCGATAATACAGGAACAAAGCAGTCATTATAGTTATTAATTGGTCCGTTGTTACGTCCGCCTATAAGCCATATTTCATCTAACAACTGGCACTAACTATGTAGTTGAACTAAACTAGAAATAGTGAATGTTTGGTTTATACGCACAATTTGTCGGTATTACTCTTCGACTTACGACCGACGTGAATAAATGTGACAGGAGTTTATTTATTTCTTGGTAAATATAAAAAAATAAAATTTATTGATTAAAATTGTACTGATTTTATCATTGTCTGCCTTTTTTCTTGAAAACTACGAGTATACCCCCTAGGTACAAAAATTTTACTCAGACAGGGTGGCCAAAAAGGATAAAAATATAAAAAAACTTGTATGCTGCATACATTTTTTTTTAATAATTAGTAAATATGTATTTTTTTAGGTAAATTCGACTATTTAAACAAATAAATATCTAGGTATCAATTTTTATAAATCCCGCATATTTGACTCTCAGATTATATTTATATTTCCCTCTTTTTTCTATTTTTTATAAAGCAAAGCGTGTGAAGACTGAAAAATGCTGTAAAAATATAGCAGTACTTTTCACATAATGGCTCATTGTGTAATAATTTTAGCTGGGAAATTCAAATCTACTATCTTTGTTATGACTGTGATGCATCGTTCATGTATGCCAATAGTTCTCAGAATTGATTTGAATTACAGCAGATGTGGTAGCTGTCACAAATGATAGTTCGACTTCATGAACAAATTAATAAAAGATAAATGAACTTGAATGATGAATAGTTTTTAGCCTGTAAATGGGCAGTCTACGTTTCCCTCGCAAAATTGATTTCGAAAGAGTTTCTAGTCTGTGTTTCCTCAATTTCTGCACAGTCAGTCAGCAACCGTAAATATCTCATTAAAGAAAACCACGCAAATCAGTAGGGACTAATAAAACTATCAGGTATTTCCTCTATCGGAACATTCACGCCTAACGGTGACTGACATTTTGATCTGGTTCACGAAACAATAAAATTACATGCCTGTCATCGAAACTTGTTATACCGTAGGCCTATTCAAGTGTCATCACCCTCGTTTATTTACAAGCTTAATAATCTGCATCATTGTGATATACAGTAGTACAGTACCACTGGCCACTGGAGCCAATGAACATAATCGGTATGTGGAATAGCATTGTGATATACACAATTGCATTGCAAATTCAACGACAATCATACAAATACTTGGGTCCACCCTTTAAAGCAGAACTTTTTACGTCATAATTTTATTTTGCATAGCAACGGATAGCATAAACCTCTTTTCGCAGAAAATCGTTTGGCATACACTCATTTACCATAACACCGAAACCCATAATTTTGTAAGTCAGAATCATCTTTAGGCATAAATTTCATTTCCATAATAATCAATAAGTATAACCATCATTTCGTAGAAAGTTCACAACCAGAATCATCTTTTGCATAATTGTGTGGTTTTTATTTCCCAGACAGTAAGATGATGCAGTAAGCATGCAGCAAGCATTCAGCACATGCAGCAGGCATGGCTTCTGTCACGGCTCCGGCGCTGCGGGTCTCTGGCGGTCCCACGCGAGCTAATCGTCGCAGATGATTTTACGCCCACCGCCGCGGCTGAGGCTGGCCGGCTTGCCGGCCAGTAAGCCGAAGCTGCCGTTAAAACCACCTGCTCCTCAGCTCACGGGCCGCCTCGCCCCTCCGCGCCTACGCGATTATAAATTACACTCTAGGGGTAGGGCAGACAAGACTACGTGAAGTCGGTTTTGCAGCGATTCATTTCTGTCACTAACTTTTGTAGCACACCATATTAATTTTATAAAACAATTTTTTTATTTTTTATTATGACTATTAAATTATTTCTATTCTGAAATTCTGTGATCTTCGAAGTATACCAAGTCAAATTATTCCAAATAATCGGCGCTCTAAATAAACGTTATGCTAAATGAAAATATGCAAAATTGTAACTCTGACAAAAGTAATTATGCCCAATACAATTCTGCCATCTTAAAAGTATCCCAATTTAAATTCGGACATAAAAACATTAGGCCAAAAAACAATTATATTAAAAAAAAATTATACCATAACAATGTTCGTTTAAAAAAGTTTCTGCCAAGTGAGTTCTGCCAAATAGGTTTCGGAGAAACAAGTTTCTGCCAGATAGAGGGCACCCAAATACTTCGATAGGAATTATAAGTACTATTGTAGTTGTAGTATTAGATCGAACAATAACAAAACGCGGGTTCAACGATCTGAGAGCGCAGCGTGTTTTGATAAGGTCGTCAATTCGCCATCCGTGATTTTTTTCCGAGAGAACCGCAGTTACAGTTAAAAAAGCGCTAAGCGGTCAAACGCGGACCGTTTTAATTACTTCATAGTCACGTACTTGTAGTAAAATTTTACCGTTAACGGAAAGTGATATGACAAACCGGACGGTGTCCGATATTGGACCCACATTTTTTTTGAGGATTGCGGTATACCGTATAGTGGCAATGAGATGCGCCATCGGGCTGTAGAGGTACTTAAATATATTTCTTGTATAGCAACAAGCGGTCAACCTATTCAAATTTAGTTAGGCGATGCATTAACCAAATCAAAACAAACACATCCGCGTGGTGAAATACGTAATTAAACTTATTAACATTTTTATTGCCGTCATTATAACTTTATGTGCCGATCGGCACTGTTTAAATGCAAATCGAACTATCGCCATTCTATTCGCAGCGGACTATGTACTTTCGAGCACAAAGTGTTTCAGATAAAAAATTTAGAAACTAAGAACTTAAAAAAAATAGTAAGTGACTGATCACCTTACAAGAAATATTAGCCAAATATATCGGAACATCAAATTACATTGATTCATCGAAAAAAGAATCAGAAAGAAAATTATAGTTTTGAATGATCCAATCTATCAATCCGGAACCATTCAAAAGTCAATGACTGCATTTATTTTTAATGGTTGTCAATCAAGATTCTTACTTGTTTCGTTATATTTATCTCCAGCTTAGTTGAATAAAATAAACGTGAAACACTGAGTAAGCGCCATTTATAAATGTGCGCAGTCATTGAAACTTGAGATGTATAAGTAATTTTGATGAAGTGGTGAATAATTTGAAACAAATAAATATCATCAATAATGATTTCGCACAGGACATTACGCAAGCTAGTACCAATGTACGAACACGAATGCACTTCCTAGGCGTTGCGCCCGCGCATACGAAATGAGACACCCACGGTAAGTGAGTCACGTCCACACGCGCCTCCGGCCCTACTTTACTATTGTACATACATTATGTACAAGCAAAGACAATAGTGTTGTTTATTGTACAGACTTCATCGTTCAAATGATGATATTAAATGTCCACAGGATGTCTTTACTGTTTCTAAGAACGTTTAGGGCTAATATTAGAACGGCTAAAAATGTTGTTACAACTTTGTATGGGGTGGCTACATTATAACGATTTAACATTCAACAGTCATCGTTACTAATGTTTACGATAATGAAAGAAACACTGTCAGATCTAAAGGCCAATTAATTATAGAGACAGCTGCAGATAAAAAAGGTACAATATTTTGAAGGGTCCATCAAGCAAGAACGTAATTGAACGTTTAAAAGTTTAAGGTCAAACGTTTCTGTCAGGGGCAAGTTTAAACGAGAAAAGGGTTTGATTTTTTTGCTGTGCGGGTACAATGTGCATAAAGTAGTTCCCTTCAATTTGTATGAAGTAACCTTCGAATCTCGTACAAAGAACAAGGCAACTTTAGATCATTTATCTTCGTTGAACAGGACGCGAGACGTCGTGTTGACTGAATACGTTGCAATTTCTTTGGCAGTGCTCACGGCCTATGACATGAGTATAATTAGTAATAATAAGAGCGGTTCACTCGCCAAGCCGCGTTACTGATGGGAATGTGGATATCCGATGCGTTGGTTGTGTGTGTATAGAGTCATCGCACCTTGCAGATTTTTTGATTGGCAGAAAGTTGGACTGAATTGTGACTAATAATAAAAGGGATTGCTAGCATTCATTGGCTTATTATCAGCTAAATTACATGGATCGAAATGTAGCCAAATTTAGCTATTGTAATTGGCGAAAATGATAAACAATGTGTGCTGTATACAAAAGCTAAGTACAAACAATACCACTCCTGAAATATTTATAAATATGCTAATCATGAATTATAACAATTTTCGTTACCCTAGAAAAGCATTTAAATCAATAGAAAATAAATCTTTCATTCTAGTTACTAGTTCAAAGCAATTCAACATGACTAATAGAGAACCATCAATCAAGAGCTCTCATTACTCACATGCCATCTTTAGACGTGAAAACATAGGTCAGTTGCATTGTATTTACGATACCCTTTTCCTCAAAATAGTGCTGGAGTGAATTTTATTCCCCGTTTTCCTCCTCCACAAAGCAGGTGCGTCGCAATCGCTAACGAGGCAACCAGTACCATTTGGCACTGATGTCGAATCTAACGACCCTTTCCCATCTCGCTCCGACACACAACCATTTTATGGACAAACTACGTCGAGGATAGAGAGAAACGTAGATTAAAAAAGCAATTTGATCAAGTTCAGTGTCATTGTCAAGTAGAAGAGTTATCTCTATATAACAATGCCAGTCTAATCTTGAGTGCTTGCAATTAAGTTCAAGTGACACTTTGTCATTATTTTTGACGCGTTTGTTCCTCGGAGAGATAAAAGTTATTCGCGTTACGTATTTAAGTGCATGTGGATTGTGGGTATAGTTTATAGCGAGACAGAACAAAGATTCTCTACAGAGCGCTGGTGACCCACAAACGCACAATGGCTATCGAATTTCTACCATAGCTGGAGCAAGTCGTGATCGCCTCAAGCACGACTGCATTAGATCGCTTTTTGTGTATTAAAATTAACCGCTAAAGCCCTTGACTTGGCTTGAGTATTATCTTTTATGAGTATTTGCAGTCTCTGAAGTAAGTATTTAAGTTAGTAAAGTGAATATTACTCGTATTTCAAGCAGTGGATGGAACAAGTACAAAACGTTAATGATTTTTTACAAATGCTATAAACCATAAAATTGCTGTAAGAATAAATAACAATTAATAAAAAAACAATAATACTATCAAATGGAATGAAAAAGTGAGATTGTATTCCGCGATTGACCATACCGGTATAAAAAATTGTTACAATAAAAATAACAAAGTTAACGCAGACGTAATAAACCGCATAACGTATGTAGTTGCAGTTAAAAACAATGACAAAACTACAACATGCAAAAATAAAGAAACACAAAACAGAAAACACGACAACAAACATTGCGACATTCGAGCGGCGACAACATACACTCTCCCGGCAAACTCGTACACTTTACCTATAAAATTTGTAAACACTCAGTGTTTCGGTTATCGCGAATCGGTTATCGTCACTAGTATCGTATAGGTCGTCAAAGGTACCGGGCCGATGAGGCGGGATCACGGTAAGCGCGTGCGCAGGCTTGTACGCGCGGCCGTTGCGCCGGCCGTCCGTTGCGACAATGCGCTTCCATGTTGCCGTGTGCTGCCTCCCCCAGTCACCAATTGCCTAGCCACCTCTCTCTTTTGAGTTGTCACGGGTCGGGCCAACGGTAAGCACTCAGACCCTCACTTCTCGCTATCTTTCATCAGTGTTGAAAGCAATCGATGTATTTTCAAGGGTGTCATATAAATCTGAACCTGGCTTTGATTAATATTCGAAATTAATCATGAAATATGAAACGAGGAGGCATTAAACAGTTTGCAAAGGCTTGTGGAGCCTTTCAAAATGAGTCAACATAAAACTTTAACAAGCAGTATTTCAGGCTTCCATTTGGTCGCGTGTTTAGAAACATGTGAAATCAGAGGTGAAATAGAGCGGATATCGTATGCATAATATTATTGAGATGGATCGATTGAAATGTTAATCGTGTTCAGAAGAATGAAATATGAATGAATATGAAAGATTTCAATTAAAATACATATATTTCATATTATATTGACTACCCTTATAGCAGTCTGTAAAGGTACCTACCTGACTACCTCAAATCAATTCACATTTCGTATGTCCCTAAAATCAAATGTGCCCTGGAGCTCTGGGTGAAGCAGAAGGGTTTGTCAGATACTTATAGTGACTAAAACCATCCTGTTCCTTCATTATGCCCTTTGCTGGGGCCGCGGAATACTGCTTTAACAGTCCCGCGACCCCGGGCGCCATCAGTTTGCTGATTGCTCTTTAAGGAATCGAATCAGGCCTGGTCCTTGATTTGACGGCAAATATACATTATTCGCCGTCCGCAAGCCTGCATCTAAAGGCGCTCCCTCACCGCGAGCATTCACCTGTAATGTAACATAAAAGTGCGCAATTTGATGCTCTATCGTCTTCGAATGTTCGAATCTGTAACGTTACATTACAGGTGAATGCTCGCGGTGAGGGAGCGCCCTAAAAGTTGAATTAGGGCAAATCAAACTCATTTCCTAGACACGTTTTCGACAGCTTTCCTAATTTACCTAGTTTTCCTAGAATCAATAGCGAGTTCCGAGTTGTACTATACAGCCGCTTTACAGCTTTGTTTGTTTAATTTAGGCTAACCACAAATCTTTAACCGCAATTCTACTATACACACGACTATCTTTAGCTATACTTACGTACATTGTAATGTTTATGAAAAACACTTAGAAATTAATTGAAGTGCAGTTTGCGGTATCCTTGTATTTCTGCATTTGATTGAATCTGAGTGATAACAAGATTTCAAATTGTGTTGATATGCAGATAAATTATTGCGACATAACTTTGATGCATAGCGAAAGGGATAATATTAAATTTTTCGTCATGTAAAACTACCGTGCCACTACGATAAAAACGAAAGTGAATCGATCCCTAAACTTGTCAGATTTCATCGTTTTTAAAAGAGATAGATTTGAATTTTGCCAAAATCTTCAATGCTCAGTTAAACTGGTTAAGGGGTTGCATTTTCAATATTGCCAATCAGACAGTACAATAAAAAATGTTTGAATCAAAAGGCGTCGTGTCGTGCAATAAACAATTACAATAGAACAAACAAGAACAAGGAAGCACCTACAATCATACTTCGTTCAATCATCATTGCAATCATTAACCTGACATCATCAATTAGCCTTGATATTGAGATTTACGGGAATGGTCAATGTTCAGCAATAGACGACGATATGACAATGTATACAGAAGAGACAGATTTTGCAATACTAGAATGTTGTCCTTTCAAAGCAAAACAGGACTGCAATAAGTATAAGGAAACCGAAGACCGCATAGTCCAGTGGCTCAGACTACAATAGCACATTAAAAATTATGGCTTAGCTCTGCCACGCACTGTCACTCACAATCTTTAAACTGTTGCAGCTGGGAGATTTGACCTCTCTAAAGCCTTTTAGAAACATTGGGAGTTATAATAATGTTACGTTTCGCAATCCAATTTTTTTATTTAAATTTTTATTTCATTTATTTTAAAAAAGGAAATAAGAGAGCCTAACCTATTAAAAATCACAAGACACCCCAAACGTCTACTTATATTACCTTATATTACTTCGTCATTTGTTCTGGTAAGTTCTGGTGCTACAAACTCCCCAGCAGCATATCTATCAACTCAGACACTATAAACTTTGGGTTCCTAACCAGACAGACTATTCATCATTTTTATCAAACCCAGGATTATGACAGATAATGAAACTGTAGCTAATCTATTTTGTTTACGTACTCGAGTGTGATTTGAAAATTTATTTGTCCCTGATTAGAGTTGAATCAACGATAACAACAAAACAGATAATCCTTCCCACATTTACAAAATCATATCTAAAGACCTAGTCAAGATATCAACTACACAATATCTAAGAACATCAAAGTTATTGACTGATACTTCCTTTGCAAACGTTAGCATGTACACGCAACTCTTACGAAATCCGTAATATAAACATTGACATAGGCATTAACCGTGTCAATGCAGTAAAACAAATAGACGTACAGTTCGCAAGGGCGTTGAAATAGACCGAACATATTGGCAGAATCAGTGCTAATTTGTATTTGAAATACATGAAAATGTTTAGTTGAATATGTTAGAAACGTGATGTATGTCGCGTTCGGAGAGCAGCTAACATCATCGATGCAAAAGGACCGGCTCAGGTCAATGACCCGCTTTTCTACCGTAGTGACTATGGGCCTTAACATTTCATTTCGGATAGACCTACATCCAGTAGTTCTGTAGAGCGAATTGTGTACCAAGTTGAATTTAATGTTGAAAATACTACAGGCTAAATAATGTATGTCAAAAGGAAAATTAACATGAAAATACACGACCAAGTCAGCACCTGGATGCACACAGTCAAATTTTGAAATTCTGCTGGCAAGGCTGGACGGTAAAGTTATATCGCAGAGGATGACCAAGATGCTACAATAACGACGACCTACGGTATTTAGTAAATCTGAGGTTCCTGATCAGTCACTGAGGTGTTTTACCAATCGCTATATTCAATCGCTATAAAACTTGAATTTTAAGTTTAAACATTGTTTGGATGGTTGTAAGCTGAAGAGAGCCTAGACGTAAATATTGATTGTCTGGTATTTATAATGAT
Source organism: Agrotis clavis (assembly GCA_954870645.1). Taxonomy (NCBI): domain Eukaryota; kingdom Metazoa; phylum Arthropoda; class Insecta; order Lepidoptera; family Noctuidae; genus Agrotis; species Agrotis clavis. The sequence goes on from OX940935.1 coordinate 12,813,196, forward strand.
TCTCATTAGTTTACCAAATCTATTCTCGAAATAATGCTTCTGTAGTTATTGATGAGGATACTGATAACATTGGAGACACTGCATATTAAAAACAAATTATTGTTCTATAACTATACATAGCGGAACTTCAGTGTTTTGCAACCCATTCGGTACTCATAATTTGAGGTACCTATAATTTCAAGGGTAAAACGAAGTAATGCAAACTGCCAATGATGTTGTCGAAAATAGAGAGACAGCTCAAATTTTATAGCAAAGCTATCGTTAGTACGCTGAAAATAAAGAACAAGCGAATGTATAGTGTTTGGTGAAGAAGAAAGAGAAATAGACGAGGTTTTATGTAGTCTTTAATAAAAACAGTTAATGGAAGCTTAACAGAGGCAACATTAAGAATGATATAAACGACACACCAAATGAAAAATCTGGGAGAAAATAGTAAAATTTTCGCTAACATTCCAAAATTTTAAAACAGTTATCTAGAGAGTTTTGGGTACGAAAATCAACAAATCTTCGTGTCTTCAAAGGGCAGCCCTATTCAATGTCGTACAGAGTAAATTCTGCAAAATCTCGTACTGTGTGTAAACAGTTTGGCGCAACGCCTGGTCGGTGACTATCTAAATTGCAAGGCTAATGTGAGCGGCGATCTTCAAAGACTTCATTGTAATTGTCGTCTCACGTTTTATAAGTAAATAGAACGGTTTTACATTTAAATTGTACCTTAAAACACAGGCTCTCGATTTAGTTTTATATCTCTGTCACGTATCATTGAGTTAATGTGATGATAACAGCGCGTATATGTAGGTAATAGTACGATCATCCATGAGTAAGTTAAGGATAAAGTTTTACAAAATAGTACTGAGAATACGGTCCATTTTCTCAAAAGTAACAAATAAAGGCACGTCCCGTCTGCATTCGTAGAACAAGCAATTCAGCCTCAGATAATAATAGGGACCGAGCCTTGCAATTTCTCAGTTACAATGTCAAACTCCGGATACTGAGTTTCCTCAAAGAAAAACGTGCAAAACAAAAAGTCAACTATGTATATTTAAGGCTGTTATTTGTAGACCTTTGATAGCTAGTAGTTTTTTACACAAAAGTCAGACAACCGTTCTAACCAGAAAATCGTATTAGGTAAGAATGACTAGGTTGTGGAGACCACATCAGTCGCTTCATGTAAAAAAGTTTAAGGCATAATTTGTCCGCTGAACCATGGCCTCTCTCAAGAAACAAACTATATCCCCGGTTTTTGTGCTGAAGAAGTATCTCTCTGAAACCGTACTATCATCTGCGTACCCAACAATACAAGATTGAAGTAGGTCATTAAAGTACAGCAGGAAAAGGGTTGCAGAGAGAACAGACCCCTGCAGATTTTTTCGTGTGTCAGCTGTTTAATTTCTATCATGCCCATTTCACCCGCTCCTTTAAGAGTTGCCAGCAAAATGACCGGGCTTCCAAATAGCCTAACGCCTGCCGCATCCCGGGGTCGCAGGATAATGAAAAGTTGACTGTGACATTGAAACGTGAAGGACAATTGAAAGAACAACGGTGGTTTTTAGTCAGTACCAGTCTGACATTTCACCTCCATCCACATCATCGCATTACCACAAGGCGAGATATTAGTAAATCTCAAAACTATCGTAAAATAAAAAAAGGCCAGAAAGGGAGGATTCATTTGATGATTTCATCCAAACTAATATTATAAAAGCGAAAGTAACTCTGTCTGTCTGTCTGTCTGTTACGCTTTCCCGCTTAAACCTTTCAACCGATTTTGATGAAATTTGGCACAGACAATCTTTAGACCCTGAGAAAGAACATAGGCTACCAAACACCACGCGGGCGAAGCCGCGGGCGGAAGCTAGTATAAAATAAAAAAAGCATATGTGGTGGACATATTTAAGGCAATTCATCAAGGCAAGGTCATCTTTAATCTAGATACACATTATTCGAGACACACACGATAGATTCGAGTCACGTGTGACTTTTCAAGTTCAGAAACACGGACCTACCTCAACTACCTACGGAAAATAATGCAGAACATTAATACTTATAAACAGGAAGTCTTTAGAAATACTTAATTGGTATGACGACATTTCATTTGCATACCCGAGAATATACTCTATCGATTCTCGTAAAACAGAGAGCTTCCTTTTAGTAAACGTTTTTACTTCAGTTTTTCAATAACGTCTAGATAAAAACGGAGTTGATAATTAGACCTCTATTTAATAACAAGACGATATAAATGCAAACAACTTATAATATTAATAAGAAAAAATTAAAAAGCACAACATCTCAAATTGAAATCTTTTTATTTAAACTTCAAATGGACTTCATGTCAAGAAACATTCCATAATTTAATATTGGTTAATAAACACACACCATAATTAAATTCTAATCTAAAACTCTTTGTTACGATAACTTAAGCCATTCACACACCAAAGCGAACAGTCGTCAAGTTCATATTTCTAAATCAATGGACTATAACTTCAGTACACTTACGACTACTAGGCGTAATGTAGGGGCTTTAAAGCCCAGTAAAAAGAAAACAAACACACAACAAATCTATTTCAGACTGCAATTTTCCTTAAGCCAATCTCACGATTTACTTGACGACAGACGATAAATCGCAAGGTGTACAGCCAGCTTTAAAGAAATGGCGATATTAAATTGTACAGAATCGAATTTTATTGGCAGGCTACCCACACACTTAGTTACACTGAAATTACAGTTCAGCTATAAACCCATGCCGCGGGAAATAAGCATACCCGCAGGTGGTAGCAGAAAAATGAAAGACACGATTATAACTCCCCACAATAGTGTCATTAATCCTTTATGGGTTCCTCGACCCCAGTTCTCGAGTGATAGACAATGGTGGTAGTCGTGTTTGTGAGCTGAATTAATGCGTATGCACATGCAATGGGAAGCGGGACTCGACCAGCCTTGAACTTGTGCATGCACTTCTATGCAAGCGATGAATGCGAAAGCAGTCGCCATTTCTAGTCGGCACGTCATGTAACTCGTACGTAAAAGCCGACACGCGGCGTTTTCCAACTAGCAGGACACAGAACGCACCTACGCGTCGTTCTCACTGCGTTGGCCTGAATGCACTCTGCGACATCATATTTTTTTCACTGTGTGCGCTAGCCGATAACACTGAAATATGTTAATTAAGCGTTGACGACGCTGTATCTAAGTGCACTCGTCAGATAAATATAATCCTCTACTACTATTTCGATAACAGGTAGATCATAACTGTAGAATACCTCGTAAAATTTAATATAAAATTCAAAAACGTGATTTTTCGCATTTTATTATGAGCAATATCTCATCCAACCGAAATGATATAACAGGTTATACGCTGTTTTAGAGTCACGATAGGTGATATAATTAAATAAATACAAATATATTTTATTTTATTTGAGTAGGCAAGTAACTGAAAATCTCTATGCATTCGTAAAGTCAATGGCATGAAGTGAAATGGTGATTTCACCTTGTAAGTCCACAGACAAATGGTAGGAGCCAAATAGTTGGTACTAATAAAACCTCTACGTTTAAACAACCGTGTTTTATACTAATCTTAGTAAATACATAAATGTCGAAGTCATGGTAAGTTATGGTCGGTTTCAAAGATATTTTCAATAGCTTCTAAAGAAATGACATTTCGCGATTTATGTTTATGCGTTAACATTTTTATTCGTAAGCTATTCGCGATTTCACTATAAATTGACCATATTTATCGGATAAACAGTATTTACATCATCATTACCGTCAAGAAGGCTTTGCAAATCGTCAATTGTTAACAAAAGAACTTGTTGTAATAATATAACGTGCTTGCTGCATTTACTCGGTAGCCATTAAATATACGGTATCGTGGTCTGAGACTTAAGTAAAGGATAGTTTAGTAATTTTCCAGCGATCTTGCGAATTGTACGGGGTAAACAGCCAGTAGGTTGCGGGGTCAATGAACCGCCAACCGGTCGAGCTTTAAGCTTTGCCGAGCGAACATAGTGAGACAAACTTGGCCCACATTTCAAAGCTATTACAGTCCGTATAAATGTGTAGGAGAACACGAGAGATCCCGGATCAGCCATTGTCTGTTTTTGGTACATGCTAAGGCTGTACTTGGGCACTGTGCTGCGATTTTAGCTCTGTCAAAGGTGAACAATTAAGATATAAAAGCTTTAACCGCCTTATAACGTTATAACAGATTAAAAAAATCAACCTGTAATGGTAAAGTTTTTCCTTATATCTACAAGTTTGTTACCGATCATTCACTTATTAATTTTAAGATCTCCTAATCAGTCAACTCCTAACAGTTTTTTTGAAAAGTCAATCATTGCATGCCTACACTTGAAACGTAAAAGGATATTGCATTCAGTTTCTCACGTACCGTCAACGTCAATAGTGGCATTCAATTAAAATAGACCGCGAGCATGTGCCATAAAACTCTTTTCTTACTACGAGCAGGTCTGTCCTATCTCATACTCTCCTGACATTTGTGACATGTGGCATGATGTTCAACCGGCTCCTGAGAAATTCGATAATGTCTGCCATGGCCACCTCGTTGGTCTGGTGGTCACAAGCACGACTGCTGAACAAGGTTCTGCGTTTGTTTCGGGTTTTCCCAAATGGAGTTTTTCAAAAGCAGTTACGGAGTCGGGGTTTGTGCCCAGTTGATGACAATGGCCTGCTCCCTATAGTATTTAATTAGTACTGGCGAAATGGATGCACCTGTTACGTGATTTCGTGTTTGTAAAGATATTATGCGATAAAATCTACCATGATACCTACATCTGTTGTCGCAGTTCTTTGTATCGTCATCAACAAAAACAATAAATAAAATAATAATAGAGACAGCTTTTCTCATTATTTCCTTGTTCGCCTCGTCATCGACTTTTATTAATTTGCAACACTGAAAAGCTTCCAACCACACTCCATAAAGTATTTTAATGATATTATAACAGATTAAAGTGGTTCCTACCATTTACGTGTCATTGGAGAATATATTCTCTTGTTAATAACTTTGTTAAGGTGTTGCATACTTTATTTCTCGGAAATAATTTTGAGTTGCGTGGAAAAAATATAATTTTATCGTAAGGAAATAGGCAAGGCTCATGTGACTAACTTTCAAAAATATCTCTCTCAATAACGCGCCTTAAAGAGAGACAGCATGATGACGGGGCCCCCCTCTAGAGGGCTAAAGCCTGCCGTGGTCGCGGGACTTATCTCATTACCGTGACCCTGAAACATAAAGGGCTATTGAAGAACACCGTTGATTTTAGTCAGTACGAGTCTGACAGTCCCTCCCGCCCTGCCCGGGGTGGGAGGACTCATTTGATGATTTTACCACGCCATGAAAATGAAAAAACTGTCATAATTATGCATAATGCAACATGCAAGCTTTACAAGTACCATTGATTGGCCTGTACATGCACGGTGTTTTCCTACCTCTAAGGGGCTGCCTCCACGAGCGAGAGAATCGCGGCGATATTATCGCCGTGCCACGTTTTTCTATACACTCTCTATGGAACCGTCTCCACACGGCGATATTATCGCCGCGATGCGACGAGTGGCAACGAGCGCGCAAAACGTCATTACATCGTCGCTAGCCCGCCGCGACTAGCAACGCGACCGCCGCGCGCTCGCGGCGCTCTCGCGACGAGCGCGCGGCGGGCGCGCTGTCAAACGCAGCGTCATTTCAGCATTGCCTCTCGATAAGCGAATTTGGCAACGTGACGTCAAGGAAACGCGGCGATACCGTTACGAGTCGCCGCGGAATCGCCGCGATACCGTAACGAGTCGCGACGATACGCGGCGGAATTATCGCTCGTTCGTGGAGATTATCCGACGATATAAGGGCGGACTCGTCGCGATTCTCTCGCTCGTGGAGGCAGCCCCTAAAATATTTTATGTTTCATAGAAATATTCACAAACTATACCAAAAAAAACTATTTTTTTGACAAAAACTTAAAATAAATTTAAAACGGTACATAAATAGATGTTTTTATTACTCGTATCTTTATAATTATATAATTCTACTGAATGTAATAGGCAATTAAGTTTGATTTAATGCTCGATTAGGAAATTCTGTCATTTCGAATTTATGAACCATTAAAAACACTTGTAGGGGTTGTAGAAGACCTTTGAAAAAAAAATAACAGAAGAACCAGTGGAAAACATTGTGAGCCAGCATGTTCTAGAACCAAAAATTTGAAGGCATATTTTATGGTACACAACAATTATCATGTGGACAATATTTCTTCAATAGCAACAAGCTAAGTAGGTAGGTAAGTGTAGTGGATATAGCTATATCACATATTCCCCTCATGGAGAGGAAGTCTGTTTCGCAATAGTGGGAAAGATAAGGGCTGATTATGCTAAACTAAAGGAAAAACTATAAGTGAAGTGGGCCGGACATGTCTACAGGCGGGCAGATGCCCGATGGGTATGGTTAATGTGGAAACCACGTATGCAAACGTAGCGTGTGACGTGACCTGCGGCATGATGGATCGATAGTTTACAGAATGTCACTGGTCGCCGATGGATACGGTCTACTCAAGACCGGGATGTTTGTAGGTTCAGCAGATGACGGCAATTGCCTGATGATGGTCAGAAAACCGATGATCACAAGACACGAGAACTTTATTTATAACTGCTGGTTACCACCAATAAACTATCGCATAAAGATAAGCCCTAGCCCTTCGTGTGTTTGTGGTTGTCGTAAAACAACTAGATAAATACCAGCTTGCATAAACAAGTAACAACGGCTTTTAATAAACCCACCCAAGGATCACCTATGTCGTCAGTTTCTGGTAGGTAATAGGCGTTTTCAAATCCCTTATTCCGCGTTACACCGTTTACAGTAGTATGCGCCTGCGTAGTGGAAATTTACAATCTCACATATCTCGCATTTCATATTAAAATGATTCCTTATTAAAGGAATCAGCGTGTTATGTGGTAGTGTCAAATTTTCTTACTACGATTTTCAAAGTTCGCCCGACAATGCGAAATATTCCCTAACATGCTACATAAATCTCCTAGGTAGCCGTTGACATTGTCGTAGTTTTATCAAACCAAGAAATAATAATGAGTACATTTGACTTCACTTTTTAGTTTAGTTTACATACTTTAGTTTACTTCATCACTTTACTCCTCATACCTAATGTTTTTTGCATACTAAACACTGAAAAGAACAATGTTACCAAATTTTTACAAAACAAAGTAGGTTATTTATCCAAGTTGAAGTTTCTCTCAAGTTGCCAAAGTTTATTACTTTGTAGTCGGCTCAAAGACTGATAGAAGCCGAGTTCGCCCGAAAGAGAAGATAATGTGCTAATTTCACGACGAAGCACTCGTGCGCCGTCGTAAAACGTTTTATTATTATTGCATCAACATGAAAGCAAGGCTCTACGAAGCTCGAATAGAAACTATTTCCTAATTTAAATGTGAAATTGAGTATGGACTCCATAAAGGGTATGAATGTAAATGGAAATATGTCGCTTCGTTTCTTGGAAGACATAAAATAGAGAGAAATTACAAGTCTCCCGTAGTGTCCAGACATAAGTAGAGAACTTTTCTATGTCTCAAATCGATTAAAGGAACAAGCCGTTTAATTGGCGACTTGTTTTCTGTTTTAGCCATCTATGAATGTGCATAATATACCCTCTATGAAATTAATCTTTTAATATACCCATCACTTTCTTTCGTTAGAGGGCGTGTTAGATAAAAAATAATTGCGATTTAACTTGCGCTATCCTATAGCTGGGCCCCATGATTTCCAAAGCTTCCAATCGCAAACCGGAAACAACATAGGAGCCATTCATCATCAGCCTGTATTCATCCACTGTTGGATATAGGCAAACCCCCATATACGCCACTAAGCCCTCTCTTTAGTTTTTGGGTTCTCTTTTTTCATCAATACTAAAATCAAGTAATTTAATCAAACTAAGCTGACAATCGGCTCTTTTTGAACGGAATTATTAAAGACAGCTCCGAAATTACTGCCTTCCACTACTATCTACTATTTTAGCTGGAAAGAAAAAGTAGGAGAAGTTTGTTCCCCTACTTTTCCTGCAACAATTCTGTTTGATTTGAAGCTTTTATGCGATAATTTACCTAACCAAATTACTGTGAAGTATTGTGATAATCAAATAAATAACAAAAAAATATTTTGAAAAGTTTGGCATAGGTAAATGTCAGTTAGAATACGCCCACCTACCAAAATACGAGTAAAAGCTATATACCACAATGCTCTATCGATACTGGTAGAAGCAACAATCCATACCGCAATACGGGAACTTCGCATAATCACGCAGGCCCTTTGAACCAGGTTTTGTTCATTTCTTGTCCAACAAAGACAAAGAAAGACGCATGATTACAATCATAGAGCTGCACATAGTTCGACCTATTTCGTGTCGGCATGGAACTATGAACCTTCGGAGCCGCCCCCCATGCGCCGGAGCAGACTGGTTACATTAATCTCCCAGTTTGCGGTTAGTGTGTCGAGTAACGGCACCACAGCAGATGGAGGCAACGCGCCTACACCGAATCATAGATCATCGGCCTTTGTAGAGGCGATGTACTTTAACACGTGTTGCAAATTAAGATTAGATCATGCTGTTCTTGGATAACCGAAAGAGCAGGTTCGGGGAACAATCTCATATCACACGTTATAATATACACGAAATTAAATATAGGACTGCTAACAACTTCAAACTTTGGCGTAAGGTACTACAAGTATATCATAGACCCTAATAAACTTTCAGATTCGTAGTAACTTTAAGTGAATTCAAGAAAATTCCAACACTTTCTGCTCTAACTGGCACACAGACTATTTTTAGTTTGTTTGTCCGTTCAATTCACTCTTCACACTAAAATAGCTTTGTACCTAATTTCGTGTCTTCGTTAATAAAATCTGTGTGCATACGCATTCGCTGCCGAAGTGTTGAACTTGCGCGGGAGTGTTGTGTCATGAGCAGTTAGTTATGTGATGCCTGTGACCCACTTCATTGTTAACCACACAAAAAATCTTATTGACCATTGTTCACAGTGTCAGATTCGACAGACTTATAAATAATACTGTCTGGTAATATATTTTTTGTTGCTGAACTTCGCTTTTATCTTTTGTGCTATTAATTGTTGGTAACGTCATACAGCTAGAAAACGTGGTAGGATTTTGAGTTTCACAAAATTAAAATTGCGAAATTTAAATAAAATTCATAAGCTTTCTACTGGGAACGGTTGAAAACGGTGTTACTTCCTTTATTTTATTGTAAAAACTATTATAGTAATTGCACCGATCCGTTAGATGCTATTTCTTTCATTAGTGCTGCATAATGGCCCACACACCGATTTCGGAAATTATTGTAAAAAATGTGAATTCTCCCCACAATGTATTTTATGATGAAATTGTTCAAAACCTCTCCAACCTATAGTTTGCACCTAATTCTACAGAATGACGTGAATATTTCTCATTACGCTACAAAAACGATCAACAAATTCACAATGTGCGACGTCACATATCCAAACAGTTACAAAGTATAAGAGACTATTTAGGAGCAAAAAAAAAATGATCACGAATCAAATGTATAACCTAGATTTGGTGGCAATAAAAAATCTATACAGTTATCTATCGAATCATATCATCTGTGAAGCAGGACCGGAGAGCCGAGGTCGACGACCGCTGCATCTCATGTTTTCGGTTTGACGCTTTGCTTTAAAGAATTAGATAAACTCGAAGTGGCAGAAAATAAATATTTTTGATAGGAAAATGATAAACTGGTTTTATAAGAACAAATTGATTATGTTAACTTTTAAAATGACAAAGAAAAGATGTCAATATGAAGTCGGTTAATTATGCATAGTAAGATGAAAAATTACGGTTCACAGCGTGGCCGTGGGTTACATTTATCATACACCGACAAAACGTAGTTTGATTTATAAGATTAGAAAGTGGCATATTGTTCGATAGGAGAAACGATTTCGCGAACAATTTTCTTGGCAAACAATGTATTAGATTGAGCGACAGACAAATAGTGATTTATTGACACGGAGCTAGAGGTTGAACAGTAGATGTAAGAAACTACTAAGTAGATACTCAAATTGTACCACGTAATTTTTAAAACATGAGCATAATTGAGTGGGGAAATTAAAGAATCTGATAAATTACCATAGCTCTACGAGTACCTATAACTATGCACTTTTGCGCTGCGCTATTTTAATGTCAATTGAAGTGCATATATTATGAGAGAAGTCACGTTTACAACAGAATAGTACCAGTAACACGGGCTGCCAGGAAACATAGTGATCCGTTCTTTCAGTTATAGTTTTCCTATACTATAAAAAATGCGGTTTTAGATATTGTTAAAGAAATGAATACTTAAGTACCTTTACTAGCTTGAAGATTATTTAAGATAACTAGTACAGAAAAATGGAGATAAGTTTTGACAGTTTTTGAGAACAGCAAACTGAGTTATTCCAGAAACGCTAGCTGTAGATCTGCGACCTCGATTACCGAAAATTTACCGTACCCAATTAAAATCACCTGCTACATCAATACACCGAGCTATTAACAATGATGTAGGTGGTATCGGAGGCTGCCAACTGCAAGTCCGGTTGCGCTGACACAGAAACCTGGTGCACGGTCCGCACTGACCGACAGCCGCTCTCACTATAATTGCAGCGAGTGCAACGACCCGCAATCTTGGTCGACAATCGCGAAAACAAACATTGGTACCCGAATTACTTCGTGCTCGTTACGAAAGGGGAATTAGTCGGCGCTGAGTCAACTTTGAGCCGGTAACACATATGTTTAGTTCAACGCGATCGGGCGGCAAAATCGAATTTGATGAAGGAATATCATCATCTGCGCATCGTTTTGAACCAAGTTCAAATGAATATTCGGTTTTTACATGGCGACTGCCCGTCTCACCTCCACAACCCAATAACTGAGTAATACGATACTACTTGGTAAGACTGGTTGTCAGACTTTAATGCTTCTAACAGTAACGACTGAGAAAGAATCTGCATCTTTTTGGTAAAAGAGGTGACAGACACAATTATAATACTAGAAATAGGGACCAATTATTAGTTCAGCCGGGCTTCAGACTCGCCAAAGTAGACTCATCTTTTATGGGGTACTGTTTAAAATGCTATAATAAAATTCCACAAAGTATTCTTGAACTGAATGAAACAAAATTTAAAACATGACATGTATTAAACGCACACTATGTAAGCGGGCATATTACAAATTGGGCGATTATATCGCTGATAATAATGCTTGGCTCCATGCTGGTCCTGCCCCATAGGACAGGGATGTATTAATTGATAGCGTAATATAGGTACTATTTTCGGAGATGCAGAAGATTGTAAAACTATCATTGCATTGTATAAATTCACATTCTTTGTATTATATAGCTGCTTAGCCTATATTATGTGAGTTCTATGTGAAGAAAGCTATCATTCACCAGATACCTACGCCGTAATTATTTTTTATTTCTTTGACTTGAATGTGCCCTGGCGGTTGGGAGTATGTCATGCTCACTCAAATGTCTCACTGATGGTGGCGCGTGTGTCGGATCATTTAGTTCCCTTCAAAATGGTTGAGCTGAATGGTGCTGATATCATGCGTCATGTTCGTGAACGGGCGCTATCAGTGGGACTGGTCATCTCTTAGCTGCCACGGTTTATTTTAATTATCTATAATTTTATTTCTGAATTGTCTTTTTTATACTTCCTGTGGACACTTTATAACTTGCTACATCGTTCTCACATAATGTACCATCTGAAAATGAATGATGTAACAAAGGTCCTGTAATAATTTTTGGCGATCTAAAAAGAGTGTCCATGGAGTTTCTTGCCCGTTCTTCTCCATAGAGATCTACTTCTTGGAATGGGCATCTACGGTACTTTCACAGTTTTTATGTCTTGTGACTGGGACTGTAGCACCATAACTATTTTTGAACTAATTTTAATTTTTTGTCTTTTGACAATTCAAAAGTGCCTGTAACTGGCTTATTTGAAATAAATGATTTTGATTTGATTATCAAAGATCTACTAATGACAGCCGAGAACAACAGTTTCGCGTACCTACTTTTTGAAGCACAGAGGAAACTCTAGGATAGATGGTCATCACCCATCCGCAGAATTTGTATGTGCTGAACCACAGGAGCTTCGCTGTTCATCAAATACTGCTATACCGAATGTGCCGCGGCCGACCTAAGTGTCAATTGTATAGGGTTTTCGTTAAGTTTCTTGTGCCCCGTTTCGTGATTACGGTGCTTTATATGTTGATCCCCGAATTACTTTATGGCCGTTGCGAAAAAGTAATCGAGTTAACTTTGAGCCCGCGTGGTTACGGCACGTATAATCGTATTGCGGTTTCATGGATTAACTTTACTTTAGCTGTTTCACGAATACAGTACTTTTCAGTACGGTGCTTTTCAAGTTGGTTTTTGCCGTATAAAAATGATTCTAACGAATTTAAAAAAAATTAAACATGAGTTTTCTGATAAAAACCACGGTTAATGACTTGATCTCATGTTTTTATTTCCTTTAAAACAAATGATATCATAGACAATTAGAGGCATACTAGTGAAACTGTGCAAAGAAATCTCCATTACTAATACGGACGAAATAGAACAGAAGATTTTTCTAAATTGTCGTTATAATAAGTGAACTTGGTGTGGTGACATTGTTTTGCGTGTATGTCCTTTAAAGTGAAAGTAAGGTCACTCTACTAACATTACTTGTTGGCCTCTGGCATAAGCTAATAGACTATTTCAATAAGATTCTCACTGAACATTTGGCTTCGCGGCAAAGTGTTGGACTTGTATATGTGTGTCCGGCAGTTCGATCCCCACATATTGCGATACTTTTTGGATTATTATATGTTTTTGTCAACTACATTAAGACTAAATAGAATCAAGAAAGACAAAAAAAAGGGGGAAAACTGTACCCAGTAAATGTAACATATATATTTTTGATTTCTGAATATAAATTACTGCTGAATTGCTGTGAACTTTTGACTGCGTATATTCTAAAAAAAAAAAAAATACCTCACAAGATGCCTCTTAACCCAACGCCACCTAAGACCCCGACCTCTTCTGAGATAAAAACCATATCATTTACACAAACAACTCAAAAAGCTGGCTCAACTCCCAACCTAGCAATCTCTGAAGCTGACAACATCCGCAAGCGCAAACGCGATGATGATTGCTCAAGATTTGTGAATGAGATTCGTGAGTTGTTCAAGTCACATACTGCTCAGACAGACAGCAAGTTAGAGTCCCTACAAAATGCTCTGGCGGAAATAATCGCCCAAAACGCAGAAATTAAAGAAAAAATGTATCTTCTCTCTAAACATTATGATGACATTTTGACAAAAACTGAAAAACTAGAAACTGAGAGGAAATTAGATCATGAACGTATTATTCAACTTGAAAACCGCGTGGAAACTTTAGAAAGGATGTCAAACCTGTCAAAAATGGAATTACGAAACATTCCTAAAACTAAAGGTGAATCAAAGGAAGATCTTCATACAATCATCTTAGATACGACAAATGTACTCGGTATTTCAATCCAGCGGCATGAAATCAGGGACATATTCCGTATCAACAAGAAAGAAGGCGTATCATCAATAGTAGTCGACTTCACTAATATTCAAACTAAGGAAGACGTCATCAAAGGAGCTCGAAACTTTAACAAGAAAAACCCTGACAGTAAGCTAAGTACAGCACATATTAAAGTGGAAGGTCCTACCAGACCAATATTTATATCCGAAAGCCTAACACCAAAAGCTCAACATTTATTTTATTTGGCCAGAAAATTTGCAAAAGATAATAGTTTCAAGTTCTGCTGGACGTCATTTGGTAAAGTTTATTTGAGAAAAACCGAAGAAGATAAGCAGACACTAATTAACTGTGAAAACGATCTACACCGGTTATATCCAGAAAAGTGACTACATGAGTACCAAACAGACTATCTTATAGACAATAATACTGGGTTTGTGTTGCCAGAATTTAAACTATGCATGTTATATTTGATATTTTATATGTTTTCTATTTTTAAAATGCTAGTTGATAAGTATTATGGTTATTGTTTAAATTACTTAAAAGCTATGATTTACACTTGCTCACACTACACAACACTAAACAGATACTATACACTGAATCAAAAAAATCATATGTTCCTCTCTATAATTTCGATTATACAAGAATTACATCTACTATGTGCCCACAATCTACCAGCTTCTGTGACTTATACTGCTCATGTCTCCTGTCTCTGCTATCGCATCTTCACTCACTACATCCTTGTGTACACTTTAGATTATGGTTGACATACAAGTTATTTCAAATGACATTGACGATTTCGTCAATGTTGGAGATGCGATGGCTATAGACATACCAGAGCACTGTAAAGCTGCATTCAACACTGGTCTAAATAGTTTTTCAGTTTTAAATCAAAATATAAGAAGTTTAAATCGCAACTACGAAGAACTAATTGTTCTTCTCAAACGACTAGACATTAACTATGATTTTATAATGCTCACTGAATCTTGGCTAACCGAAAACACGATAATACCGGAAATGGAGAACTACAGATCATTTCACACAAAGTCACATTTAAATCAAAATGATGGTATCGTATTATATACAAAAGAAACAATACAAGTCAATGTCTCTGAACCAAGTTGCTGTCGAGAAATGAATTGTCTAGTGTCAACACTCGGTAATAACCTAGCAATTATATCAATATACAGACCCCCGGCTTTCAAAAACTTAGATCTCTTTCTAGAATCCTTAGACAAAATCCTAACAAGTCTTAAACAATATGAAAACATTATTCTGATGGGCGATATGAACATAAATATTAATCTAGAAAGTAATAGACCAAAGGTTTCTGATTACTTGACATTATTGGCGTCCTATGGACTGCTTACCACTCATACACTCCCCACAAGAGACACAAACTGTCTGGATCACTGTTTTGTTAAAACTAAACTTAGCACTTTAACTCTGGTATGTCATTCAACTTTAACGGATCACTACAGTGTTATGGTCTCATTATCCCTAAAAACTAGTAGCCGACTAAAAAGGAACCTTTATGACACCAAAGTCGACCATGATGCCGCTATAAGAGACCTTCGAAATATTAATTGGGAAGAGAAGCTTGATTTGGATGACCCAAATAAAATGACAAATATATTCTTAAATACTATAAGAGAAATCTTAACAAAACACACAGTCACTCGTAAAATACCAAGGCAAAAAATAACTATTAAACCCTGGATCACACCTGGGCTGTGCAGATGTATGAAAAACCGAGACAAACTCCACCAAAAACTAAAAAATGACCCTGAAAACTCAATTCTCAAATTAACATATAAGCGCTACCGCAATACTTGTAATAATTTATTAAAAAATATGAGGAATAACTACTTTAAATCAGAATTTTCACAGAAAAAGTGTAACATAAAGGGTCAATGGCAATTAGTTAAACAAATGTGTAATCTAAAAACTCAACAAAAAATACCATCGGAGCTACTGTCAACCAAATCGACCACTCAAAATACAGTGGATACTATAAATAAATATTTCGCTAATGTTGGCAATAACCTAGCAAATATAATTTTGTCGCGGATTAACACCAATGAGCTAAACTTAAGCAAGCAATGTGCACAGAAATCAAATATGGGACCCCTAAACTCCTTTTTACTTCTCCCAACTGATGAGATAGAAATTAAAAAATATATAATTGGCTTAAAAACTAGGAGTTCCTCAGGATGGGACGGAATCTCTACAACCTTTATTAAAAAAGCAGCAGACATCTTGGTCAAACCCTTAACTGTGATATTTAATACTTGTTTCTCTAAGGGAATCTTTCCAGACGCATTTAAAAAGGCAACTACTGTGCCTGTCTATAAGTCTGGGAGCAGAGAACTGGTGTCGAATTATAGACCCATTTCCCTCCTACCTAATTTCTCAAAATTGTTGGAAAGGTTGATAAACACAAGGCTGAAAAAATATCTAGAGTCTCACAAATTTATCTCAGCAAATCAATTCGGATTTAGAGAAAAAATATCTACCAGCGACGCATTACATAAATTAACATCATACGTAGTTGAGAATTTGGATAGGGGCAGAAAACTCTTGGTATTTTCCTTGACCTGGCAAAGGCTTTCGACACCGTCTCTGTTCCCATACTTCTAGAAAAACTTGAGAGCCTAGGCATTCGTGGAATACCACTTCAACTTTTTCGCGACTACTTATCCAACCGAAAACAGATGGTAAAAATTAATGACAGCTTAAGCCAAGAAGAAAACATATGTTTCGGTGTGCCCCAAGGTAGCGTGTTAGGTCCTACACTGTTCCTAATTTATATTAATGACCTCTGTAAATTGCAGCTACATAATGGTCAAATAATAACATTCGCTGATGATACAGTTTATTTATTTATTTATTTATTTATTATTTATTTATAAAACTTTATGCACATTTCTGTACAACGGCGGACTTAATGCCGTAGGCATTTTCTGCCAGTCTACCTTAGGGTGATGCAGAGATAAAACATAGTAGGTGCAACAAAAGTAAAAGAATCATTGAGATATATACCTATAATATATAATACATATATAAATAATATTAATAAGTACATATACATACATACATACATATATACATACATACTATCACATTCATGTGCAGAGAGAAGAGATATAAATAGAAATAAATCAATTAACTATGAGTCGAATCTGCCAGCTTCTTGAGTAAGAATTCTCGAGCCTTAACCTTAAACGAGAAACGATTGGTTGCCGTCCTGATATTCAGAGGGAGTTCATTCCAGAGAAAGACCGCCTGAACAAAAAAAGAATATTTCTGGAGGCTAGAGCGATGAGAGGGACATCGCAGAAGGCGATTACTAGAGGAACGGAGCTGCTTGCTATGTGCAGAGCATAAATACTGGAGATGAGAAGTAAGATAAGAAGGGGAAGTGGGTTTATCTAGAAGAGAAAATAGGGTAGTCAAAGCCCTCAACGCTCTACGCTGCCGAATGGGTAACCACTGTAACAGCGACCGTTGTTGGGAAACATGATCATACTTGCGGAGATTGAATACGAATCGAATGCAGTTATTCAGAAGTCGGTCAAGTTTGTTGAGTAGATCTGCATTCAGGTCATAGTAGCACACATCACCATAGTCAATTATGGGGAATATAAGGGACTGGACAAGCAATGCCTTTATGTGAGAAGGGAGAACATTTTTCAGGCGATAAAGAGAACGCAACGTTCCGGTGACTTTTCTGCTCACACTCACAACCTGCTTACGCCAATCGAGGCAAGTGTCGACATACAAACCCAGATCCTTGACTTCAGAGCTGAACGGAATGACAGCACCGTCAAAGATAACTGGTGGTACTGCTATCCCAATCAATCTTCGTAAACTATGGGGGCTTCCTACTATGATAGCTTGACATTTAGCTGGGTTTACCGCCACCCCGAATCGATATGACCAGTTTTTGACTGCGCTTAAATCCCGATTCAGCTCGTCGATCGCAACTGAGACGTTGTCAACACTTGCCTGACAATAAAGCTGTAAGTCGTCAGCGTAAAGATGATACGCACATTGAAGAACAGTGGTTATGAAATCTATAAAAATAGAGAACAGAAGTGGAGATAAGATACCGCCTTGAGGGACGCCAGCTACAACATCACGCCAGGCGGACGATGTATCACCAGCACGAACCGACTGCTGACGCCCCTGAAGATAGGATGAAAACCAATTTAATACCTCAGGAGAGACCATAAGATGGGAGAGGATGGACAAAAGGACTTCGTGGCTGACGGTATTAAACGCATTGGAAAAGTCAATCAGCACTAAGACTGTAACTTTAGTGTCTTCCATTCCCCGTTTAATATCGTCAGTCACTTTCAGAAGGGCTGAAACGGTACTGTGTCCGGGCCTGAACCCTGACTGAAGGGGACTGATTAGGGAATTTTGGAAAATGAAATGGGAGAATTGTTTTTGTACACAGGCTTCGAGTACTTTTGACAAAAACGGGAGGATAGAAATAGGACGGAATTCATTGGGAAGAGTAGGATTAGGTATTTTTGGTAACGGACGAACATGAGCTTTCCGCCACAAGGAAGGGAAGACACAGGAATAAAGGGAATAATTTATGATATGGGAAATTGCAGGAAGGAGCTGTTCTAGAGCCGAAACGACCATGTGCCGACTGATGTCGTCACAGCCCACTGCTTTGGATTTTATGGAAAGGATAATCTTTTTGATCTCTCCCGGATCAACTGGGGTGAAGACGAAGGGGGTAATATTAGGACGCGTCAGACCATTAAGGAAATCTAAGGTTTGACATTTCGTTGAACTATCAAGAGTGGTGACAGTGCAGAAATGTCGATTTAGATCGTCCAAGCTAAGTGTGTTAGGAAGGTCTGAATGTCGCGATCTACCGATACCTAGAGTTCCAAGGAACTTCCAAATATCAGCAGGAGAAGCAGAAGTTATATTATCAAGAATATGTCGGCGTTTAGCATTGCGTATCATCTGGTTACACCGATTTCGAGCAGATTTGAAAAGGACCCACTTATCCTCAGATCGATCCCTTTTAAACTTACGAAACGCACAGTCTCTCCGTCGCATCGCCATCCGAATTGCAGGATTCATCCAAGGAGCAGGAGGGCGCTTCAGCTTGACTTTCCTAACAGGAGCATGGGTGTCATACAGTTTCAGTACAACTTTATTGAAAAATGCGACTTTGTCATCGACAGAATTTGCTTCCTGCAGGGGAGTCCAATCAATCTTAGAAGCGTCCTGTGCAAGCAACTCGCTATTCATCCGCGCAAAGGCACGCCTGTACTGGAACATAGGTTTAGGTTTAGGGGGTTTAAGGATATAAGATAGGAATATGAGATCATGATGGGAAAAACCAGGAGCGTCAAATTGACCATGTGAGGAGACTAGGGAAGGATTAGAGATGAGGATTATATCGAGCCAAGTATCATCACCTGCGGTATTGTGGTGAGTTGGTTGGAGAGGCAACACATGCAGACTGGCTGACTCGACTAAATGGAGGAGTTTACAGGAGCGAGGGGAATTATGGGCTAGAAGGTTAGTGTTAAAATCCCCCATAATGATGTGATGTGCATACTGCGAACCCAAAGATTCAAGAACCGATTCGAATTCGATGAAGTAATCAAGAGAAGGAGGACAATACACCACACCTAGAACAGTTTTTGCTCCTTTGACGCAAACCTCAAGAAAAAGAAACTCAGCTGAACTGTGAGGGGAAGAAGTGGCAAGAATTTTAAAAGGGAAATCAGCACGGAGGTAAATTGCAACACCACCCCCTCTCTTACCGATTCGATCATTCCGGAGAAGAACGAAACCGGGAAGAGAGTAAGTGGTCGACAGAAGTTCAGGTTTGAGCCACGTCTCCGAAATCAGGACGGCATGGACATTGTTGCTCGAGAAAGTCTCATACAGCTCATTGTGGTGGCTCGGGATACTCTGGGCGTTTATATGACATACATTGAATCGACCGAGTTCTTGATTGAATGTCTGTCCCAATAGATCACCAAGAGTACCCTGAATCGAGCAGAAACTGTCATCACAAGAAGAAGCAGCAGAATCGTTGGCAGAATAAAAAGATACATTATCAAGAGGTGATATCATAAAAGTAAAAAATATATAAAATTAATTAAAAAATGAGAACTACACAAACTACAATAATAAGTTTGCATCTCTGCACCACCCGCCAGCTAACAATATCAAAAACAAAAAAAAAGACATTCACAGTTCCCAACGGGGAAGGCAAGTGTCAAAGTGAAAATGACAGTTTGGTCCCCAAAGAACTGTAAAATCAAAGGAATTTTCAGAAAAAAAAAAACATTTATTGATGTAAAATGACTAGATGTTGTGTAATAAGCTGTAAAAATGATGGAATACACTTTTCAAAATAATATCTACTTTTCTTTTGGAGGTTATGTACCTACCAGTATTGCATCGCTCGAAAATCGAAGAATTATCACCTGGAACGAGTTTTGTAATAGTTGTGGTGTTAAGAAATTAAATATATTGTGATATTTCTCGAATCTAAATAGAAAAAAAGGTTAAAATTACTGACTTAAAACATTATGATATTTTATCAAAATAGAAAGTCAAAAGCAGCATTATATTCTTGATAAAGGAGAGGACAGGTAAAACATACCTAAACTCAAAAATGGGGATGGCAACTCAAAGCTAATCGTAGATGGCGCTGCGATAGTTGGTCCCCACGTCTACCTTGTACAAAAAAACAAACAAGATTATTTGTTATAAAAATTGAGTATAAATACAAAACAAATATGGAAAATTATTCGTCCATGCAAGTACTATATACTAAAAGAAGAATTAAGACGCCGCGGCGCATCTACAAGAGAAAAAAAGTGATTTAATTGAGTGGTTATACATTTGATTTTACCGTAATAAATCCACAATTACTTGTAGTTGAGGTTTCAATTTTTGAGTTTAGGTATGTTTTACCTGTCCTCTCCTTTATCAAGAATATAATGCTGCTTTTGACTTTCTATTTTGATAAAATATCATAATGTTTTAAGTCAGTAATTTTAACCTTTTTTTCTATTTAGATTCGAGAAATATCACAATATATTTAATTTCTTAACACCACAACTATTACAAAACTCGTTCCAGGTGATAATTCTTCGATTTTCGAGCGATGCAATACTGGTACATAACCTCCAAAAGAAAAGTAGATATTATTTTGAAAAGTGTATTCCATCATTTTTACAGCTTATTACACAACATCTAGTCATTTTACATCAATAAATGTTTTTTTTTTCAGAAAATTCCTTTGATTTTACAGTTCTTTGGGGACCAAACTGTCATTTTCACTTTGACACTTGCCTTCCCCATTGAAACCTCAACTACAAGTAATTGTGGATTTATTACGGTAAAATCAAATGTATAACCACTCAATTAAATCACTTTTTTTCTCTTGTAGATGCGCCGCGGCGTCTTAATTCTTCTTTTAGTATATAGTACTTGCATGGACGAATAATTTTCCATATTTGTTTTGTATTTATACTCAATTTTTATAACAAATAATCTTGTTTGTTTTTTTGTACAAGGTAGACGTGGGGACCAACTATCGCAGCGCCATCTACGATTAGCTTTGAGTTGCCATCCCCACTATCTGTAAGACAATGAAATAAAAACAAAAAAAGCACAAGATAACGACACGGTATTTGGAACGCAACATAAAACAATATTGTAAATAATTTTATAAGTTTCCGAACGAACAAAACGGTATGTGACAATACAATCATAAATGTCAAATATGACAGAAGTCAATTTTGACATTTACATAAATATTCTATTTTATTATCGCGAAACCTACATTTATAACGAAAAAATGAAGAAATTAACTTGAGGGTAAAGATAATTTAAGTATAAGATGTGCAAAGCAAAAGGAAATTGAAAACAAAATACCGTAACTAAACAAAATGAAAGTAAACCATCCTCATATTGTCAATTCAACATCAGCAAAAGATAACATAAACTAAGGTAAGTTAAACATGAGCAATGGTTATTGGTTTAAAAATTTAGAAAAATTATATCAGATACCATAATCAGCGCTTCTTGTCTTTCAGGTTATCTCCAGACACTGCAACCCCGGGATACGTTTCCAGCAGTGGACTCAATTCCTGAAGCGACGTGATCTTGTGTTTGCTTCCGTCAGGTGTTTTGATGACAATCAGACCGTCTTGAGTCCAACATGACCGCATCCCGAAGTGGACCCGTGCTTTCCCGAAGATAGACTGACGGGACTTAGTGAGGAACTCCTTGACAGAAATAGCTGTTCCCTTCAGCCTAGTCTTCGCTCTCCAAACCGCCGACTTTTCCTCGTAGTGGGAGAACTTAACAAGGATAGGCCTGTTATGGTCCTTTTTGGCCGTGCCAAGTCTGTGGCAAACCTTAAGCGAAGTTGCAGTGATAGCTTGCAGGGCCAGCTTCTTGTTCAACGCCTCCAAGATGACTGTACTACAGTCCTCCCCATCAACCTCAGGAACGCCTTGGAAGATAAGTGCCTTCCGCCGATGTCGGGTCTCCAAGCTGTCTACCTGTCTGGCACACTCGCTGATCTGGCTCCGAAGTAGACTCAGCATGCCGAAGATTAACTCCCTGAAGGAACGGAACTCTTCAGCTATCCTTGCCACGGTGTCTTTCGCGGGTCCAGCACATTGTATCTGTGCCTCCAGTTCATTCATCTTCTTAAGAAAGCTGTCCTCCAGGCACTTCTGAGCAGATACTATTTCTTCAAGTTGGGACATAGTGTTTCAGTGTCAATTAATAATGTGCAAGTGCAATGATGAGCTGGCAGGTGGTGTATAACTAAGGTTACAGTCACATATGTGTGCTGCAAACGTGAGTACTTGTTGTTTATAGGTTAAACAACAAAAATAAACGTTTAAAAATATTAAATAATGTTAAATACTATTTTATATATAAAATCAATAATTCAGATACGTCTGTGTTTTTTCACACCTACCCGCGTTTTGTTACAGTTCTATTGTTTAACTCGAAAACTTGGAAGGATGTGGCAGAGGCAGCAAATAAGGGTTTTGCTTCGGCAACCTCGTGGTTGGATAAGCATTTGCTGACGCTTAACCTTGACAAAACGAAACTTGTAACATTTACTATTAACGCTAAAACACAACCTCCTCCAAATTCAATTATAATAAAAGCACATAACTGTGTCAATACAAGTAAGTGCCAGTGTAAACCAGTCTCTAGGGCTGAATCTGTCAAATACCTTGGAGTAACAATAGACCAAAACCTAAGCTGGAAACAACATATTATTAACCTAAATAAGCGCGTAAGAAAATTAATTTACGTATTTAAGACTATCAGAAACGCATGTGATATTGAATTACTACGCAATGTTTATTTTGCCCTTTGTCAGTCTATATTAGGCTATGGATTAAATGTCTGGGGAGGCGCTGTAAAAACGACTATGATATTAGTCGAAAGAGCTCAACGTATGATTCTCAAAGTTATGAGTCGAAAGAAATATACCTATCCGACAACACTATTATATTCAGAATTAGACGTCCTCACAGTGCGAAAACTATTTATTAAATCAATCATCGTTACACAACATAGAGTTAAACCACACTTTGGAACAAGACGAAGGGCTGACATAGTATATAAGATACCGAAACAAAAGACTTCCTTTGCTAAAAAATTCTCCAACTATCTCGGCCCCAGCCTATATAACACCGTGAGTAAAAATATAAATCTAAAACAACTTAATGCACGAACGTGCAAGAAAACTATTGATGAATTTTTAAAACAGTTAGACTACGATACTACTGAGGCTCTTCTTAAACCTGTTACAAATAAGTGAGGCACAAATAAAATAAAATAAATAATAACATATAGAGAGCTCATAAAGCACATAATTATACTTATCACAAACACACATAAACAAACCCACCAACCTACACATATATTGACATATACACTACACAAACATGCAAATACTTTTGTTCGTACCATAAATAGTTATTAGTTAATCAATAGAGTTAGCAATTCAAGATAATTGTTCAGTTCTTTCTAGGATCTGGTGGGCATTTGTTGTTCTAGGGGCTGGGGAGACTATCCGCTCGTGATACAGTTTAAACTAGTACGAGTGGATAGGGCGACGTAGTCTAACGACAACCAATACTCACTATGATGTCATATTTATGTATAAGAAGAATTCATAATAAATAATAAGAAATTATTGTGTCTACTAACAGTAATTATAAGTTATCCTTTACTAACAAACACTATGGATTTGTTGTCAGATACTTAATCAAATAAATTATTATTATTATTATTATAGAGACACCCGATACAGTAAGAATGTTTATAAATTATCTGGTTTAAAATTCGAATGCTTGATTGAACTGCGAGTATCGCAATTACCATCAAGTGATGAAATTTTTCTATAGCACACCCACGGGCCAATGTTATTAGGTACGCATATTCTTATCTTCTCACATTTCTCTATAGTATAATAAAAACGTTATATGCTATTGTAATAAAATGGAAATACGTTTTATAGTAATCCTCAACCTGAATGTTTTTTTCTTTAGGATATTAGATTAGAGCGGGACTAACGAGCTGCCGTGACCCCGGAACATAAAGGGCTATTGAGGGACACCGTGGATGTTTCAGTACAAGTCTGACACCCCAGCCCTGGGTGGAAGGAATCATCTGATGATTTTTACAAGCTAAAAAAAATGGGCACTACAGTCCCTAATATATTTTAATCTTTACCTGCTAATTTAGAGTTGTGACTCTTTGCAAGCTTTTACAAGCTAGCACGTTTTTCAGACCAAATCTCTATGGATTCGAAACTGGTGGTTTGCGATTTAAACCTAGGTTTTGTCTCAGTTTAGCCACCTATCTATTCGGTGTACAGTCCCAGTTGCTACAATACACTGATGATACTAACTATAAATGACTAATGATACTAACATAGGCGGAAGTCAACATTTCCCCTTTCTCCTCAATCAACGGGGCTGTGTTCCCCCACTTTCCGCACCTAAACATTAACTGAGTGGGGAGGGCGATAAACCTCGGAGTGAACCAAACCATGACTCAACATCATAGCCTTATTTTTTGCGCTTTGTTTTTTTTTTTTAATTTCGTTTTGGGGTGAGCGCAAGTCAAAGTGATACATATTGAAGGTTGAATTTCATTTTAAGCCGTTATGGCTAAATTGCAAACAGTATTTGGGACTGGTCGATTCGTATTTAGCCTCGTAATGCACTAGTTTATCAAAAGCAATTTCATATTACTGATGAGTTGGTGGTTTAATCAATACTATTGATTAGCCAATATCAAGAACACGATCAATGGTTGATTTAATATTTTTAACCGACTTCAAAAAAAGGAGGAGGTTCTCAATTCGTCGGAATCTTTTTTTTTTTTTATGTATGGTCCCCGATGTCGGTGATGATGTGTAGTCGGTGGCTAAAAAGACAATGAATAGAAAAAAAAAACAAAGGCACCGACTTCCGAAAGAAAAGTTATTTTGTAGATTATTTTTCACTTTTTTGTGGTTGTTTTTGAAGGCGGTTACATTTTTTTTGAAAAAGTTTTTATTTTACTCTTTTTAGTTTAAATATTCAACCCTAATTCTTGTCAAGAACATTATTCTCTTACATGTGAACTAGAATTTTTAGGAGGTATACCTTCTAATCAGAGGCTTTCGATTTAAATTAATTTATTTTCGTAGAAAAACACAACAGATCACATCAGTAATGAGATTCACAAAAATATCACGCAGTTATAATAATAATACCTATTTCACAACTTTCACACAACGCCATCTAGTCCCAAGCTAAGCAGAGCTTGTGTTATGGGTACTAGACAACTGATAAACATACTTATATATTTCTAAATACATACATATTATAGATAAATTACACCCAGACACAGAACAAATGATTGTGCTCATCACACAAACATTTGTCCTGAGTGGGAATCGAACCCACGACCTCCGGCATAGCAGTCAGGGTCACTAACCACTAGACCAACAGGCCAGTCGAATATATCATATTGAAGGTCCTATGAGTTATATCATATTGAAGGTCCTATGAGGTAAATATCAATAGATAAAATGCTGAAGTGCTTAGGGGTATTTTTTTACTAAATTGTGTAGTAGAAAACGGCCTTAATAAGTTCTTCGTTGTTTTTGGCTTAAGGCCAAGTTAAAAGTAAATCTGACTTGGTTCAAAGGCCCATTCTTCTAAACAGAAACAATGTGCCTAGTTAATCGAAAGCGTAGTCGCAGAGTCAGCAAAATAAAACAATCTCCTTGTTCAGCCTCATATGAATGAAACCGATAGAAATCTCAATTCAAATACGCAAATAGCCCAAGAGGTTGCCAACCTATCGTTTGCGAATGCTATAATAACCCGTTTCTACGAGTTGACTCTCGTAACTTGCGTAGGACAATGAACTACTAATTATGTTATTTTATTTAGAAAATAATGTTCATTTTATTTATGGGGTATTTATGTAAAACTTTCGAACTGATATAGACAGCTTAGTGTCGAAACATAGTTGTTATTAATAAATATAATATGTGATTTTATTATCGCGCCTGTGTTTGGCTTGTGTAGCTGCTGTTTCACACCCACTTTGCTATGATAACGGTATTAGGAGCCGCGATGATGGTACAATTGACGACAGATTTGAATTATGACCACCATAAGCTAACTTTCTTACAGACATTCAAATACAATTAGGTTCACATTCGCGGAAACATCAATGGTAACGACCTTAATCTTTGTTATTTTGACGGATTCAAACTACTTTTTGTCAAAATTGGTCATGATTCAACTTTGTAGATTGTATTTTAAGTAGAGTTCTTATATGTATATTAAAATTTGGACCACTCCTTACTAAAATCCCCACTGTAGCGTGTATCTCGACCATATTATCGAATCGGATTTACGGCTCTGTCGCCCCTGCAGTGCGAGGTTGCCAGTTCACGACCCTCGGTGACTTAGTAAACTTACGGGAACTTTTTCTATATTTTCGTTAGCACAGAGGCGTTTTAAAGTTACTAGAACTAACTTGAGTTAGGTCACATACTCGTAAGTAAAATCTAAGTAGGATGAGAGTAAGTGCGTACTCAACCTGAAATAAGTTACACAAAGTGAATTTATTTGTAACTCTTTCATGTCTAAATTTCTGAACCGATTTGAATGAACTTTGACACATAGACAGAAGACTGTTACGGACTACTACTTTTTGGATAATATTTGAAAGACAAGAAATGAGTTCGGGCCAAAATAAGCCGCGAAGAAAGATAAGTAGTTTTTAAAATTATATAATTTCTGAACATCAAATACTATATTTAAACCACGAAATTATTATTACATTACCAATACGAGTAACAACAAACAACAAAATAATTGTACACTGATGATATTTTTGCAAGTCCGGTAATTTCATGCTTCATAAACGTTGACCGTGAAATAATTATAATAATAATAGGGCAATGGTAGACAGTTGGTATCGTCGTGCCATATCGACATTTTGCCGCCAGTCTGTACTTAGCTCATTTATCATCGATCTGCTAGCTGGTATCCATTTTGTATCTACATTTGTTTCGCCCGAGGTCATCACTGACTAACGTGTTATATGGATGTTAAATTATAAATAGAGTAGGGACCTGCCCTTCCTTCCCATGGGCTTTTCTATAGGTACTATTCTTTAGTTAAATACTTATTGAGATATATTCACATAAAACTCCCGGCATAAATTATTTATCTTAAGTGTTGCTTCGAACCGCAGCAAATGGTGTTGTAAAATTGAAAAGATTAATAAGCAGTTCCATGGAAATTAACTTTTGTTTAAACAATTTATTGATAAACAATTAGAAAAGTGTCGAACGTGTTGTTTGAATCATTTGAAGCTGTCAGTAACAGTTTAATTTGATTGAACAATGATGGAGAAATGTTTTAAAACGATCATCACATTCAATCAGTTGAATGATTAACGGAGATTTCAGCTGGCCCAGCATTTTAGTTAGGGTCAGCGCACACGTAGCGGATCATTTGCTAACTTTACCACCATCCCCAAGTAACACAGTCTGGAAGTTTTAAAACCAATCTGTCTATAGACTGTCTATTCAGGGTTAATCTTTAGATACGGGCTTTCTAAAGATGGGTTTGATAAAGAACATTTAATCTTATAGAGTTTTTTATCTAAAGCTTTATTATTTTAAGAGCATTTGTTATATAGAACACTTATTTTAAGTACGTTTATAGTTATAACGAATGTTTCTAGATAAAATGCTCTACAAATAGTTAAAAAAGCCTAAAGGTACCTATTTTGAAGTGGTTTTATAGATAAAACGATATATTTAAAGACAAATCTTTCTACAGATATTCTATTTTAGCTAATGGTACTCTTATCTTTTTTTTCTAGAGATATTTCAGTCTAGATAAAATACTTTACTAGATATTTTTAAGTTTGTCTAGATAACTGATAGAGAAGTCGTGTTTTTAGAGTTTTTATCCTTAAAAGTGGCTTAGTTAAGTGCATTTGCACTAGAAATTTAAATTGGATAAGTTTATGCAATGGAGAAGATGAAACAAATTAAAAGATCTGGTGGTTTTCGTCGAAAAATCCGCAAGTATTTAAAAAGAAAGAAAAATGAAGAAGAATCGACCGAAGAAGAATCGAAATTTCCTAGTAACTTCCTCCAAAACATAGAAAATTGTTGATGATATATTGGTATCAAAAATGAAAAGGTTTGCTGTCAAGAGTACGAAAAAAAAATTACATGACTTAAATCAAATATGGCGGACAGGCTATTTAAAATACACCCCCATAATATGGGTATCAAATGAAAGGGTTTGCTGTCAGGAATACGAAAAAAATGGTCACGTGACTTAAATTCAAGATGGTGGACTGGCTGTTTGAAATTTACCCCTATGATAAGGGTATGGGTATCAAATAAAAAGGTTTGCTGTCAGGAATACGAAAAAATAGTCACGTGACCTAAATTCAAGATGGCGGACTGGCTGTTTGAAATCCACACCAATGATGTGGGTATCAAATGAAAGGGTTTGCTGTCAAGAATACGAAAAAAAATTGTCACTTGACTTAAATCCAATATGGCGGACAGGCTATTTAAAATCCACCCCCATGATATGCGTATACTTTTTACTCGGGTACCCTCTTGTAATAATTATATTGGTTTGTTACTGCATAAAATGGTCTTACGTTCACAACACATGAAATTACCTATTCACTGAAGAACGTCTAGAAATACTGTGACAAGTTAAAAAGGAATACAGAGTGACAGTTACTAGATAATTTTAAACCACTCTTAAATCTGTTTATTCTCTCACTAGATAGTTTAGTATGTAGTAAGTAAAATTATTCTAGAGCCATACTACAAAAAAATCTCTAGACTGTTTGTTCTATAGAAATCGGTTTTCTAGTAAATTTTATCTGGACGCCATTTTCATTGCCTATTTTTTGCTTCAAATAATTTTTGTTACGTATTTTAATGTTTTTATCATTAATTCATGTCTAATTAGACATTTGATATGTTTTAAATTACTATATTTTAAATGAAATGAGTATTTTAAGCATTAAAATGTAAATTCGAAAATTTGCTTATACCAAATAATATTCATATTTTGAAAAAAAAATGTTAAATCTAACATTTACAGCGGGCGCTCTTATTTTACAAGAGTTTTACATAATATTCAACGATAGAATTTCAATCGCATATTGATTTGCTTATTTACCCATTATTAAAACAAAAATTAACAAAAAGTAATAAATTTGTTACGCCATGATGCAAATATTATTAAGTAAAATAACTCTTGTAAGTTCCACGCCATTATGCGTCACTAGTAAAATGTTACTTAAAGTTGTTAGTCTTAAGATCATTTGGTTTTAAAACTTGACGAGCAATGATTCCTTTAAAGGTCTTAACTCTATCTATAAACTATCTACTAGTACGCTTCTAGATAAACGTGCGGTCTATAAACGGTTTAGAGAGACACTAGAAACATCTCTTAAGTCAATTTGATCTGAACTCTATCTAGTCATGTTTTCTTAACTCATTCTTAAGAGAGGGTACAAGAATGTGCCCACTTTTACTAAACTCTGTCTATAAGCGTTCTAGAAGATTGCTTATATAGATATTTTATTCTTATGGTAGACAATTCAATTTAATTCTATAAGCTATCTAGTAGTACGTTTCTAGACACGTTTGTGTTACTTGGGTCCGTTGCAGGTGCGCTTACAATATTAACTAAGCAATTCCATTGTAATCGTTCAGTCAGTAAATGTAAACCCAATATTACCCTTTCGTATCATTTATCTCCATAAGGACATTCATACAAGCACAAACAAATTCTCAATGAAATAAAATTCTTATCAATAAAAACAAGCTGCAATTACATAATTCCTGAAGAGTTTTGAAGCGACAACATGCGAAATGTGGGGCGCAACGCTGACACGCGTGCACTCCACGCATTTAGAAAACTTTGCGGGTATGCTCTAGTGGCCAGCTATCACGACGTCGTAGTTCCGCTCAGAGAACGAGATGGCGCTAGACGACTTGTTCGTTATTCGTTCGGAATTCGAAATTCGAAATGATGAATGAAATGTGAAACACATACAAAACATGCACACACATTTGTATAATTCACTTTGTTCGGATAGAAAACGGATCAGGATTCCTGAACAGGAAAACTGATGTATGTGATCGCCCTAAGACGTCATGGTAGAGACATATTATGCGCTTGCCCTTAGGGGGTGTTGTATGTGGAGAACATCGATCACTAATAAATAATAATGACCGATTTCTATCACTATAATAATAGTGATCAAAGGTGATACAATATTGGGTATCTGTAGACAATAATCAAAAGGTTGCTTTATTTCAGACTAAATTAAGTTTATTCAAATTTTAATTAGTAGGTTTCATGTAAATGATTATATGTTTGACTGACCAAATTAACCAGATAATATGTAACTGTGTATAACGAGAGATTTATTATAACAATTTATAACACTATCGGAGTATCGGCACATTACAATATACATACAGATGATAATAAAAGTAAATATTTACACATTTACCTACTATCTTGTATCTATGTCCTCATTGCCTATTTTAAAGATAGCTCGTTTAATTGTGGTTTCTACAATACACTTCATTATCAATTCAAACCAGACTTTATTCAAATATTGATGAAGACAAATCGATGGGTACTTATTGGGAAAGTTCCTAACAATATCAAATCGTTTGAAGAATATTTAACTTTTGTTTTGAAAAGGTGGACTCATAAAAGAAAGTATTTGACAGGCACAGTAAGAATTTTTAATAAATAAGTACTTCTGTCATCATACTCAAAAGTTTTGGTACCCTAATTCCTCAAGCAACCTGAATGTTTCATTAATTTAGTAAGTGAATGGTTCTATAAAAGCATTATAATTTACAATTTCTGTTCGGTAAAAACTCAACAACAAAACTGACGGGTATTTGACCATAAGCTCGGCAGCCGCGCTTTACAGCCGCCTTTGAGTCTACTAGACTACCAACGAGGCAGTTATACTTAAAATGAAGTAAAAAAAAACTCACCTTTTGACATCTTGCTGGATTGTAATAAAATTTATTCAGCACGAAACCTGAAAACAAAAAGACAAAATAAAATAAATAATAAAACACATTACACATTACATACATGAAATTGTATCTACGACTGTTTCAACCAACTGACCTAGTGCGTTTGATAATGTTAATTCAACTATTAGACATGGCATGTAGTGAAAATAATTCCTATCTTTTTCGGTTCAAAAAACAAGTAACAATTACGCAAACAGATGCTATCAACACTGATATCGATCAAGGTAATTTAGAACTGTGTATACCATTACGTTACTAGTACAGGAACGTTTTAAATTACTGCAGTCAAAACATAGCAAACTGATGTTTTAAATATATTTTATTGACACAATTACATGTTCCGTTGTCCTTATCAGGGTTTTATCATTATTTTTATGATGCGGAAAGCTGTTTTGTTATTTTGGTTACAGCATCATTTAATACTCTCATACACACGTAAACTCATGCCTTCATCCCATGGGGATTAGGCAGAAACTACAGAACGCCACTCGTAAATATATCAAATAAATGAGTCCTCCCGCTCTGGATAGGGCAGATGGGACTGTCAGAACATATGACGATCCTTACATGTTCTTTTCGCCTTTTCTATGAGAAATTTTATAATCCTCTAGCGCCCGCCCCTGCTCCGAAAGGCGCTATATGCGATATACTTTCAATTGCTGTTATCTATTGGTGAAAACCACATATAAATCCGTTCAGTAGTTTTTGAGTTTATTGCGAACAAACAGCAGCGGCGGGGACCTTGTTTGGGGGGAATTTGTAGTAGTATGCGTCTGTAGTTGCCTTTTACAACGCAATTCCATCATTAAACTATCTGCGACCTATCTAATTAAAACATAAGCTGACGCGATTTCCCTTAGGAGTAAGACAGTAACTCTAGAACGCTAGAAAGTTCTATTAAACTGGGCTATTTCATTATTTTAATATGTCAAGAACGCTGGGAGTTAGTCGACATGATGTAAATACGTATAAGGGGGAAGAAAACATGCTGGGTCGATCCGAAACGAGATGGGAAGAAGGCTGAGGATGGCTGACTCAAGGCCACGTGAATGCGTAAGAAAATATCTGCAATGCCAATAAACTTTACGGACTTTACGCAGTACTACAAATGTCTCTTAATAAGATTTCTTTGACCTACTTATCTCTAGTATTTTTACAAAAAATAATATTAATAATCGAAAACAAGTGGGATTAATGAGACTCATTGAATATTAAAGACTAAATATTTACAAAAATAAACTAGATAACATAAAAGAAAACAGCGAATTTAAGAAATCAATTATTACTAGGTTGAATGGCATTATAATTAAGCCAATTCTTCGGAAAAAGATAGAGCCAACCCCTCTAGTCACGCGAAGTATCGACAAGTCGGCGATGGTTCAAATTATTATACACTTCTGGACACATCTATTGGCCCACCTTATACACACATCAAAAGTGTCTAGGGATCAAGCATTTTTATGCGGATTTCTTGAGATTGAGATGTGGCTTTGTAATAAATTTATGATTTTATAAATTTATATGGATCCTTTTTGGTGCATTTCATAATTTGAATCAGGAACTGTAAATCAAATTCGAGTAAAAGATGAAAATCAGCTGTCAATATTTTCCCTATAAAAACATACAACGCATTGAAGACATTATTAGTGCTACTGTTTCCCTACTACTGATTAAAACCAACGTTATTATGGAGCGGCGACGTCATTTAAGCAGGGAAGAAATGCTCAGAGCCGTGGGAATGATAGAAGCTGGTTCCCGGCAACGTACTGTGGCTTTAGCTCTGAATACAAGTCAGAGTGTTATCAGTCGACTTTGGACACGTTACCGAAGCACTGGTACCGTGGCTGAGCGCCATGGAGGACGGTATCGCTGCACCACACGGAGACAAGACCGATACATTCAAATCTTAACTCGAAGAGCTCCAACAATAACCGCCATGATGTTAGCCGTGAGGCTTCATCACTCTTCAGGGAACTTAATTAGCGACCAAACAGTCAGAAACCGCTTGCATGAAGTGAACCTTCATTCCCGAAGACCGCTACGGGTACCACCTATAGCAATGCACAATCGTAGGATTCGATATCAATGGGCTCTTGAACACAGAAATTGGGCAGAAGAACAATGGCGTTTCGTGTGCTTTTCTGATGAGTCTCGTTTTGGTATGAGACCGGATACAAGACGTATACGACACTGGAGAACCCCTGGACGCCAACAGCGATTAAAATCCTGCCAGGAAGTCCATCCTTATAGTGGTGGAACCATCATGGTATGGGCGGGTATTTGGATCGGCGGAAGAACTGAGTTGATTTGGATCAGAGGCAACCTCAACGCTCAAATTTATGCTGAGACGATTGTATCAGACGTCATCGTTCCTCTACAAGTGCAAATCGGTCCCTTATTTCAGCTAATGCATGATAATGCACGACCGCACACCGCAAGAGTTGTAAGACAGACTCTCGCCGCAGCTAACATCAATGTCCTGCCCTGGCCTGCTCAGTCGCCAGACTTGAACCCGATTGAGCATGCATGGGATATGCTACAGAGCAGAGCTCTGCCGAATATGGAGGGTATCCAGTCGCAAGAAGACCTTTTATTGTTGTTGCAACGAACATGGGCGGCCATTCCACAGCGTGATTTGGATGAACTCATTTTGAGTATGCCAAACCGATGTTCTTGTGTTGTTAGTGTTCGCGGTAGAAACACGGATTATTAATTGTTTAAGTTACCCAATAAAATTTTAAAGAAAACTGTTATTTCAGTCTTTTTTTCGAACTTTAATGTTAGTGGTTCAAATGTCAAAAATCCCTTTATTAGGAAAATGGCAAATTTCTTTATGAATGCAAAGGTGACTTGGTTTATCGTTACTGTGACAAACGATTATTTGATGAATCCTTCAAGAACATTTTAATTAATATCAATCAGGAGAAAAGTTATTGCAAAAATATATGTTGATCCCTAGACACTTTTGATGTGTGTAGTTTAGGTTCGATGGCCCCTACCGAAATATGATTGCTAGATTGAACAAAAACTGTTGATGCAGTTTTAAACCTGATACATTTTACCATCTTTTTCGATCGTATTGTTTTAAATTTGAATTCAGAATACCATACGACATGGAGTTACGCCTAACGAGTCGGATATACGCCTTGTTAAAGGCAATCGATTTTTGAATAAAAAACATGTTTTATCAAATAAAGGTTTAATTTAATAACGCGTGTTGCCTCCATGGGCATCTACCACAGCTCTCATACGATTAGGCATAGAGTTTATCAACCGCTCTATGAAATTTTGAGGGATCATCTCCCATTCCTCTTCTATGGCAGTTTTCAACTCCTGCATCGTCTGGGCAACTGGCTGACGAGCCCTAACACGTCTTTCTAGCTCGTCCCACATGTGCTCAATGGGGTTCATGTCTGGGCTTCTGGCTGGCCAGTCCATAACTGTGATGTTCACATCCCGAAGATATTCCCTAACGATGCCGGCCGCATGGGCTCTTGCATTATCATGCATAAAAAGGAAATTTGGGCCCACATAGTCCGCGTATGGTATCACGTGAGGTTCTAAGCACTCACGAATGTACCTTTCAGCATTTAATGTTGGCAGCCGTGGTCCTGTAACAACCTCAAGTTGAGTTTTGCCGCTCGCGGATATACCGCCAGACAGTCCATGAGTCACCGCCATAAGCAACCCTCTCTTCAAAGCAGCATTGTGCGAAACGCTCCCCCTTACGTCGGTAGACCTTCTTCCTTCCATCATTGCCATGTAACACAATTTTAGACTCATCAGAAAAGAGTACACGGCTCCAATCTTGCTGTGTCCAATTTAAATGACTGCGTGCGAAATGAAGGCGCGCTGTTCGGTGGGCTCGCGTTAGTTTGGGCCCATTAGCTGGCTCGTGTGGTACCATATCGCGTTTTTTTAACCTTCTCCGAACAGTTCGAGCGCTCACAGATACTCCGTGGAAGTCGCAAAGTTGGTTTTGTATCTCAATGGAGGTAAGGTGACGATTTCTCAAGCTGGTCGTCACGATGAATCGATCCTGCCTTTCAGTTGTGACCCGAAATCGTGGCCTTCCTTGGCGACGAACAAAGCCGCCAGTCTCTAGGTACCTCCGATAAACATTTCGGACCGCAGATCGACTTACATTAAGTTGAGCACTCACGTTTCTTTGGCTGTGTCCGGCCTGAATAAGTGCCACAGCTTGGGCGGCGACTTCAGGTGAAGTATCCATAGATTATTGATAGAACCTCACCTTAATGTTAAGAATAAGTAATGTTTGTTGCAAAACCAAAGATATCAATCACTTTTTCAAGAATTAAATCCAAGTAAACCAATTAAACCAAAGAGATTTAAAAGAAACTATAGAGCGGGCATTGGGAAGATTGTCATACAAAATTGTTGATGCCATGCGTCAGTAGCACAATCTAAGCGTTGCATAGCAACGCGACTACTAAACTGAGGGCTTTTTTACCTATTGGTAAAAAGTTTTGGATCACAAATTTCTTCGTGATGTCCCGTCTATTGCTCGTATATAGTTTAATGTCTTTGAATAAAACCAAGTTTTCTTAGTATTCGATTGTTTGATATCAACAAACAGACTCCAAATTGTCTTTCGTTTCTTTAAATTCTGTGTTCGAAATTCAAAAAAAGACTATTGAATGAAATTGTGAATGTGCCAGGTTCAAAACTGCATAAAAACTTTTTGCTCGACATAATATAAAATTTTAGCTAGGACCAAACGAAACTGAAAATACAAGATGGGCCAATAGATGTGTCCAGATGTGTAGATTTTGTATTGTTTAATGAATATTCTATTTCTGTAAATTGATAGCAAATAGACCCAAAAGTCTCGAGCTCAAGGAGGTTTCGTAGGCGAAGTTTCTATTCAAACTGTACCCTCTGTTAGTAAACAATTCCTGTCTTCCTTTGTCAAAGTTATCTTATAAATGAGTGAACATTCTAGTAGACATTAAGGTATGTACTCGATACATATTATAATTATACATAATCAAGTTTAAGTAAATAACGAGTCATTGAAAATACACAGTACCTACTTATTTATTTACAAAGCTAAACTATGTGGCGTAAAACTATACCTAGAAAAATAAATTATATGCCAAGTTGCGAAAATTATGGAGGCTATTATATATGAGGTTCCCATAAAAATACCTGAAATCCTTACAATTCTATTTAGGTACTTAGGAATTTATATTATGTATTATCTAATAATATGGCCTCTAGGTATTCACCTCTGCCCATCCCTATACGGATACGAAGTGTGATTTTACGTTATGATTTAAAATCATTCTAAGTGACCAACAGAACAATATTTATTTCATGCGCCATCGTTGATAAACCAGCAATAACCAATACAGCAAATTTTTTATGTTGTATTCATACACTAGCTTCTGCCAGCGACTTCGTACGCGGATCCTGTTGCTTATGCCAGCGACAATGGGGTCGTCAAAATCGAAGATCTGAAACGTCTGATGTCGAATTCTTAGAGCCTGGGGACGGGAAAACAACGGGACGCGCATGACGATTCCAGACGTTCCAGATCTTTCATTTTATAAGTCAACAGGAAATGCCTATCAGACTAAACAACTCTTGCTAAGATGTTATTCATATATTATATGTTATAGTGTAGCTGGGCTCTTGGAATTCCACATCAGTTGTTCCAGATCTCAATTTTCATACGTCAACAGAGAGTGCTCATTAGGCTGAACAACTCTTGCTAAGACGTCATTCCTATATTATGTTATAGTGTAGCTGGGCTCTTGGAGTTCCACATCAGGTGTTCCATATCTTCAAATTTATTTTCTCAGCAGAAAATGCTCATCACGCGGAACAATTTTTGTTATGGCGCTATTTTTGTATCTCTTATAGTTTAGCTGATCTATTGCAGTTCTGCATCAGGTGTTCAAGTTTCCAAGATGAATTACAGCCTATAATATGTTACCCAGACTTAATAGCTATAAAACAAAAAAAAAACCATCAAATCCGTCCAGTAGTTCCGAAGTGCGTGTATGGAGTAACTTCTCCCGTTTTCCTAACATTTCCCTTCACTGCTCTGCTCCTATTGATTGTAGCGTGATGAAAAGTATACTATAACCAGCGCAGGAGTATAAAAAATAATTGTACCAAGTTTGGCAAAATCCGTCGAGTAGTTTTTGTTTCCATAACGGTTATACAGACAGACAGCCAGACAGACAGTAATTTTATTAATTGCATTTTTGGCATCAGTATCGATCCCCAATCACCCCCTGATAGTTATTTTGGAAATATATTTCATGTACAGAATTGACCTCTCTACAGATTTATTATAAGTATAGATAGATAGATAACAAAAATATAAGCTGGTATATCATTCTATCAATATTCTACCACGAAAATATTATTAAGAAAACAATTTCATGATTTGCTGACTTTAAACTAGTAAAATATGAATTGAAATCGATGCAGAAATAGTTAACTAGCTTCTGAAGTGTGAGGTTATGTAAAATAAAATATTATGAATTTGTAAAATAGAATATTATAAAAGAATGTGTGTTCAATTACCTGTCCATTGAGAATCCAATATTTCACAAAATAAGGAAATTATCAGCAAACATCGTGTAATCAGATATTCATGTTTAAATCATCATAATTTTGACAAAATGCCGAAAAATATGCAACCATTGTTTTTTAAAAGTTTAAGCAAAAAGAGGTTTAAACTTTGGTGTAAATACTCTTTCATGGAAATTTTCATTCGTAGGGACTTTCAACGACATTTTGTCATTTTCCAGTCTATACTTACCGTAAATAATTACGGTTTTATATTACACAATTACAAAGCGGTTACTTACCATGAACAAATAATGTTTCAAGATTAGCATATATTATAGTTCCAGAGTAATTAAAAAAACCATTCGGACACCATGATTTGTATCACTGGATATACAAAATCCATTGATAGCGCAAGTATCGATCCGGCAGATTTTATTTAGTCCTGCGGAGTTTCGATATCTGGAGCACATGTTTTCTATAAAAATAACTGCTTATTCATAATAAACAAAGCTAAGAAGGTCAGACGTATTCCAGCTTCGTACATGATAATGAACTGAGTATTCACGTTATTATTGGGTGCAACAATATTCCGTTCTAAAAAAAACAATAAAAGCAAAATATATACTCACCAGGTATACCTTTATCGTCTATTTTCGATCACACACTCCCATTCCGAATAAACAGCTCAGGTTTATTGCAATTTCAGCTCAATTGATTTGTAACACTAATTTATATTAAACATATTAACTACCTTATTCCTATAAATTTTGCATCGTTACGTACACTAAAAGAATTAAACTAATATTTACCTATGTACAATGTACTAGTAAATATTACAATATTATTTCACTGCACTATTTTATACACACAGCATTTCCAATGATGTGAATCGCGGAAAACGAAAACGCGCTGTCTAGCCAACATTTTTTTTTATAAAAGGCTTCTTCCCGCGCATGCGTGTATTCTTAGAGGTTATCTACTTTCCCACTCACTTTCCCTAATACGGGAAAGAGACAGGTGTTTACTAGAGCAACATGCGCAGTGTTATTGATGAAAATTTTGGCGGGAAAACACGCCATCTGGGGTGATCCTTTGGCTTCACGTGATTGGCTGAATGTCTATAAGCAATGCCGTGATTGTAGTTGCTGCCTTCACGCGAGGGTGTTTTTGTCGGTTGATATCAAAAGAGCAATGGATATTATACTGTAACTACGTGTTGTATGGGTATTCGTTACCATGGATAAAGTCAATATTGCGCAGAAATAGTTATTTGTTATGCAAGGCTGCAAAGTTGATTTTTGGCGCGAGTACTTGAATTGAAAACTGAGCGAGCAAAGGATTCTAAGATTGAACCGCGAGAGAAACGAGCGGTTCAAATATAGAATCCTGAGCGATGCGAAGTTTTCAAAGGTACGAGACGCAGAAAAACTTTGCTGCCGAGTGCAACACACAACTTTTCACCTCACACAGCGAGGAAATGCAGTGGGGGCCGCTCGCCTGTCAGTGTAGAAAATAATTGAATACAAGACGTGTTCGAATTTTGAACAACACTTTGTGCTCTAGAGCACAAAATGGAGTTTTGCGCTCAGATTTTGAATGAGAAATAGAATCTTTCCGAGCGTGTGAGGTGAAATAGTTATTTGTTATGCAAGGCTGCAAAGTTGATTTTTGGCGCGAGTACTTGAATTGAAAACTGAGCGAGCGAAGGATTCTAAGATTGAACCGCGAGAGAAACGAGCGGTTCAAATATAGAATCCTGAGCGATGCGAAGTTTTCAAAGGTACGAGACGCAGAAAAACTTTGCTGCCGAGTGCAACACAAAACTTTTCACCTCACACAGCGAGGAAATGCAGTGGGGGCGGCTCGCCTGGCAGTGAAGGAAACAATTGAATACAAGACGTGTTCGAATTTTGAACAACACTTTGTGCTCTAGAGCACAAAATGGAGTTTTGCGCTCAGATTTTGAATGAGAAATAGAATCTTTCCGAGCGTGTGAGGTGAAAATAAATTTTTCGTACCACTTGCTCAAAAAAGTGACATTCTATGCCACAAAAAGCGTACATAACAATAGTCATTTTTAATCTGTTAAAAACAGGGAAAGAAAGTTGTACTGAATTTCATTCATCCTCTAGGGAGAGAATGTGATTTAAATTTGGAATACTTACCGATACTGAACTACATCAGTCTATCTTTACAACATTGAGTTTGTATATATAGCATTAAACAACTTTTTGAAAAAGGAATACGCATTTATTATGCAGTTATGATTATTCAATAAAATTACGAAAACCGAAAAGGCCGTATGAGCTTGATGCCTTTGCTTTTCCGACAAAAAAATATTAGTCGAGGAATTTGCCGCATTTTTGTTTTCTTCAAATACATAAACGTTAAGTTTAATTTAATTTATTTTTATAAATAAGCTAATGTTAAATGTTAATGTTTAATAAATGCTTATCTCATATTATTATTGTGTTAATTTTTTCGCAAATGGTACGAAAAGTAGAGTATTTTCCTCGGTGATAAAGCTGTCTTAGTCTTGGGTGAACTTAAATCCCTCGCTACACTCAGGACTCGTCTTAAGAGCGTATATTCCGAAAGCTGGCAACGTCGCAAATGGTTGTCAAATATTAACAAGTTTTAATTAATTTAGCATTGTTACTGTATGAAAATAAGAAATATGGCTCTGTAGTGCACTAAAAAATTGATAAGGGAATGCAATAATTAATATCGTAACACCGAATAAATATAGTTTTAGATGTAGAAAAAGCATTTGGAAGCTTTCCAAATGCCTTTTATACACCGGAAACGGTTACAACATCAAATTCAGTGTTTTAATTGCATTCCTATATCATTTTTTTAGTGCACTACAGAGCGATATTTCTTGTTTTCATACAGAAAATTTGCCAAATTAATTAAAACTTGTAATTATTTGACAGCTTTTTGCGACGTTGCCAACATTCAGAATATGCAGCCTTAAATCCCTCGCTTCGCTCGTGATTTAATTTTTTAACACCCTCGCTTCGCTCGGGAGTAAACCTCGAGTCCATCGTTAAGCTCGCGATTTAAATCGTCACCCGCGACAGAAGACACTGCTTTATCCCCTTGGTTAATAATCTACTATTCTGCTGTGACTCTATAATTTTACTTGTCAATCACGTATTGCAGTTTTGTGTAATTTTACTTTGCTTTTATATTACTTATTCAACAACTAACGAAAAATTCACATAGGTACCTAATTATTTCGAAGTACTTAGATCTACGTATTCATTCCTGATAAATATAAGTACCTACACAGAACTTTTGGCCAAAATCAAAAATGTTCAATAAAGGTCAATTCACACCGAGACGCGAGGCTGCGCGCGCCCATTTCAATAAAGAGTCTCAAAATCTAACTTTATTTACTACACGAAAGGATACACATTTCCAGTATCGTCGCTTCACGCCTCGGTGTGTACTGACCCTAAGAACGCCCTCCCGCTCTTTGTTTGGCGAGTGGGAAATCATCAAATAACTTCTCCCGCTCTGGGTAGAGCGGAAAATAAGTAACAGACTCGAATTGACTAAAACTCACCCTTTGCCTTCCATTGACTTTTGCGCTCCAAGGCCACAGCTCAGTCTCTCAAGACATTCCCGCAACCCCGGCAGATATTGACCGGACAGGCAGGACGTAAGTTATGCTGACAGCTTTCTGAGGCGCAGTGAAACACAACGCTACGTCAACTCGGACTGCTCGCCACCCGC
This sequence comes from Agrotis clavis, assembly GCA_954870645.1. NCBI lineage: Eukaryota > Metazoa > Arthropoda > Insecta > Lepidoptera > Noctuidae > Agrotis > Agrotis clavis. The sequence goes on from OX940935.1 coordinate 12,854,707, forward strand.
AAGTTTGCACGTACCGTATCGCGATTTTCGTCTCCCATAGCAGTTGTGGCGTGAGAAGAAAGATTGCCTCTACCCTTACGCTAGCCGTCTCCTCCTTCGCTTGCAATACTGTTCCGCAGAAGAACTGCTTCCCATGACCCACCGTTGCGTACCAAGGCCTGTTTTACCTGGTCCTCCCGCCACGGGTGGGACGGAAGAGACTGTCAGACTCGTACTGACTAAAATCCACGGTGACCTTCAATAGCCCTTTACGTTCCAGGGCCTCAGTGACCTGATGAGACAATCCCGCGACCACGGCAGGCTTTACTTTGACCCTCTTAGGGGGCCGCGTCAGATTGCCGACAACTCTTTGAGGCGCGTGGAAAACAACCACGGGCCGTCCGTCGTCGACCCGGGTATAATCCATGACATTACTCACCGTCCGTATGCCCGCTCTGTACCAAGGCCTGGAATAGGTCCGGGCGTAAGGTCACGGGTGATGCTTCGACGGTGTGTTTGTGTAACCGATACTCAGAGATGGGACTTATTCACAATTGCGACGTGCCCAGCGAAAATCGCTCTTTCAATGCCACCTTCATATGGCGCCGGCCGAAGCTCTGTCCGCCATGTTAAGATTTGCCGACGCAACAGAGTTTTGCTCCGGTTATGATCCCATGTCGGAAATCAGGCAAGAAGGCTCGCTGCCTTGCCGACAGTGACATTCCAGCGAGCGAAAATAGTTAAGCTAAGGATACACTTGAGGACAAATGTGTCGCAACATATTATATCGGCGACATGTCAAGTGAAGCCGGCCGATTTCGCCTAACAAATATAACCTAACCTAACAAATATGGCGACAACGCACGACTTATGCCACACATGTCGACCGAAGTCCGGCAACGTCATTTCATCGTCGACATTTGTCCAACGACTCTGGCGACACGTGTCGACTCTGGCGCACGACATTTGTCCCCTATTGTAACCTTGGTTTTATTCATTATGCAAGGCTGCAAAGTTGTTTTTTGGCGAGAGTACTGGGCAAAAAAAAAAAAGAAAACTGGGCAGAAAACTGGGCAAGCGAAGGAACCTAGGATTAAACAAAAATAATAAACCTATAGAGAATTTATGGGAGACATTCCCATAAATTCTAGAACTGCTGCGTGCTCGCCGAAATCGGAATTAGGCTGCGTTTCCACCAGAGATGTGCCGAGGAAATGTGTCGTGCGAGGATGAGCTGTGCTGTGAAAATGTAACGGCGTTTCCACCAAAGCTGTGCGATGAAAATGTGCCTACGAGGATGTGTAGCGGAGCTGTGAAAATGAGCATTAATGTGTGGTGCGCGGATGCGTTGCGCAGCTGTGAAATATTGTGTCGACGAGGGTGCGGTGTAGTGGGAGCGGAGACACAACATATCCCTCGCAACACATCCCTCGTACACATCCCTCGCAACACATTCCTCGTACACATCCCTCGCACGCATCTTTCACTTGTTTTGTATGCGCAAAAATCTAGCTTCGCTGAGCCGTTTCCACCAGAGCTGTGCTGACCGAGGCGAGGTAAATGAAGCGATTCTATTGGTTCTTTACAAACACATTCCTCGCTACACATCCTCGCACATCTCTGGTGGAAACGCAGCCTTAAGCGAGTAATACTTCTCATTATTCCGAAATGGGCAGCTGAGGCAGCAGCTGTAAGGTTGCGGGGTGCAGACCCTAGGTATGAAATCCCTCTTTATCCTCAGCAAACGGAACAACAACACCGGAAACTAAATAGTGTGGCCTGTGGTTCCATCACCTGAATAGACACAGGTCCTGGACGGTGACCCGCGAGTTTCTCAAGTAAAACTGCGGCTGCGTACGACCGGAGAGGGTCACCAAGACCTGAGTACTTACCACGAGCTCTTAACGCGATCCATTTTAGGCTGTGGGACGCGCGTAGCGCATCTAGCGCCATCTCTTTCCCACAGCCTAAAGACTCACGCTTTAAGCGTGAGTCTCTGTCTCGCTCTGAACTCTCTCTCTTTCCCACAGCCTAAAATGGATCGCGTTAAGAGCTCGTGGTAAAGCCTCTGGCCTTGGAAGTGTGACGAATTAGCCAAAAATACCACACCCCGATCAAAGATAATCGTGAAGTCAGTACTTTGAGAGACCTCTTCGTCAAACCCAGGTCCGTCATCAATCCATGAATCTTCATTTCTCCATTAATTTATAGACAAAGCTCATGAGGAGTGTTGCACAGGGTACTTCTTGTTTCCACTTAGTTTTTGAGTAATTAGCGAAAGACCTCATGAAATCATGCAAATTCAGTGACCAAATGGAATTTTGCAGTGTATTATAAATGTCTTGCTAATTTTGATGGGCGTGGGACGATAGTAAAATACGTAACTTATTTCAAAATTTGTTTAATCATAAATAAATAACATTTTTGTTTGGAACAAAACAACCTCCATAATTATTCACACACCATACAACTCGTCATTTAGTGAATTACAATTATTAATTTTCTAATTACTTTCTAATAATACTTACAGCAATCTTAAAATTAATGTTGTACATAGTTTTATTACCACAATTAATTTGAGATTTTTTTCATGTAAATATCTAATGCTTATAGAGAGAATTATTCCAATTACAAAATATATTTTTTAACTTTCGTTATGGAGGATTTGGTCATAATAATGTATGATAGAAGAAGTTCGATCCAAAATGTGAAGTAACGACTCGAAATTGTTTTGCTTCCAAATGTATAAAAGCATACATAGTATTGAAATTCCTTTCTCAATCTAAAAAAAGTTGTACAACTTTGTACGTTACAATTTTACCATTTATTAATTTGCAACATTTTAAAACATTAAAAAGTACAAAAACGAATCCCATTTAAGACATGATCGTAGTCAAATTTAATAAAAGACTAGAAGAACAACTACTATCGAACGTCCATTTACAAAAAAAAAACTTTGCAGTTGAATAAAAACTTGCGAAAGTCGAAGTGTTTTTTTTTTTGGAGTTTCAATTCCTTTCTTTTCGTACAATAAAACATGTATACGATGCACGAAATAGAATATCCTGAACTGTCTGAACATAGGCATACAATACCGCGAATAAGGAAGAGACAGAAAATAGATTGGGAGCGCAGAATTGGATGCGCTGTTGTGTAGTAAGTCGAAGTTGAAGTCAAAGACGTAGGAAAAAATAAGACACCGCCGCGTATACGTGTTTATTTAACTTAAATTGACAACGCGGAATTAAAACTCCATCCATTTTTTTAAAACAGACGATTAGTCATATTCTGTTAACTATTTTAATTGACACTTTTTCTAAAAAAACTTAATGGACAACACAAACAAAAACGGATGTAAAAAAAACTATTTTAAACCGAAAAAAATATTGGAATGGATCAGCGGGTGCCGTAACTGTCTTGAAAATAATTAATGCGAGGCCTTGGTTCCTATAAGCAGATATCGAACAAAAATATCCAAGTTTAATTAATAGAGAAAACCCGAATTTATAATAAGTACTTACCAAAATTACAACATGTTAGTATTAGGTACAGTATTTATAACATTCATTAATATTTACAAAAATTACGTTGTGCGACTGAAAATTATTACTTACACAAACTGTCGCTAGTGTATTATTACATATTTTCCGCACACACACATACTCATAATCAGAGGTTTAATTAATGAATTTATAATAATTTATTTTTTCCACATGAAATACATAAGTATGAAAACAAATTAATGATAAATCCGAATAATTAGAAAACAATAAGATTTTTAGTACAACAACTACATAAAAAGTTTTTGGTATTTTGGTCATACAACTAGGTCACGACAGTTAGGCCCTGTTTTGTTAAACTTACTGCGGTTAGCGTGGATTAGAGTATTTTAATAGGTCGAAATATTTTTGTTTCTATGAGAAATTGAATATTTCATTAGCTGTAAAAATGTATCTTAAATGATACCAAAACTATCGACACACACGAAACAACTTCATGTAATACGTAGTAGGAATAGACGAATGAGGTAAATTAAAATATTACATACCTACTTGTAAAATTTTCTCTTATATATAGTACTTAAAAATGTAAAGCTACATAATGATCTGTATAAAAATAGTGCGGCGATGGTCATGACAACTTATCGAATAATTACGCCATGCGTTTAGATAAATTTCAAATTCGACTAAATTATCTATTTACTAAACGAATATCACACAGCTGTCAGTAGAAACTCGCGAACTGCATTAAAATGTATTCACGTAATGTCCGACATTCCTAGCAGACCAATAGGAGAACAATGATGCGACATATAAACAAATGGACAACACGCATGAACGAAACAAATTTACTAAAATGCAATACAGCTTACGAATCGCAATGATTAAAACATAGTGAAAAATTCCATTGTTAGTTGTGCTAGATACTTAGAAACTTAAGGTATTCTAAACCCTAACATCCTAAATGGACGATTTGGCTTCACTATTGGCCTTTGAAACGTGGGAGCACTAACAAGCCGCTAATTCACTTTATCACATTGTCATAGTCTATTTAAAAGTCATTGAGTTGACAGAACTTGTTGTTGGGGTCTCTGAGAGTGAGGGCGTTGTTGCACAGGAGGCCTACTACGGGGTTCTCTAGGTTCTCGTACTTCGAGTTAGTTTCTGAAGAGAGACTGACAGCGCCACTGCTGTCTCCCTCGTACGTGTTCTCTGTGTCGTCAACGTTCTGTGAGCTGATGCTTGACTTGTCGTTTCGCTCTGGGAGCTCTTTGTCAAGTCCGTAGTCGAACTTCTCGCCGTCATTGTTGGAGAGGTCGATCCAGTGACCGCGGTTGCTCTTCACTCGATCGAGCATTGGCTGTAAGGCCGGTGACAGGACTGCGAATGCCTGTAAATAAAACAGTACATTTTATAAATATTTCCCAAATTATAAATCATCATTGCGTAGCCTTTTCCAACTATATTGGGGTCGGCTTCCAGTCAAACCGGATGCAGCTGAATATCAGTATTTTACATGGAGCGACTGCCTTTCGGACCTCCACAACCCAGTCACTGGGTATTACGATACCCCATGGTAAGACTGGTTGTCAGACTTTAGAGCTTCTGACTAACAGTAACGACTGTCAAAGATCTACAAATGACAGCCGGGACCAACGGCTTTACGTGCTTTCCGAGGCACGAAGTAAACTCGCTATGACAGATGGTCACCCATCCACGGACCAACCTCGAAGATCGGCCTGTGCGGCTGATATTATTTAGCGAAATTATAAATAAACATTTTTTTTTCTTGCGGACAAACCTTGTCATACAATATTTTGTTATTCAAATAATCGAACGAATGATTACCTCATAGATAGGCAGGCATATTGTATCGATGAATTTGACTTGCATAGCAGGGAGCTCATCTTCCTTATCTCTATTCATTATATCCTGAAAACAAACACAATCAACTATTAAATCAAATATTTACACAGACTGATTTGTTCAAATTTCAAGACATCAGGGTAAGGTTACAGAGTACATAACCCCTCAAAAATAAATGAAGCATAATGAATATCACCTTTATTGCTATTTCCTACGAAACAAAAATAGTGTTATGTGGTTAACTTTTACTAGTCAGTTGGTTAAGTGCGATGATTTTAGGGTAAAGTCACATCGAGACGCGACGCTGCGGGCAAATTTCAATACAGCTACTCAAAATCTAACTCTATTTACTACACGAAAAGATACACATTTCGCAACGCAGCGTGATGCCGTCGCTGCGTTTTAATAGCGACTCAAAATCTAACTTTATTTCCTACACGACGTCGCGTCGCGGCGCGTCTCGGCGTTACCGACAATTTTTTTAGAGTGATTAGAGAATCACTCTAAAAGAATTTCAAACCACTTGGTAAATTATCAACCAAAGCTCTCTTAACAAAAACTACTTACAATAGGCGTCAGATTCAAGTTCTGTCTCTCCAGGTCGCCTTGCCTGAAGAACTCTCCAGCCACGAGCGCGGCCACCCGTCTCTCGACCGGCCAGGGCTTGGTGATCGCGGCCAGGTCGCACGCGGTCATGAGCATGGCTCGCAGCAGACCGCGGCGGTCCTCACACTCGCCCCAGCTCGGGGTCACCTGACGTTCTTCGCTGACCAGCTCGATGAAGGCTTTGCGTTTGCTGGAATTTGAGGTGAGGGTAGTTTTAAATTCTTGGCTTTTTTTACTTTTGAGGAAGATTTTTCGCTATGGTTAGCAAGTTGCGGAAATTATTCACCATTTGCATTCAGGTACCTACTACAGGGTGTCTTAGACTGCTTGCCACGAGAATGATTTACGTCCGAAAATAAAACTATCTCAATCCAAATCCCGTTCAATTTTATTTTGAACCGCTGCTTCTGATTAAAACTTCCGATCTTTAAGACTCGGATAGGTACGCAAAATTATTCGTTGATTGGTTACAGTCAAAGAAAGGGATCAAGATAAGAGAGCTCTCTGGTTTGTGTTTTCCTTTAATTTGACTTCTTTGACATTCACGTGATTACTACTAAGATTTTCACCAAGTTAACTTAAATATTATAACATCAACAGGTTACGAAAGAAAACATACCTGAAATATACAGCCAAATCGGTGGACAGGATAGCATCTTCGAGCACTTTGACGACTTTCTCGTAGTCGTCTGAGGAAAGGTTGAGTAGGATCTGGTTCCCGGGCGAGTTGAGGATCATCAGGCACTGATCGAAGTGGTGGTGCTCCATCGTCGACGTGGAGTATAGTTGGGCCAGAGGTGATGACGCTCTGGAATGAGAGAATGGGAAGTGAGTATATATTATTTTCTTTGAAACTCATTGATCCACAGTATTAATTTCTCCTCTATCCTGGGTGCATCTACAAACATTTAAACTCATAAACACCCAGGCCTGGAACCGCTACTTGTAGATCATACAAAGGAGGACATTCGCCAGATATTTCGCAATTTAAAAAACCATTGGTTGGCATGGTGTGTATATCGTCTCGAGTTTTTTGAAAAACAACTTGACTGTATTAATCATAAATATTAATAATACTGCCGCACACCCAGTATCCAAAATGGGAGGAGCGCTTGCCGATGTTGGTCTGTGGATGGGTGACAATCTGTCATAACGAGTTTCCCCCCGTGTCTCGGAAAGCACGTAAAGCCGTTGGTCCCGGCTGTCATTTGTGGATGACAGTCGTTACTGTTAGTCAGAAGCTCAAAAGTCTGACAACCAGTCTAACTATTGGGGCGACGACGTATTGCCCAGTTACTGGATTGTGGAGATCCGATGGGTAGTCGCTCAATGTAAAATACTGATATCCTGCTGCATCTGGTTCGACTGGAAGCCGACCCCAATATAGTTGGGAAAAGGCTAGGCAGATGATGATGACACTCATTATCCAAAATGTAGGTACTAAACGAGAATTAATTACCGTCGTAATCGTAATGTCACAAAGGGCCTGAAATTAGGCATCTCATTTTTCGAGATAACTTTTTTAAATCTTATTTAGGGATCTTATTTTGAAATTTGAATGTTAGGGACTTTACTCATGGCGCGATGCGACGCGACGCGATTCGTGCGATATCGAGTCGATTGGCGATTTAAGTCGCACGTATTTACTAATGGAGTAATCCAATGCAATTCGACCGTGCACTTCAAAAATCCACCTTACTACTACGACATAAAGGCGCTGCAAACCAAAGACAAAAGATGTCGCACGAGACGAGTAGTTGCGCAATCGAATTTCGAACACAGAATCATGTGCATGGTCCAGCATTGTCATTAGGACGTACATGCAATTCGATATCGAGGAGATCTGTGAGTGATATCGTCAATCCGTGCGACTCCATTATCAAACACTAGCGATCGTCTATACATTTTCTTCGGCCGAACGCTTGTGTGATATCTGACCGATATCGTCAATCGATGCAATTCGACATCGCATCACGCCATGAGTAAAGTCCCTAAATGTAAGGTACTTACTTAATTTGGAAAGAGTTATTGGTCCCCCGGTGGTCGAGATCGTGGCACAGACAGCCGATGATCAGCGCCAGGCACTCCAGCTCACCGAATATCTTCCACCACTGCGTCTCCTGAAGCAAGGCCAAATATTACTCCAGTTTGAGTTATGAGTTACATATCTGACAAAGTTTAGCTAAGCTTACATAATTATAAAGATTTCTCACAACTAGTGACACAGGATGTAAGTACAATACGTCATATTTTTGCAGTTTTGCATATTACAAGAAGCATTACAGCTAAAACTTTAAGGTAAAATGCTGTAGGCTTCGATATACCTAACGTTGTTATTGTTATGTAGCTAACTAATGTTAGCCCGGCCACCAGCGGCAATCAATAGTGATGAAACGGTCGCCGTAGCCGAAAACGTCATGGAATTATGACAATAAATCTCAATAATTAGGTTTAATATTTTCTATTTTATTATTACATTATTTATTTTATTTCGGTTACCTCTATAAGCTACGACCAAGCAAGCAGATTGGTGGACATTAAATTTTTCGGATTTTTAAAACCTAAATAATTTCATAAATATCACTCACCGTCAAAATAGCGAACATCATCTGCGCGACATTGAACGCGTGCCTCCAATTGTGGTACGTTACATTGCGGTAGTTCTTCTTGACGCTCAGCAACCACCGACAAAGCACGCTGTAATCTATGTGAAACCGTTCCACAAAGTCGAGATCTAAGAACATCCGGAGACAAGCACGGAGCGTGTCATCGTCTGTCATTTCAATGTCGTCAAATGCCAGTTCGTGGAGACTAAAGTGGGCGGAGGACGGTATCCTTAACGTCTGGAAAAGAAAAAGAAATGGGTCATAGTACAGGATCCGTACATAGAACGACCTTCACCGATCGAGTAACCGGACGAAATGTGTTTTTTATGAATTAAAATATGTTGAAGAATGTGACGGTGATGGGTTGCCTCATAAAATCCTGTCAAGGATATTTTTAATTAATTTTATAAAAGGTTATTTTTTTTCAATACCTTCACCGATAGAGTAACCAAAGAAAATTAACGCCAATTGAAAGTCCGAAGTCTGTAGAATATGCTAACGTAGGGTTGCCTACCTTTTTCTTGTCAAGGTTATAGGGTTGCCTAATTTGAACAGGTGATAAAAAAATGCTACCTTCACCGATCGAGTAACCAAATAAATTATATATCAAAATAAAGACATTTTTTGAAGTGAAAACTTCTTTAGCGGCGTTGTACACTTTTTCTGTAATGGGTAAAAAATTTAAAACTCGCGTCAGGGTCACGTGACCCTGATCGAAAATGAGTAAGACGTCATTCAAATTAGTTAATTTCATATCTGTACTACTCCAGTTTTAAAATAAAACATAGTAACAAAAAAGTTTTCACTTCTACCGGCACTCCTGGAGTGCAACCTTTTTTTTTTTACGAATACGATGGTATACGGTTGCCTATGAAAAACTTGTCAGAAATTATGGTTGCCAAGCGTTGAAGTTTGAAAATTTTAGACGGTTGGAAGCACAAATGAGTAGATAAACGGACTAAGCTTCTTAAGAACGAGCAAAATTGTTACATTTTTTGGTAGGGTTGTCACAATGGTCCATAGGGTAATACAAATTAAACAAAAAATATGTTAAATAGTTTTATTATCTATATGATAGAATCGAATCAAATCAAATAAAATAATTTAATGCAACCAAGACAATTTTGAATTGTCAAAAGACATAAAATAAAGTTAGTACAAAAATAATTATGGTGCTTACAGTCCCAGTCACAAGACATATTAATAACTGTGAAAGTACCGTAGATACCCATTCCAATAGTCCAGTCAACGAGGCATATGTGGTCCGAAAAATTCCTCCTCCGGAACTGAAATTTGGCATATTATGATGAAGGTGATTATCGGCCACGAGACCCACGCAACGACAAGGGGTGCAAGTAGTGGGAGGGCCTTTGCCGTTGAACAGTGTGATTTTTAAGGTGATTTTTAAGACAAGTGTTTTCTAATCAGAATCCAGTGATTGTGTTGTGTATATATTAGATTCTAATTAGATTATCTTGTACGTTCTTATTAGTTTCTAATTAGATAAGTTTTTTAGTGGAAAATTGTAAAAGTTTAAAACTTAGATTATTACGTAACTTGAAAACTCACTTTTTTGTTTATGTATGTTTTTCAATTAAAGTATTTAAAAGGGTTGTGTTTCATTACAAAAATAGATTCACAAGTTGTTTCATGAAGATCGGTCCAGTAGTTTTCAAGTTATTGCAATTTTTGTGAAATCAAACTTTTGTTCTTGTGTAACTTTTAAGTTTTAGTTCTAGGTTTTTTTTTATTTATTTAGAAAATAACCCTATGGGGTTGAGAGAGGGGCCACTCAAAACGTGGGGGCGTATCTTTGCAAGTTACACCCACGATCTATACACTTCATGTAAATATATCCCATAAATAATCCCTTAAATAATATACGCCCCCACGTTTTGAGTGGCCCCTCTCTCAACCCCGTAGGGTTATTTTCTTATTTTTAGGATATTTAAAAACGTGGGTTTTTAGATTTTTTAAATCTATTAATTATTTGCTAAGACCGAGACCTTCGTAGCCTTTATCTATATCTATACTTATAATAAATTTGTAGAAAAGTTGTGTCTGTACAATGGAAATAAACAAAAAAAAAGTAGCAGGGGTTGTTATTTTATCGATGCCGAACCCGAAAATGTAGTTAACTTTTTTTTTGTCTGTTTGTCTGTTTGTCGGTTTGTCTGTTTGTCTGTTTGTCTGTGTGTTTGTGCACGCTAATCTTCGGAACTACTGGACGGATTTGAATGATTTTTTTTTTGTTGTACAGGTATTAAGTCCGGTTAACATATAGGCTATAATTTATCTTGGAAACTTGAACACCTGATGCAGAACCGCAACAGACGTGCTTAACTATAAGAGATACAGAAATGGTGCCTTAGCAAAAATAGTTCCACGTGATGAGCATTTTCTGCTGAGAGAATAAATTTGAAGATCCTGGACACCTGATGTGGAACACCAAGAGCCCAGCTACACTATGACATATACAGGAATGACGTCTTAGCAAGAGTTGTTCAGCCTGATGAGCACCTTCTGTTGATGTATAAAAATTGAAGATCTGGAACACCTGATGTGGAACTTCAAGAGCCCACCTACACTATAACATATACAGGAATGACGTCTTAGCAAGAGCTGTTCAGCCTGAAGAGCACCTTCTGTTGATGTATAAAAATTGAAGATCTGGAACACCTGATGTGGAACTTCAAGAGCCCAGCTACACTATAACATATACAGGAATGACGTCTTAGCAAGAGTTGTTCAGCCTGATGAGCAACCTCTGTTGTCCAATAAAAATTGAAGATCTGGTACACCTGATGTGGAACTCCAACAGCCCAGCTACTTTATAACATATATAGGAATGACGTCTTAGCAAGAGTTGTCCAGCCTAATGAGTACTCTCTGTTGACGTATGAAAATTGAGATCTGGAACACCTGATGTTGAACTTCAAGAGCCCAGGTACACTATAACATATACAGGAATGACGTCTTAGCAAGAGTTGTTCAGCCTAATGAGTACTCTCTGTTGACGTATGAAAATTGAGATCTGGAACACCTGATGTGGAGCTCCAAGAGCCCAGCTACACTATACTTAATATACATACATAGGAATGACGTCTTAGCAAGATTTGTTTAGTCTGATGGTCATTTCCTGTTGACTCACAAAAATGAAAGATCTGGAACGTCTGGAATCGTCTCGCGCATCCCGTTGTTTTCCCGTCCCCAGGCTCTTAGAATACGACGTTTCAGATCTTCGATTTTGACGACCCCGTCGTCGCTGGCATAAGCAACAGGATCCGCGTACGAAGTCGCGGGCAGAAGCTAGTTTTCTTATAAAATTTATCCTTACAGCTATGTATTACACCTTTCTAAATTTGTCCTTCCGTCTAGTTTTATATAAAACAAACATATTTCACATACCTACAACAATAAATAAAAAAAATCCTCGAACTAAAACTATTAAAGTTACATAAGAACAAAAGTTTGATTTCACAAAAATTGCAATAACTTGAAAACTACTGGACCGATCTTCATGAAACAACTTGTGAATCTATTTTTGTAATGAAACACAACCCTTTTAAATACTTTAATTGAAAAACATACATAAACAAAAAAGTGAGTTTTCAAGTTACGTAATAATCTAAGTTTTAAACTTTTACAATTTTCCACTAAAAAACTTATCTAATTAGAAACTAATAAGAACGTACAAGATAATCTAATTAGAATCTAATATATACACAACACAATCACTGGATTCTGATTAGAAAACACTTGTCTTAAAAATCACCTTAAAAATCACACTGTTCAACGGCAAAGGCCCTCCCACTACTTGCACCCCTTGTCGTTGCGTGGGTCTCGTGGCCGATAATCACCTTCATCATAATATGCCAAATTTCAGTTCCGGAGGAGGAATTTTTCGGACCACATATGCCTCGTTGACTGGACTATTGGAATGGGTATCTACGGTACTTTCACAGTTATTAATATGTCTTGTGACTGGGACTGTAAGCACCATAATTATTTTTGTACTAACTTTATTTTATGTCTTTTGACAATTCAAAATTGTCTTGGTTGCATTAAATTATTTTATTTGATTTGATTCGATTCTATCATATAGATAATAAAACTATTTAACATATTTTTTGTTTAATTTGTATTACCCTATGGACCATTGTGACAACCCTACCAAAAAATGTAACAATTTTGCTCGTTCTTAAGAAGCTTAGTCCGTTCATCTACTCATTTGTGCTTCCAACCGTCTAAAATTTTCAAACTTCAACGCTTGGCAACCATAATTTCTGACAAGTTTTTCATAGGCAACCGTATACCATCGTATTCGTAAAAAAAATGTCTTTATTTTGATATATAATTTATTTGGTTACTCGATCGGTGAAGGTAGCATTTTTTTATCACCTGTTCAAATTAGGCAACCCTATAACCTTGACAAGAAAAAGGTAGGCAACCCTACGTTAGCATATTCTACAGACTTCGGACTTTCAATTGGCGTTAATTTTCTTTGGTTACTCTATCGGTGAAGGTATTGAAAAAAAATAACCTTTTATAAAATTAATTAAAAATATCCTTGACAGGATTTTATGAGGCAACCCATCACCGTCACATTCTTCAACATATTTTAATTCATAAAAAACACATTTCGTCCGGTTACTCGATCGGTGAAGGTCGTTCTATGTACGTATCTTAGACTATCATTGATGGCCAAAAAGGCATCAATATCGTGTTTTGCATGTCCTGATGATTGTTAATTACAAGAACTGATGGACACTTCCAAAGGTGCCAAACTCGTGGTCCAGTTTTGAGTCAACTCCTTATCATCGCATCGCCATTTTTTACTTGTTTACTTGTTAAGGATTACTATCAGCCTAGACTTTTCTCATCTATTTTTGTGTTAGCTTCCCGTCCAATTAGATGCAGCTGAATATCTGCCAGTTATTAGTCACGGGACATCAGCCGTGATCAGCCAGTTCCATTGAAAGTTACAGCTTGAACAGCTTTCGAGAAACGAAAAAAAAAGCCGATATTTAATATCCATACAAAATCACAATCCATCGGTAATGTAACCGCGTTATTTATTAACACGGTAAACATATGTATTTACCATTCATCCATTCAGTAAAGAAATAGCAATTTTCAATAAACATTGAGTCAATTATGTGCATATCGCAATGCAATATTAAATACTCCACGTGAGACCGCGAAGGAATTTAATTACTTGCATTCAGGGAATCAGCTGATATGAATGAAAATGGATTTAACATTGTGACTGAGGACTGAGAGCAAATTACTATATTATACTCGTACCTAAACGCGATCAGCACGTCTAAACTCCGTTCGACTACTGTCATTGTCATCATTGTTGCTGTTGCATCCGCAGGGCCGTAGCTACCCCGAGCATCGTGGGGCACTAGCCTACCTCAAAATACAAATACTATAAAATGATAAAAATTGTGCTAAGCGTTTGTAATATTAATGACGGGGCCCCCTTCTAGAGGGCCAAAGCCTGCCGAGGGACTTAGCGAATTACCGTGACCCTGTGACGTAAAGAGCTATTGAAGGACACCGTGAATTTTAGTCAGTACGAGTCTGACAGTCCCTCCCGCCCTGCCCTGGGTGCGAGGACTGATTGATGATTTTACCAAGCTAAAAAAAGCGTTTGTAATACACAACATTCCGACAAAATATGTATACAAGAAGAATAGCACCGTCATCAAATAATAAGCCATTTTTCACAATCGTTCATTCGCTCTCTTGCATTAGTGGCATTAGTCTCTCAATTGCAAATTTTGACTTCCCAATTTTGATACCCTATGTTTAATTATCGCTGCCCCACCTTAAATTCAACCCTAACTACGGTCCTGTCCATCTATTGAATGCTGTTTAGATGTGCTGTGGCGTTTAAGTAAACGTAAAAATGTGACTGACAAAATTCACCATTAAGTACAAGTGTACTTAATGGTGAATTTTGTCAGTCACATTTTTGGTTCGTTGGAAATTTTAAAAAAGATGTTCTACTTTAGGAATCTCTTGGGTACGTTTTACAAACAATTAAACTCACATCCACAAACAAAAGTTAAATTACGAACTTCAAGCTATGCTAAGTTCCCTGTGGTTACGGGTAAGGGGCGATGAGCTGACTCGTATGTACGAGTACATAGTAGTTTTGGGAGAATGAGGACAAATGTAACCATAATTATCTAACATAGTATAAAAAAAATAATTATAATTTTGAAAACGTCGAAATTATATGAAAAATAAATTTATTCTCATGGTCGCACATTACATTATTATTTCAAAGAGGTATCTAATTGTTGTTTGTTAATTGTTAGTGAAATATAAATTAAATAAGTTTACAAGATTGTTTTAGACAAGTAAATTACTTGAAGACATAATTAGTAGGTATTTAATTTATTTTCATAGTCGCAAAACCTTTTAATTCTAGCGATTAAATGTAATTATTATTATTAATTATTCTTACAAAATAATAATTATTCTGTTTCTGACACCGCCACAGGCAGCAAAAGCCCCGGTGCCAACAGTTTACTACCAACTTTCCGCGAGCAATCATGAGCTAAGTTTCGGAACAAACCTGTTAACGTAAACATGTTCATCTAATTACACTTTGAGTTTGTTAATTATATGACTGGCTGAGGCATTTCGCTCGGAGCTACCAACTTTACAAACCACATGCAAGAACATACGACCAGAACATACGACCTGGCACATACTCGTATATCGAACACTTTTGCAGTCGGGAAACTATTAAACACAACTCTGAACTCTATTAGTATACGATTTAAGTTTATAGTTAAGTGTAGGTATGCGAAATAGATTACTGCATTCGTGTCATTTGTGTTGTGAACTCACCCGTAATCGTTGAGCGTCGTCTAACGAAGCGGACGCGTGGTAACTTAGTACCTGCAATCATACAAAACAACGTATTACTACAAACATTGGGAGAAAATGGCGACTTAATTCAGGAGTTAAGCTACCCTCAATAAAATTTTAGTGGACCGTTATAATAATACGGTAAGTGAGGAGGTTGAATTTGGAATAGTGCCAGATACATGTAGGCGTTTCAGTATGGCACAATGGACAATTATATCTATTCGAAGACTGTTGGCTTAAGTCCTATTTAGCTACTTGGAATAAAAGGCCACGACCTCGCTTAAATTGGAGCACACCATAATTTTCATTGCAATTCGAAATTCGAAAGTATTAGAAGATCAAAACGAAAAGAATTAAGTTTTCAAAGATATTCTTCCAACCAGTTAAATTTGCTACCCTCTAAAATCTAAATTCCACATTGCTTAATAATGATTAAGAACGATTGTATAATTCTCCACCCTGTAATTTTAGTCTGCTTAGCTTAGATTATCTGGATCCGTGATTAATCTTATTTTTCATGATATGAAAGATAATTACAGAAATTGAAGATACTTATGAAATTAAAGATAAAGTTACCACTGTTGGTTGCGTTAATAGATAGATGATGTCGAAATTTTATTCTTCTAGTAAATACCAGCGGTTTAGGCAATACGTTATCTGATTTTCACATGTTCGGTTCAAGTACCTACATGTTACTTGTCTCAAACTGTTTAGTGCTTCAGTTGTTTAACAGCACTTGTGTTTAAATAAATAACACAAAGGGTGTTTGCTTTGGGCTAAAATTGCACTAAACTCGTGCCCTGAGACAGTGAGCCAACGAAAGAGATAGCAGGACAAACGGGATAGATTTCGAACAAACTGGAAAGAAAACGCGAGAGTTCCGAGAAAGTAGTGTAGAAAATTGAAAATTCGTAGAAGAACGAGAATTTTAGATATAGCATTGGTGACAGCAAAAAGAAAGCGGAAGTGGGCGGGCCATATATGCCGTAGACTGGATGGAAGATGGGGTAGGAAAGTGTTGGAGTGGAGACCACGAACGGGAAAAAGGAATGTAGGGAGACAACCGACTAGACACACCGACTGGACAGACGATCTTGTTAAAGCGGCCGGAAGAAATTGGATAGCCATAACACAAAACCGCCAGAAGAGGAAAGATTTTGTAAGAAACCTATACTCAGCATTGGGTGACTAAAGGTTGGAAGAAGAAAGAGTGTAGAAATAAGATAAGAATTTCAATGAAGTAATACTCACGTCTAAAGTAACGCTCTGTTTCGCCATGGCGGTGATAGCCTTCTCATACATGTGTGTATTATGGATGCCCATGCCGCAGAATATCGCGAACGCCTCCACGAAGTTCTCGTCATTCTGCGTAAACAGGAGCTCGTCGAATTTGTTGATCAACTGGAAGATTAACACAACATTTTAATTGTAGAAATAATAAAGACATAAACGAATTAGAGCCCTATATTTTCGTTGCTTAAAGTCTAAAATGACATGTGTATAGCTATTGAAATTCCATCCAACGCCTTTGGTATGGATGAAAGGGAAGCGTTGTTTATCATCAGTGATTTTGATCTAAGGAAAGCGTTTAAATTAAAGTGTTTTTTTATAAAAAAAAAAAACGTAAAATAAAAAAAAAACCAAAGAATCTAATTTTATTATGCCTATAAGACTATTTTTTGTGTCTTAAAATTAATGATCTTTTATAATTACGACCCTAATAAGCCCAGCAGCTGTTCATTAGACTAAAGTAAAATATGAATAATAACAATACACCAAATTAATACAATTCGTTACATTAACAAATTTTCATTAAGAACTGTTGTGTTAACAAAATTATGAAAGCAACTAAGTTTCTTAGCAGACGACACCCGTGGGATGCCCTACACTCCTTCGAGCTGCTTATTATTTTACTTTCAAAGAAGCGCTTGATTTTAGTGCAAGCTACTTCTCTTCATAAGGGTGTTCCCACATCTATCGACGCGGAATCGGCTTTTTTCCGTCGCCCTTTCTCTTACTGTCGCTTAGAACTGCCATTTGCTAGACCGAGACAGAAAGCATAATGCGATAGCACGCGGCGGAATCCTCGAGGCGGCCGCGTGCTATCGCATTGTCTCGGTCTAGCAAATGGCAGTTCTAAGCGACAGAAAGAGAAAGGGCGACGGAAAAGCCGATTCCGCGTCGATAGATGTGGGAGCACCATAAATTGTACAGACTTTTTAAAAATTGATGTTCCACTTTTTATACCAAACAAGTGAGAAAATATAGTTTGTATTTTCTCAATAACATTTTGTTTGCATTTACGAATATTGCGAAAATACAAAGTTTTGCCAACTTGTATTGCAACTTGTAACATGTCCATAACAAACATTATACAGGTAAAGCAAATTCTTGTGTAACAACATAAACATTTCCTGTTGACGGTTCTAAACATAAATAAATAAAAAAGTTTGCATCAAACCCCTCTTATTAGGGTCCGAATGACGAATAAAGTTAAACACAATTAAAAAGAAAAATATATGTCCCTGCTTTACGCTTTACAGTCCA
Source organism: Agrotis clavis (assembly GCA_954870645.1). Taxonomy (NCBI): domain Eukaryota; kingdom Metazoa; phylum Arthropoda; class Insecta; order Lepidoptera; family Noctuidae; genus Agrotis; species Agrotis clavis. Next base: position 12,872,702 of record OX940935.1, read on the forward strand.
GTTACTTGCCAAGAGTTAAGAGTAGGTACTCCTTTGTGATTACATTAAAAACTTTTTATACAGGAAATTGTTTAATGAAGGATTCAGGAATTGTTAATTTGTTACAGAGTTGACTGAAAGAGGAAAACTCATATTACTACTGGGTTCCTTTGATGTATTAAAAGGTATTATTTGTTGTGCTGCGTAAAATAATTAATATTATAAATGAGAAAGTTTATGAAAGATGGATGTTTCTTACTTTCACACAAAAATTACTGAGCGGATTTGGATGTTTGGTAGAGAGAAATGTTATCCGAGCTTTCTGGAAATACACATAAAAGATACTTTTTATCACAGCATTACGTTTCCGTGGGATAATTTACAACACAAACGCGGGCCAAGCCGCTGGCAATGACTAGTGCCGCATGAAATAATGTTTTCATATCATCATGACAGATATGAATACATACAAAGAACATTGCCACAAAGAGGAATTATTGTACAAGAGAAATGAGCCTCTACATATTCGCTAATGAAAATAAACAAAAAAATACAAGAGAGAAGCTGCAGTTATACCTCATTTAGACAGTACGTACAAAAAATAATGATTTGTTGCACTGCGGGAAAATTTCAATTCGTTTCTACAAATTCAAATTAACTCTGCAATAAACAGGGTTTTATATCCCCCGGACCTGTCTCATCCAGTACATTTTTATTTGACGTTTCTTCTTATTCTACTTCCGTCTGTTCCTAACATATTTAACCTTTAATATTTTTCATGTCAAGTTCTTCTCACGGTTGATATTACTGAGTAATTTATGCTCTCGCGTATAAAGTTATTCGGAGTTAATGTATTCAGCGGGAGACGCGCAAATCTAAAATCCAACATTTGAAGTGAACTGTCTGAACTCAATTTACAGGGTATAAATTTGTAAAATCCACGTCGTTTATGCCTTAACCCTATCCTTTGTGTTATTTCAATGTGAATGTGTTCAGTTTTGTAGTGTCGCATACGACCGCAATGCGCTGTTTCTATAACAATTGTTAATTTACTATTTTTTGCGGATTTTTCCATTAATTCTACGTAACCACATTTTTGAACAGCATGCCGAATAACTACGGTCATTTTATGGAACCTTTTGGCTATTTTTATGTCCTAAATTACCATATTTTAACACATTTTTGGCAAACTTCGTAGATAATTAGGCTAATATTTAAACGCTTCCCTTGATATTTCCCGAAGTTAATCTGGGCGTGTGACTAGCATTAAATAACAAAGAGTTTCTGTTGAATGTTGCCAACTTACCTGAATGACTCCGATAATCCTCCCCTCGGAATTCTTAATCGCCATGCAAAGTATTGTGTTGTGTTTAAATCCGGTGCCTTCGTCTACGGACGGATCAAAACGGGGATCTAAATAGGCATCCGGAATGTTCACCGTCTGAAAATGTACAGAAAATGTTATTTCTACCGACACGATGTTAACAGCCTATAATGTTCCCGCAAGCTCTCAACCTTCATCAGAAGAATGAATACGCTCGCGTCATACTCGAGAATGCGTACGGAACCCCTCAGCGAGACAATTTTAATGAACCACCGCGAATTAGTTGAAAAGCACTTAGGGACAACTTGGTAATTGCTGCATATCTTTAAACCGTTGACAATAAATTATTTTAAAGCGTCTTTAAGTTTTATTGGCATAGAAAAGTAACCTCTAATTCTAAGGCAACTTTAGGCTTTAAATTCCCAAATCTTCGCCTTCATATTATAATCTGTTTACATATTATCATAAACTAAAAGACGGAAACTTATCCCTTCGTTCCTATCCTCATTTAGCCCACACACTAAGCCCTTTAAAGTTTCGTGAACTATAAGTACATTAGCTTTATTACAACCTTGGTCCCTCTTAATTCTTATCACAGTTATTAAGCTGACTTGGCTTCAGATTCTAACAACCGCTGGAACGCTGAAGTTGGTTAAGATATAGCTGGAGTGCTCTAGGCTAGTCACATAGTGAAGGGTTTTGCAAAGTGAGACAAAAGATAAGAGCATATTCAAAAGAAAGAACAATATTGGCAGCATTTATGATATCGCCAAACATAATTTTAACTTTTGGTGAACAAATAGAAATTTTAGAAGCTTAGTTTCGAGCTATTTTTTCGTTAAGTTAGAAATAAAGTTAAAGTTAGTCACGATTTCATAAATAAAATTACAGGAGACTTTACACAAAGCTTGTTGGAGCAATATTTAAGTATCTTATAGTGAAGTTTTGTAACTCAAAAGTTGTCTAGAAAATAACATCCATACAACCCACGCGAAACGATAGTTATAATAGTCAGCTGACGGAAAATGTCGAAATATTCTGGATTTCTCTGGAAACGGTTAATTCAGTTTCTCGGGTTCATTTTTATTTACAAGTTACAAAGCCATTCCAAAAAGTAGCTTCGTAGTATTAATAGGATTTTATTGTATTTATCATTTATGATCTATTTGTTAGTTCACTCGATTGGAGTGGTAGCAATTGACCCCCTGGCATGTCGAGAACCTAAATGTCGGCTATACCTGTGACTCAATCTACAACCTTTTCTCCCTGAAGTTTTACAAAATGTTCTTGTCGGATGTTTACCTATTAAGCGCCCTCCCGTATTTGTACTTCAAACTTTTCAATACTACTCTGGTTGGAGTATCCTCCCTTTTCAACGAAGTTTTGGGGCACTTTACAACCTGTTCCTCTTACTCCGAATGTGTCTGATGGGCTACTCCCCGATACTTCCCTCGACAGACATATAAATAGGAATGAAATTAGGTCTTACCTCTCCTGTTGTGGCAACATAGCCCGTAATACCAATGTTGATAGGGAACCGACTTTCGTAAGGTGATGTCCTTAGTGCGTTTAAGTCGGCGTCATCGCCAGCTTCCAGGTCAAACACTCTGGAGAAACTGCCCTTAGACGCCTCGTGGACTAATAGTACCTGAAAAGAAAAACAGATCCGTCAAAATTGTGGTTTAGGACTAAGATAACAGGACGCTTATTTTTCTTTTCGATGTGATGAAAAAAGAACACATCAAAAGATATTGTTTTTTATTCGATACAATGTTGCCATACTTTTGTATCATCAAAAACATTTCAATTTGTCTTCACGTCTGAATTGAACAAGGACTATATTGATACATCGATTGTCACTTTTGCATTTACAATCGCAACGAGAACATAAAGATAGTTCAAAACTATTCAGAATGCGTGAATGGTGTCGGGACAACCACCTTATTAATGATGGTTTGCTTGACCTAACTATCATCAAAGTAGATGGAAATTATTCATTGAGAGCTTCAAAAGTCACAACCCTCAGTATTGAAGCATCACCTTTAAATAACAGTTCAACAGCGCTCTTATTCTCTTTGTCTTCATTAAAACTTATTTACATACCCTATTCAAATAGCCACACAGAATTAATTGTAAAAGTTCATGTAAATTACAAAGAGAATTTTAATTTCATGCAGTGTTTTCATTAATTAAATATGGGCAATCGTAGTCGAAACGGCATGCAGCCGTGCATACCAATATGTTAAGTAGATTAAATACTACAGGTACTCGGGACTCCTTTATTTAAATGTAAATTAGGTTTACATAATTCCTTAGTTGACTGTGAACTCCGTATAATAACTGCAATGAGAGAATCTTAAACAGGCCACACATTCTCACGTTATTATGTTTTGCATTTTTGGATTCCGATTATCATGAATTACCTACCGCTTTTCAGGAAGGGCTTCTAAACACTGAACAAACGAAACTTTTATCGTAATCTCTAGTAAGTTTCAAAAGTTTTCCAAGATTTCATTCAAGTCTCCGAATGGACGTTGAAGATTGGAACAGTTCTTACAAACAGACAGAGATAGTGACTTCCTCTTCGCTGGGATTGGTCGCAAACGTACAGCCCGAGGGTATTGTACCAATAAAACATTAAAGATGTCTGTCTGGCTGTAAGCGATCAGTCACTGAGTAGATAGACACAGTAGAACAAGAGATCGACTCCTTGCAATGAGTGAAAACCTTCGCATGCACATCAAGAGTACCGCGGGATATATTAAACTATGCCAAATCAAATAAATGCCAATCACGAGTGTGCTTGCATTAGCAGTAGTTTGATACATATCAGTGTTCATGCGTTTTCGCTAATTGTATGAAACAGATCTTCTGTACCTACCCATGTATACTGTGTCCATACGCAAGACGCGTTGGAATAGCCACATAAATGCAATAAGAACACAGCTCCTATGATCGTTCCCGAGCCGACAGAACCGGCCGCGTTATGTGTTATTACTTCTCAAACTGACCATTAATGCTATACGATATTTTTACGACCAGTATGATGACTATTCAATGCCTAGTCTTTATATTATACGAGATTCGAAACGCGAATCATAAATACTCGCAATAATGTTTATAGATGATCTTCGTTCATAATAGAATGTTAATCGATTAGTGACTATACGCTTCCAAATTGTTTACCGTAGATGCCAAATATTTTAATTGGCATTTACCACGAGCGAAGCACAAAGTAACCAAACCGATATTAAACTTCAATATTGTCTTGCAAACAGCGGTAATTGGGAGGCCAGAAACAAAATTCGTTTCGGCCAAGTATACACTGGTCGGCCGTCCGATTTAAAATAATTTTTGGGACCCGATTTGAATGCAAATTTTATTGTAGCCTATATCGTGGGAAATTGACTATGTTAATATTGTTTCGAACAGAGTACACCTGTTCAATGTACATTCAATTATGTTTTCAGAATGCGTACTAGGTAAACGCTACGATAAGGATTTGCTAATTTTAACCTCCTACTGCGTTAAAGCTAAGCTGGCTGTATCTAAGATCTAAGTAATTAAATATCTCTGTCGTAATTCTCTTTAGACTTACCTATAATAGCTTTAACTAAAGCATCTTCTCATTACTTTAATGAATTTCCTCTGTCTCTAGATTTCTCCGTGATTCACTAGGATTTCTATAGCAACATAATTATACAATGATAGTACAGAAGGGCACTCGCTGCAATGCGCTTTGTTGTCCTTACTTAGTTGAACTCTGTCTGACATCAGCGCTTGGTTCAAGGTAAAATGCCAGCAAATATATTGCCTTGGATTTAATAAAATAAAACAAACTGAATATAGTTTCATAAGTTGTTAAATGCACAAACAGAGAACGCATTGATATTATTTACCAACGAATACAATTTCAGTCCATCCATCTCGCCGGAAATTATTCTCAACTGAACAAACTTTTCTTCTTAATTTCATATAACATTCTTTCCGGTAAAAAGCTCAGGTGGCCTACCATGAACTCTTAACGCGATCCAGTTTAGGCTGTGGGAGAGAGATGGCGCTAGACGACTTGTATAGCTCTGTCTCTTTCCCACAGCCTAAACTGGATCGCGATAAGAGCTCATGGTAGGCCACCAGGTTAGCCAATCGAGATAGAACCAAGAGAATCAACAACAATTTCTTACTGAAACTAATAACACGTAACACACCACCATCGGTAAATGCCTGAACGTATTATTTTTATCTTCATACGTATATAATTTCTATCAACGCCTTACTGGATCCTGGGGTTCCATTTTCACAAAAACAAACCACAACTTCCATTAAAGGACTTCTTATTATTTCTACACATTGTTCGTTCATAATTGAGTTTTCCTTGGAAACCATCCAATAAAGTATTTGCCCGAGGGATGGTGGGCTGTCGCGCAATATGATCGGTCGTCGACGCACGTCATCGGGTTTCGATGATCTGCGATAATCTGTTGATAAGTCGAGTTTGATAGTTACAGCTTACAAATGTGTTTTATCTCGGGATATTTTCGGTACATGCGTCATACTAGCTCGTAATATGTCTGAAAGTAAAGCCCTTAATCTGCTGATCCTGAAATTGTTTGTCATCACACTCCGTTTTGTGAATTTTGCTACAAGAAATCAATGCTTGCTGTAACACATTAGGACAACATCATTTTAAGTCTAAATGATGTCGTAATAATGTGTTACTTAACAAATAATGGCTCGTGTTCAGTAGACTTAGCATCCAACAGAGACCAGTAATAAAAAGAAAAAAAAAAACAATATACATTAGCTAAGTGACACTCTTTACAAACCTACACGTTACGAGGTGATCAATTCAAATGTAATTACAGTTTAAAGCTACCACAAAAACGTTAATCTAAGTGCTGTTAACGTGTCGTATAAAGTTTATACTTGTCTGGAACCTTTTCATAGTGGTCCCAGGAGTGAAGATTTGCTCGCAAGCTTATCGCTTTCCATTCCCATTAGGGCTCATGACACGCTTTTATCTTGATCCTGTGGCCCGAACTGACACTGGTTGGCTTTATTTATTCTAAAGGCAATTCCGTGCAAAATTGTGACTGTTTGCGTACGATAACATTTTTGTTCCCCTATAATTGTTCCGGTCTACATTTTTTTGAAGACGAATGAACAACAAAATAATTTCATCACGTCATATTTCGCTGTCATGTTATTTTAACGCCGGCATTCGGCATTTTAATAAATATTCTTTTACAAAAAAATAAATCGCCTCGATACCGGGAATCGGGATTATAACAAGAATGTTCAGAGCTTTTGTCAATAAATTTTATCACTGAAAATATAGAGCTGGTAAACATAAGCGAGCCTAATCCATCCATCGAGTTGTAAGCCTTTAATACACTTCATATCCTGTGTAAAAAGCTTTTTTTTTACATCCGTATATTGATAAATAAAAGTCATCTTTCCCAATAAAAATGAAAGTTGGCAGAGATATTTTTTCTAATATTTCAAGGCACTTGAGGGTATCTCATTATTTGAGTGATGATATCAATCCATCAGTTTTTATAAGACACTTGGGGGTACAGCGCGTGATTATTACGGACGGTCTATGTTTAGCACAAAATGTTCTAAAAAGAAAAGAAAGATATTTTTATCTTATACAACGAAAAAAGAAATGTAACAAGGTTATACTCGTAGGTAACTACGTAAGTTTTCATAGGTAACGTTTATCGCTTATTACGTGATAGGTTTCCTTATATCTTTATTTTTTATGCTCTCGTATGAGTTAATGTAGAATATCTTGAAATTACTTGATTCTCCATTTATACGCTTTTCTACAAACAGTGACTGAGGTTCTAGCACGAGTTCTCACGTTTTTGTGACGTAAGCAAAAACTATGGCGCTTTTTCATTTTTGCATACAATAAACGCCGAAAGTAAGTACACTGGACGCATATACCGTCTCCAAACCTTTATCTTCCACGTTCAGTATACATGTACTCTGGATACAGGCGTCACCGAAGAGTGCTTTACCTACAATGTACCCACGTACCTTTGCGCTCATACGCGAGTATTCGTTCAAAAGCGGCATTCGACTCAGTGTGGGAGTGATAAACGACATTCCATTATGCTTCTCCCAGCCTTTAATCTAACTACATATTCGCTGAAGCATTTTGAAGCGCGGAAAAAACAGCAGCGAACTTCCACCTAAATTAAAGGGTCACTTTTTAGCCTTTAATTAAGTTTGTCAAAGCTTAAACATAGGTGTTAATTTGTAAGCGTCATCTCTAATTTCTTCTACCTTTCAGATACCTAAAAAAAGCTTTGCTTTTAAAATCCAGAGTGATTGACAGACATAGTTGCTAGTTTTATTATCTCGTCTGTATTTTTACGATAGCATGCCACATTTCACCAAGTTAGGAAACGTTGGCGAGACTCCAATACGAGTATACACTGATACATTGTCCAATAATAAATAGAGTATGCCTAAACCGACTGACAGCAAAATTCGTCTTGTGTTTATTTTACACGGGGGTAATTTCTCGCCAGTCAAGAGAGTTCGTGCAAGACTCTGCCAATCAAACTAAAAATGTTGTGTAAGAAGAAAATGTTACACAAGACAAAAAGATTCGTCGAACGGATTTCAGAAAATGAGATGATAAAATTAATAAATTATTTAGCAAGAATATGTGTTAGTCCGCGGATTCTTCCAATCTTTAAAACGACGACTTCGAGAAACGCCCGTAGCACACATAATTACACGATTGTTGAATCGATCTAGATCATCTCCGTTCATTGTCGTTTTTCCGAAGCGAGAATCCATCCACGTGTAAAGGAGCCTATAAGGGATAAGTGCCAAAACCGTTTTAGGTACGAGTACATAAAAACATTAGCGTTTTATTTTGTATGAAGATATGGATGAAGATACTCTTGTCTTCACTTTATGTAAAAGGTTTTTTATTACGTTGATGTCTCTCGACCGCAAATGTTTAGTTCTTATGAATAATTCTAATAAATTTATTTATTTAGTCAGACTTCTATTAAATTCTGCGTAGATTTCAGTTAGAGCGCAACTTAGTTTTGATTAATTCAAGTCTAATTCCCTAAAATGAAGAAATAAAACTGAATTTTATGTTCCGGACCCGCGAAAACATAGCAGCTGATGGCTCCGCGACGGCGCACAGTGGGCTGAAAATCGATCTTCATAGACTTAGGAATCAACTTCGCAAATCTGTATTTATTTTGGCAGAAGTGGGTTTAGGTATAGTATATTGATCAATATAATGCTATCTCGGCTTTTGAATAAACGTTTTTCCTTACTTTATAGCACTTGGTTGAAAAAAATGTATGGAGAAATATGTTAAAAAGGGTCTATTTCATTTTTGGCACTAGTGCCCCTAATTCCCTTTGGTACGATTATACCCCTTATTTTTCTGCATTTTTTGACATATCGCACTATGCGCGCACTGGTGAGAGTTTGGCGAAAAAAAATAAAAAGTGTTTTTAAAATTAAAAATGGTTTTACAATCTGTTTATAATTGACTCTGGATACTTTATGATTATAAATTAATTAATTTATGAAAAAAAATTTAATATATACCGATTAAGAATTACAAATTTCATGGAAATTAATGTTTTTTTGTAATATAATAACGATGATAGTTTAGTAATGAGATTTTATTATCCATTGGCTATCATCTATCATAATGAGACCCAATGTCCTATTACAGAGATAATGACATGTGATCTCACTAAGCCGTGCTCTACACTATACTGCCAATTTAAATTTGTCCAAAAAAGTGAGTTGGTAGTAGAACATGAAATGACTAAAATGGAAGCAGAAAGAAAAAATTGATGCCCAACCAAATGTGTTGATGGCATTGAGGTTGAACACAATGTCCTCGTGACGATGATCGATGGAAAAGTGAGCACTTTACTGCATCGAGATAGTTCATTTGTGATGGTTTCGCCAAACACAAGTAACAGACAGCACTGGAGCGAGCTTCTGATAGATAAGTGCACACTTTTCTCTCATCGATCATCGTCATGACGACATTGTGTTCAACCTCAATGCCATCAACACATTTGGTTGGGCATCAAGTTTTTCTTTCTGCTTCCATTTTAGTCATTTCATTTTCTACTACCAACTTACTTTCTTGGACAAATTTAAATTGGACTGGTCGGCAGTATAGCGTAGAGCACGGTTTAGTGAGATCACATGTAATTAGTTAATGAGATCACATGTCATTATCTCTGTAATAGGATATTAGGTCTCATTATGATAGATGATAGCCAATGGATAACAAAATCTCATTATTAAACTATCATCGTTATTAAATTACAAAAAAAAAACATTAATTTCCATGAAATTTGTAATTCTTAATCAGTATATATTAAATTTTTGTTCATAAATTAATTAATTTATAATCATAAAGTATCCAGAGTCAATTATAAACAGATTGAAAACCTTTTTTAATTTTTTTAAACACATTTTATTTTTTTTTCGCCAAACTCTCACCAGTGTGCGCATTGTGCGATATGTCAAAAAATGCAGAAAAATAAGGGGTATAATCGTGCCAAAGGGAATTAGGGGCACTAGTGCCAAAATTGAAATAGACCTTTTTTAACATATTTCTCCATACATTTTTTTCAACCAAGTGCTATAAAGTAAGGAAAAAAGTTTATTCAAAAGCCGAGATAGCATTATATTGATAAATATACTATACCTAAACCCATTTCTGCCAAAAAAAATACAGATTTGCGAAGTTGATTCCTAAGTCTATGAAGATCGATTTTCAACCCACTGTGCGGCGCCAATGTCATGACACCTGGAACTGTCAACCACGAAACAAAATGAACTATATTTAAACACGGGCGCGAGATAGTGAATGTCACATAAGTTTTTATTTCATACTTAAAATTAGAAATGTTCATTATTCCCCACATCACAATAAAACTTAAAATAGGGGACCTAATTTCAGTGAAGTGCGCAATAAAAACTTAATTTATCTTTAACAAAAGTAACTATTCACACAATAATTTTAATGTGTCGGTAAAACTTACCATTTGGGAACTAGGACTGGGTGACTGGCAACATTACTGGTTATGTTGCCATAGTAAAACCCACAGTACCTATTCGAGCCTTTGACCGTTAGTAGTAAAAAGTTGACGACAATATGATAAGGTCACTTCTGTTTTTCTAAATAGCGTTTTATTCCCTATGAAATTTGAATGAAGTTTATTCGTCTAGTTTCTGACTTAATACAAAAAATGCGGGCTCATATCTACACTAATATTCCAATATTTATGTGAAATTAATTATATCTGGCTGTGTGAAACATTTCATGTGTGAAATATTTAACAGATTTTTAAGAAACTGGAAACATAGACCATCTCCTTCACTTGGATATAAGATACTTTTTATAGATCTTAAAAGTATTACCTACGTTTTATGAAACAGTTAAAGATATCCACGCAGACAAAATCTCGGGCGAAAGCTTTAAAAAATTAACTGTTTACAGCAAGTATTTATTTTATAAAATACGGAACACTTTATCCTTGTGGAACGACGTTGAGAAAATTAATATCACCGTGCTACCATACAAGAGTTATTAAACGTTTTTGTCCCGTATGAGGCACTGCGGTCAAAATTTAATAAACACTACATCACTTTACTTTAGCACTATGCGGTACTGCGGTGTTGTGTGCGCTAGCATACTGCAGTATACCAACTTACAGGCAACAATGGGAAGGTGGGAAATTTAGGACTTAGGCTAGGCTAGCCAAAGCTTAAAATTTCAACAGAATAGCCACTTGCACTTCATACAACTGAGTTAGATACTGAACACATTTAACATAAACCCGTTTTGAAAACGTTGTTTTGTGTCAGTGTTTAAAAAAATGTCTTCATTGTTATAATAATGTAGATATGTGGTGTATTTGAAAGCCCTTCGCAAATAACCATAATTTAAGACCATCATCCTGAGCAACGTTCACGAAGAAATTTTCGCAGATCATGAAAATTTGACTCTCCATACAAAATTGGCAACTGGTGCGTATATTTTGTAAGGTGTCGTTTTTTCGTCGAATGATAATATTGCAAAAACAAAGGTATTCATAAAAAACCGGCCAAGTGCGTGTCGGGCCACGCACAGTGTAGGGTTCCGTAGTTGCCCATCAAAATACTTATGCGAACTAATTAAACTGATTCGCTGAATTTAATTTTAAAAAGAAGAATTTTCAAAATCGGTCCAGGCGTCTTTGAGAAATCGGGGAAAATACATAAAAAAAAAGATTACGACGAATTGAGAACCTCCTCCTTTTTTTGAAGTTAGTTAAAAATAGTTGACAATAAAAACCTACCTATCCCCAAAACATACCCACCTATTATAGCTGTAAAAATAAAGTTTACAAACTTACATTTGCAGTTGAAGAACATGTTCTGCGATACATTTTGTTTAGGAAAATATGCTATCCAAGTACGTTTTATAAGTTGGTCGACTATTACTCGTAAACGTACGTAGTAGTAGTGATAATTTTCCTTTAAACTTCGTTATATAAACTACTATTGTGAATTTTTTCACACCCCCAAACATAACCGTTTAGCTGGTAGAGGGGGGGGACACTCGAGTCGAGCAAAAATTAGCACTTTAAAGCTTAATATTTCACAAACGAATCTTTTTATCAAAAAATTGTTAATGGAAACTATCAATATTTTTTAAAGACCTATTTAATGATACCCCACACTAAAGGGTACGCGAGAAATAAAAAAAACATCCCCACTTTACGTGTACAGGAGGTACCCTAAAAAAAAATATTTTACGAGATTTTATTTTACCACTTTTTCGGCACAACAAATCCGTATATTTACACCAAATTACAGCTTTCTAGTACTGGGCGTCTCTGAGCTAAACTGCGGACAGACGGACGGACGGACGGACGGACGGACGGACATGGCGAAACTATAAGGGTTCCTTGTTGACTACGGAACCCTAAAAAGTGTTTTTTTAGACGTTAAATCTGCAAACATAGACCCTGTTGGCTTTCAACCCTTGAATGATATCGGATCGAGTTACTTCTATATTTTAAGAGCGTACAGTTAAGTGCAAAAATTAGTTAGTCAGAAGCTCTAAAGTCTGACGACCAGTCTTACCATGGGGTATCGTATTACCCAGTTACTGGGTTGTGGAGGTCCGATAGGCAGTCGCTCCATGTAAAATACTGATATCCAGCTGAATCTGGTTTGACTGGAAGCCGACCCCAATATAGTTGGGAAAAGGCTAGGCAGATGATGATGATGACAGTTAAGTGCAAAAATTTGTACCCGAAAAAATCATTCATAAAATTCCGCAGACTTCTACTTGAAATTTTCCGAAATTTTCAAGATTATGATTCGAATTCGTGTACAAATAATACACTTAAATAAAATAGGTATTGCAATACAATAAACTTCCTATAATCCAAACTCATACAGAATTGGTTATACGAGTAGAATGGTGGTGACGTCGACTGGTCCCGATTTTAGGGGACTATGCTGTTGGATAATGGCATGACTTGCGAATAGTGGTTTGGCCACCTCATTGTAAAATTTTATCACTACACTGCACAAGGGGATCACTGCAGCAATCGATATAAGTCCGTCTTATGTAGGTGGCACAACTGCAAAATTTTATATTCAAATAAATAGAGTGTGTGGACACTCGTCTATATCTGGAGAGAAAGGGCATTTTTTAGATGGCATAATTCTGAAGGAATGGAGGGAGGTCTTTGCCCAGTTGTGGGGTATTAATAATAATAATAACAACATAATTCTACTAACTAATGCGGTTGCGCATTGCAAGAAGCTAAATTAAATTAACCTACAAAGCTAAGTAGCACTTGCGCTAGAAAAGAGTTTGTGTTTACGACAATAATGCAACAGGTGGGGGTCTAAATCACGACCTCGCTCTCACAAGGCCAAGTTTCAACCGCTGGGCTATTCCACTGGCAGAAACTACTTCTCTTTTTTTCCAAATATGTGCTCGCAATGACTAATCATCAAGATTTTAATCAGAGATAAGTCTCAATTAGTATTCCACCGTTTGCGTAGATGACCGCGATAGCGCCCTGGCGCCACCTAGCGGCCACGTTTCAATCACCATTAGATAGCTACGATTATGCCCAGCTTAGAGTATGAATAAGAACAGGTTAATCGCTGTATAGATTTATAATGAAAGTGGTTTTGAAGAGTCAGTAAACTGAAAATATCTGGCAGAGAGTTAAATGTAAACTAAACTTTACTAATTTAAACCAATAAACTCAAACCCAAATCATTTATTTCAATTTGACCACAGCAGGCACTTTTGACTTCTCAAAAAAATCTTAATCAAATCATAGATCATGGCGTTTCTTTCATCCATTCTGCACTGTAGAGCAGAATGGATGAAAGAAACGCCATGGACACTCTTTTAAATGAAATATTATAACAATATTTTGCAAATGAAAAATAATCTATTCTGTTTTGTCATTAGAAAAACTAACAGCAATATGTCTAATATTGTGTACAGTCACGAGCAATAACATAGAAACGACCTTAAAATTTAAATTAATGTAACAATTATTAAATTGCAAAAGTAAGCATGCTAACTGTGTCCAACAATAATGTAAACGTTAAATCAAGTCAAAATTAACTACACATTTTTATCAAAACTTCGTTAACGATAGATTGCCAAAAAATTATATTAACTTTAAGTTACATAATTATATACCCAAGAAAATTACAAAAACATGTAAACAGTACAGTTTCGAAATTATGTAAACAATTACAAAGCAGCAGTTTAAATCTGCTTGAGATCGGAAATAATTCACAATTTTCAAAAACATGTAAACAATACAGTTTCAAAATTATGTATACAATTACAAAGCAGCAGTTTAAATCTGCTTGAGATCGGAAATAATTCACAATTTTCAAAAACATGTAAACAGTACAGTTTCACAATTATGTATACAATTACAAAGCAGCAGTTTCAATCTGCTTGAGATCAGAAATAATTCACAATTTTCAAAAACATGTAAACAGTACAGTTTCAAAATTATGTAAACAATTACAAAGCTGCAGTTTCAATCTGCTTGAGATCGGAAATAATTCACAACTTTCAAAAACATGTAAACAGTACAGTTTCAAAATTATGTATACAATTACAAAGCAGCAGTTTCAATCTGCCTGAGACCGGAAATAATTCACAATTTTCAAAAACATGTAAACAGTACAATTTCGAAATTATGTAAACAATCACTTACAAAGCAGCAGTTTCAATCTGCTTGAGATCGGAAATAATTCTCAATTTTCAAAAACATGTAAACAGTACAGTTTCAAAATTATGTAAACAATTACAAAGCAGCAGTTTCAATCTGCTTGAGATCGGAAATAATTCTCAATCCACCCGGGCAAGGTCCATGATCTGACTGCAAGTCACCCATTACTCGCCGTCCGCATGCCCGTGCCTACGGTGGCCGGAAGTCGCCTCGCGACGTCGAGCCTATGTCGCCCGTGGGCATCTCCCGCGGTGGCTATGTTGTAAGGTCGAGGCTGTCTTCTCCGTCACGGCGCCTGCCTCCTCCTTTGCTTGCTTGACTGCTTCGCTGAAGAAGGCGATCGCTTCCCATTCCATCTCGCCCTGCAGCATTATATTATCAGCCTATTGCCGTGCACTGCTGAACGTACGCCTCTCCCAAAGAGCGCCAACCTTCCCGGTCCTGGGCAGTCCGCGTCCATCCGCTGCCAGCCACATTCTTCAAAACATCGACTCATCTTGTCCCAGGGCGTCTTACACTACGTTTACCCATTCGCGGTCTCCACTTTAGCACTTGTCTGCTCCATCTACCATCTGTCCGTATACAGACGTGGCCGGCTCACTTCCGCTTCAGCATGCTTATTCTAAGCGCAATGTCGATTACTTTGATTCTCTGGCGAATGACTTCGTTCCTAATTCTATACGGCAGAGAAACTCCGAGCATTGCTCTCTCCAAGGCACGCTGAGCAACCTTGAATTTGTGGACTAGGCCTATGGTAAGTGTCCACGTTTCGGCTCCGTAAGTTATTACGGATAGGACACACTGGTTATAAACCTTGGTTTTGAAGGATCGATTGTGGGATCGATAATTCGAAGATATGACGCAGATTCCCGAATGCCGCGTAGCCCAAGCGTATCCTTCTAGTTGCTTGTTTTTTTCTAGATATAATTATGTATTCTTGCACAACCTCGAGGGCAGCATCATTTACAATATAACAGGTATTGGATTGACATGACCCATTGAACGTGAGTTTGGTTTTGTCTAAATTCATTCCGAGACCCACATGCCTTGAAGAATCGTTTAGGCTGTTCAGCATTACTTCCAGGTCTTTCCCTCCTACTGTCATCCGCAAATCGGAGGTGCGAGATGTACTGACCGTTGATATTTATACTACGTCCTTTCCAGTCTAGCCTCTTGAAAACGTCCTCCAACGCGTTTGTAAAAGGTTTCAGAGAGATGACGTCTCCCTGTTTTACCCCTCGACGCAGTTGGATTGGTTTTGTGCTGTGTTCTTGTACTTGGACGGTCATAGTTGCGGATGCTTGGATGCTCATACAGACATCTCATTACCTCAACGTAGCGGTAGTCGATGAGGCATCTCTGCATGGATCCAATCATCATATGCATCTCTGCCCGCAGCATGGCCTAGACCAATGCCGGGCGCGAGAGGTCACCGTCTATCGCTTCCGTGAGGACACGGCGGTGCTCTGCCCAAGTGGGTCAGACCTGCAACGTATGCTCCACTGATCCCTCCGGGTGATCCTTGCTGTGGTGACACCCAGGCATTTCGTCTTTCCCTATCAGACACAGGAACCTCTCGAAAGTTTCGTGTCAGGTGAGGACCTGCGTCAAGCGGAAGATGAGGACGCCGTGACGCCGCTCCAGCCACTTCTCAGAGGGGTCTTACCGCCGCGATTGCGGCGTGCCCGAAACAGAAGGCATTACGGTAGGTTTCTTGCTATCGTGCAGTGCAGCTAGATAAATATTTTCTGTGCTATTATGATTTATTGAAGTAACCGACCACTATTTATTTAACAATCTGTAATGTATTCATCGCATTGTATTTTTCACTCAGCGAGCTACATTCAGTGTTTCTCTTAGAGATACGATCCGAAATAAAAAAAAATACAGCAAAGAACAAAAGCATCAGACATAGCTTGGACTATTAGCAATAGACTGATGATTATTGTATTAATCATCATCACTGAATTAGTCCCATTCAGAAACCATTGTTTTCAATGAATAAATTTAATAAAAACAGGAAAGTAGATATAGGTACCACTATCAATGTCATTTTAATGTATCCATGACAATTTCAATAACACGTACACAATTTCTATTACATGTTTACATATTTTCGATATCGTCATGGATACTTTAAAATTACATTAGAAGTGTTAAGTTTGTATTGATATTGTTTCGTTTATATTACTGTGACAGCAATGATTACCCAGTTTTGACACAGTTTGATGGTTAGGTTATTTAGAAAACCATGTTGTACACATATTTTTTGAAAAGTACAAGTTAAGATATTATAGAAAATGTGACCAATGTATATATATTATTGTTCGTGACTGTACAAAACTAATCTTGTTCGAAAGATATATTGTTCGACACTCCATTAAGAGTTGCTACAAAATTTTGGGTGTTTGTATAAGTGAGTTTCTATGTTTGTAAACGCAACATAATTAGAAATACAGGAGAAATTCCTAGTGTGGGGCAACGTTTAAAAAAAAACATTGCTCTGGAAAGACATTCATTATTTCAAAGGGTACTGTAGAAAAGCGCTCTATATCTTATTCATACTCTAAGCAGTCCGTAGAGTTTAGTGGCGACAGACAGGCGGAAGAGTTATGGTGTCCGTGCATAAATCTACCATACTAAATTGACTAAACAGTTTTCTACGTTTTAAAACGCTCGCTACAATTTTCGTCATTACCGCAGCCGTCAACTTAACGTCTAGTACACTCGGAGCAAAATACCTTTTACGAAATGGAAATTAAACTACAAATTACTTCTTTAATTTGATTCAGGAATTTTCCTCTAACAGATCCAACATAATTTATGGTTAATAGTAGATTATTAACCAAGGGCTGTATGACATCAATTGCATACGAGGTTTTTGGCGCCTGAGCGAAGCGAAGGCGCTAATTAACCCGAGTATGCAATTGATGCTTACGCCCGAGATAAATACTCTGCTTTACATATCGATTGTGAGGTAAGTAAACAACAAGACAGCAGGTTTCAATGAACATTTATTAGGAAGAAAAAAATGTGTATTTAATTAAAATTAATAGTAAAATTATTACAATTTGTAAGAGATATGGTCACGTTCTTTTTAGGTATATTTATAGTTTGAATATGAGTTTGTGATGATAAGACTTGAGTTTGAGTGACTTGAGGTTCTTGCATCGTAAATGGCGGCAGTTGACTGGTACTATTTTCTTCATTAAAAAATGGCTCAGATGATAAAACTTTTGAAAAAGAACTCAAACAAGAAAATTAATTATTTTCGCGATGCTTTCGCGCCTACTAGTAGACTGCCTTTTTTTTTCACGCACGCAAGCGCGTCAAATCTTGCTGGCCAGTTTGATTTTTAAATCGATTTCATCTAACATACGATGTGGAAACAAAATAAAATAAAATATTTAAAATAAAATCTTTATAAAATAAATTGTCTAGATTCCGATTCGAGTAATTAATCGATACCGAGAAAAAAAAATTAACTTTTTATAGTAGATTATTAACCAAGGGGATAAAGCAGTGTCTTCTGTCGCGGGTGACGATTTAAATCGCGAGCTTATCGAAGGACTCGAGGTTTACTCCCGAGCGAAGCGAGGGTGTTAAAAACTTAAATCACGAGCGAAGCGAGGGATTTAAGAGGAGTCCTGAGTAAAGCGAGGGATTTAAGTTCACCCAAGACTAAGACAGCTTTATCACCGAGGAAAATACTCTACTTTTCGTACCATTTGCGAAAAAATTAACACAATAATAATATGAGATAAGCATTTATTAAACATTAACATTTAACATTAACTTATTATTTACTTATTTATAAAAATTAATTAAAATAAACTTAACGTTTATGTATTTGAAGAAAACAAAAATGCGGCAAATTCCTCTACTAATATTTTTTTGTCGGAAAAGCAAAGGCATCAAGCTCATACGGCCTCTTCGGTTTTCGTAATTTTATTGAATAATCATAACTCCATAATAAATGCGTATTCCTTTTATATACAAACTCAATGTTGTAAAGACATACTGATGTAGTTCAGTATCGGTAAGTATTCCAAATTTAAATCACATTCTCTCCCTAGAGGACGAATGAAATTCAGTACAACTTTCTTTCCCTGTTTTTAACAGATTAAAAATGACTATTGTTATGTACGCTTTTTGTGGCATAGAATGTCACTTTTTTGAGCAAGTGGTACGAAAAAAATATTATTCGTGCAGTATGAGTATGACAGTTATTTTTTCAAATTCCAAAACCTATGCTGTAATGATAGTCATACACCCCGGCATTCAGGGGTGTAAGGGTGTACTTACAGAGCAAGAGATATGTAAAGAGAATTTAATTTCTTGTAAATAAGGTTTCTATATTAGGTTTCGATACCCTATTAAATTGATGATTAATTTTAAAAATAAAGCGTTTTCAAAGAATATGATTGTTAATGTGTACATGAATTAGTGTTGCCAGTCTTCTGGGCACATTCCCGAATAACAGCGATGTGGACACTGCCGACAGGCACTTTGACGCCTATGTATCATAATGTTATTGTTGTTTACATTGTATTATTTATTTATGGTTAATCATAGCTTGTTTATTATGTAGATAAAGACGTAGTTGAGTTTCAATAATTATGAACATTGCTGGCTTCTGTTTACTTCAACCATTCAACATTTATTTCTACCATTTTTGCAAAAACATCTGAAACTTTTTTCCACAATCATTATGTTTCTACAACGGTTTCCTACAGACAAAGGAAAAGGCGCTATACCGCTAAGTAATATCCGCAGGATACGAGTTAACAATTGTCTTTGGTCTAGGTCCTTTCCAATTCCAACAGGTACAATAAAACCTTGCTATCTACCTACAAGCGATTACGTAGCAAATACCCATGACACCGTGCGTGTGGCTATAAGACCTTAAGCATTTACATATCGATCATAAAACAACAATTGATGGTCACAGCCTTACAAAGTTACAATACCTACATATAAGAGGCAATAAAACTATAGTATCGTAAAACTATCTGAATGTCAAAAGCACAAGCAGTCCTTCAATAAAAAAGACAGGAATAAAAATTCAAATTGAAATTTTATTTTTTTAAGAATAAAATTGTACATTTATTCCCCGGAATCCCAAAATTTTTTACTAGAATCTCAGTTGCTGACTGTACTTCAAATATGCTGACAACTATAATTGTTTGGTTAATATTAAAATAATATCAACTTCATGAATTATTCCGAGCCCTTTTGTTTAAGCCTTGGTCAAGGTTAGCTTGACTCTGGTACACCCGTCAACGCAACAATGAATAATGGTCATATAAATATCAGAACATTGTGTTACTGACATTATTTTAATAAAAAGAAAGGCCCAGACTGTAAATATTTTACGCGTTTTGAATTTTAATGAACGGAAATTAACGTAATTTTAATCCTAACTTATAACTGCAAAAGTGAGTTTGTTTGTTTGTTACGCTTTTAAGGTTAAAAGGTTAAACCGATTTCACTGAATTCTAGTCATACTTTAATAAATGCTACATTTTAAGGAAAAAAATATTGTAGACAACTTGGCTCCCCTTTTTTTTTACCGAGTGAAACGGAAGGCTAAAACTAGTTATTGAATAAACTGAAACAAAATTGCAAGAACACTTTCCTTACAATGATCATAACTTTTCACTTCAATAAATTAGAGGGTAAGAAAAATAAAATCGGAGTGTAAAACATTTTTTATTTTCTCTTCCCCAAACCATAGACAAGTTTATTATTCATTGTGATGGCAATAATCCCTTTTGGGGTTTAGGGGCACTAAACTTTCAGCGAGAGACTCATTTACATGCTTTACTTTATCAAATAATATTATGAGGTGATCGTTGATGGATGAACAATGAAATTCGGTGAACACCAAGTAGAAGTTTTGTGTTTTTAACTATATCGTGAAATATTTAACACATTGAACAAATAGGAATAGGTTAAATTGAGTCAACACTTCCGAATACCTACTAAAAGTTACAAAAGATCTTATTGTTTTTAACGTTTTAAACACCTCTAGCCTAACCGTCGGGGGTTACAGTTAGCTATAAAACATAGCCTTAACTTAGCCAACAAAAAAAAAATAGCTTCACACATTTCCAAAATAATAATCTCATATCCAACAAAACAACCTCAAATGAGCGCTATTTCCTAATTTCGGAACCATAGGGAAGACATAAAAACAACCAAAACCTCTTAAGAAGAAATGACGACGTACTAGAGGGCCTCATAACATTATCCTGTTACGTCACAATGTGATAATAACAGCACATTGTTCTATCATAACTGATAAACATTACGAGGTATGTTCATACGCGCTTATTTATCCCTTAACTGATAACAATGGGAAAGCCTCCTTTGAAACAATAAATCGATTTACTCAACAAAGACAATAATAGTCTCCGAACAATTGATATTGAGTTAGTTATGATTAGGTTCCCAATACGTTATATTGATTAGGTTGTCATAGTTCTAAATCAAATATCTATTGGACCTTATTAGTTACGGTTTATTAACTGTAACGGCCTTAATCTTTGGATTTTAGTTCTTAAGAACAATAGATTTACTATGGAACTAAACATTACCAGTATCGATAACTTTGTCGATAAACATAGTAGTTTGTAGACAAGAAAATCGCCATTTAAACGTCTCGTTTTCAATCTCAGCTTGTATCCAACTTACAGCTATAATTTTCCCATCAGAAAATCCGAATTATATTTTTCCTGAGCTCTGGAACGATGTGGAATCCCTTGTTACACACTTGTCCACATCGTAATAATTGTTTGGCAGTCTATAAATAACTTGGAAATTATGACAGCTTTTACCTACAATATGTTTTTGATGTGATATAAACGTGGGTGAGCTAAAAGCAATTTAATCTGTCCTACAAAAACTTGTACTTTAAAAGCTGTCAACGTTTTTTTCTTTGAAACGTAAATAAGGCTTAAAGGAATAAAGTTAAGTATTTTATTTACTCGTGGACAGTTGGTAGACATCAGGATATTTGCAGAGAAAAGCTTTGTAGAAAAATGTAAGGCTACTTTGGATTGTTAGTGCTGAGCAATATTTTATACTTTAAATTGATCCTTGGGGAGACGAGATAAAGATGAAGATTTTGTGATTAAAGAGTAATTTCAAATGTGGGTACTCATGCTTGTATAGTTGATCACAGAACAATCTTGTTTTTCATGTGTCTGGGTGTCAGACTGAAATTAAACTTTTAGAAACCTAGAGACCCCTGAAATGGCCTTGAAATTATATTAGTAACTAGCAAACCCGGCGAACTCCGTTTCGCCACCAGATGGCTTCGTTTTATGTTACATTTCTGTATGTGAAAAAAGATTTTCCCGCTTTTCTGTTGAAATTTTTCCTGAATTTTCTTTCCTATAAACCTCATGGAGCCCGAGGCCTTTCCAACGAATGCAAAACCGTGGAAATCGGTTCGTGCGTTCTGGAGTTATAGCGTCAGGAAGGAAAACCCGACTTATTTTTATATAGTAGATTTAAGTGCAGGTTTCCTCGTGATGTTTTCTTTAACCGATGTCAGTGACTGAGGTCAGTCTAAGTCTAGGCGAGGTATTGACCTCTCTGGGCCATCAAGAACCATGTTAATAACAGTAACATTATATTTCATGTAACAGATATTGTTCTCTTACTATTAATTACGTCAAATCGCAATCCGTAAACTAATTAACAAAATTGGAATATTCGACCATCCGATGAATAATAAACAAAAGATATGAATGTTAATTACTCTGATGTAAATTTAACACCTTTCCCCCTTTTTGTCGTTTATTCACAAAGCTGCTGAATTCATTCGACCCGAAATCGGATTAATTTTCCATTCATACATTGTATTGTGATATTTGAACAAAGTTTCCAATTAATGCTAGACCTAGACTTTGCTAAAGTAAACACGGTTGAATAAACATGCAAGAATATTCGCCTGCTTTTGTTAGATAAGTCGAAAGTTCAAATTCTATAATTAAAGTTCGAAGCTCAATCATAGCAGATTCTTAGAACTTAAGTTTTAGTTCGTAATAATAACATCTCCAATTCTCCAACTTCTAATGCAATATGAAAGCACTTTAACAATCCTTGGCTTCAACACTAATGGTAAACAAAACGCCTCAACGTAAACGTTTCATTAGGAAAACAAGCAAAATTAATTTTCACGGCTCAAAGCAATTCGAATTACATAGAAATTGATATTAAAAGTGAGCCGACCTAAATTGTTCGCTGATTGAATGAATCAATTTATCAAAACTTATTTTGATATTGAAATTAGATTTCAATCATAAAATAAGAAGCGCTATGGAAATAGTAAATACCACTAAGAAATTGGTGGGAAAGCTATCTTCAAAGGGATAATTTAATTCAATATATTTCAAAGACCATAATTTAAATACGAGGGCGTGTCTTTGAAGGTCTGTTTAAGTGGAAGCAATAAAGAGAAATTAGATTTTTTAATAGAACTACTGTGTTCCTCTTACGTAGGTAGACGTAGAACGAATACCGGAACGTTTTGTAAAGATTTCTTTCAATAAACAAACATGTAAATAGTTGCGATAACTTTGGGATCGTACACCGGTTTTGCGCGAGTTCGTATGGATTACCTACTTTTTTCAGATTGCGAGATACCTCTTCCGAGTTTCCATTTGGACTAACAAGATAAACAACATTTGGAACTTCCCCCATGTATTATCTGGTACGTTACCTGAGGCGTGTGCAAGTGAACTTAACTTGGACTTGACGTAGTTACGGAATCTGAGTTAAAAGATGGTATTTTGGAACATGGAACGAACAGTATCACGAATTTCTACAACGTAAATAGGCGAAACAATCCAAGCTATTCAAGCCATGTAACAAAGATTTAGTGACACAATAACGGTACCTAATAATTTAAAAGTTGTACGAAAGTAATGGAACGTAATATCGTTTATATTGCTAATGTTATGGCCATTATGTAGATGAAGCCAGCGCTACTGAATTATCACGTGATTGACTGATTATTATTATTTACTAGCGGCCCGTCCCGGCTTAGCACGGGTGGACATGATGATTTTCGTGCTCTATAACCTGGTCCTGAAGGTTAAAAACACAACAAAAAAAGAATTATCCGAATCGGTCCAGCCGTTTGCAAGTTATGGGCTTAGCAACACATTTAGCGATCCATTTTTATATTACGAGTATTATTTATGTACCTACTTATTTAAATTGTCTCAAATATCCAATTTGGAGTAGTACTAGTTTGTTACATTAAAACTATGAATAGCTAGGTTCTTTAGAAAAGTCACGTGCATAGGTGGCTTGTATAAGAAACGTAAAACAAGGATGAGGCAAAAGGAGTATATAAAGATCGTAGCAGATAGCATTCGCCCGGCAAGCCTGCCCCTCGTCGCGGGACTAACGAATACCGTGACCCCGGAACGTAAAGGGCTATTGAAGGACACCGTGGATTTTAGTCAGTACAAGTCTGACAGCCTCTCCTGCCCTGCACTGGGTCAGAGGACTCATTTGATGATGTTACCAAGCTAAAAAAAAAAGCAGTTAACGTTCTGTTTTTTCTGCTTGGATCCGTTGGAAAAAGGTCTATGTGTAATTGTGTATGTATTTGTAAAACTAACCTGTACTCGCTGGCATCTGATGAGGCTCTGTGTATGCGTAAGTATCCTTAAAACCATATGTTCTATGGTACTCTGTTCCTCAAACACCATACGTGCGAGGTCCAGTAGAACTTGATTCCTCTTAACCTCCAACTGCGATCTCTCGTAAAGCTGTGCATTCCGAAGACCGATGCCACAGAACTGGAGGTAGGATGAGAAGACTTTCTCGTCATAGGACGTGAAGGGACCGTCACTCTGTTTGTTTATAACCTGGAAAAGGGGAATACGGTGAGTTTTAAAACATGAGTGGGTAAAGAAATATTCAGCATCAGTATATTTCTTCAGTAGTAGTACAAATGAAGATTAAATTCAATATTGTTTTCAAGGAAATTGAAAGAAAGCAAGTTTCAATAATTCGCGAAAGATTTATAGCTCCAAAACAGTAAACACATTCTTTCATCCAATACAAAAGAAAGAAAAAACGCTATAAAAACAGCTACAATATTTGACACTCGTTAATCAAAAGAAAATTTATGTCCAAAGCAAACATTAAATTAAAAATTATCGTCCTTCGTATATTTCAATATTTGTTGGGAAGTGAAATATTTGTCGTTCAAATTCACTTTTTGTTGGGGAGTTGTTAACTGACAGATGCCATGAGATACGGAGTAATACAAAGTTTACCAACGTTCACCAAGCAATTTCAATTCCTCGTCGGAATATTTATAACTTAATACGCTTAGGACGCTAAAAACTTTTTTGATTTAATCTTTTTCTTCGACGAGCTCTCATTTCGCCGTTTCCCAGATGTTTTTGAAACAACATTTCAAATGTAAACAGGTCGAAATTTTCTTTTAGCAAACATGATTTATTTGAGCAATGGCATGAAAGAAATCTTGTTTTTAAGAGCGGTTTTATATAAATTAATTGGGTAATATCGTGGTATTCATTTAATTTAAACCGGTTACATACCTGAGCGACGCCGATGACCTCTCCATTAATGTCCTTAATGGGCATGCAGAGAAGTGACCTCGTTTTATAACCCGTCTGTTGGTCAATGTCGTGGTTAAATCTTTCGTCCTGCAACAAAGAAAAACATGGTTTAGGAAATGATTTTCGACAATCCAATAAATAAATAATCTTTTTCCTAGAGAAGATTCCTCGTGGCATTGGTTGGCATGATGACAATGTTCATTGAGCAAATCTCTAATTGAACTATTATTACTCGTCTGAATGGGGCTACTTCTAAATGAAGTCACATAATAGGAACTGGGCCGAGTAATCTGAGCTGTATTGGTGACCGCAGACCGCAGCCGTCCTCCAAGACAGGCGCCTCTCTACTCTCAGTATGATTGCTTCTTCTGCTGCATTATACTACGAGCAACCACGGAAATAACTTCCATTCATCTGAATTATATCGTTTTACAACGTGGGCGTCCGTATGTTATGTTACTATTTTAAAATACAAAACTGAGTAATGATATTTATAGCCGGGAAAATGCTACTGGGAAAAATTGGTGCTAGAATAGCGAAACTCTCTGTTTCCCAGTATCTGTAAAAGCCTACGTTGTGTTGTTGATATTTTTACTCAACTATGGTCAGAAGCAAAATACGAGTATATTATATTTATTGTGTGTTTTCAATGATAATATTGTATACGAATTATAATCATCTCAGTGGAGCTCATCTCACTCATATTCAACCAGGTGCTGAAGCTGAAGCAACAGATCGTTTAATCTTAGAATTTATCGTTTAAATCACGCAAAAGGCACCACGTGTGCGATTCGCGGGTGATTGCTAGTTTCGAATAATTTATTCGCGAAAACACCGTAAATCTGTCGCCATTGAAGAATGCGATTTGAGGAATCCGTTGTATCGGCGAATTTACGACTCGAATGAGGCGCTGCACCGGTGCTGCGATGCCACAATACAGTGCGAATGCGAACATTTGTTGAACCACACTCTAACGTATGCACGTATGGATCCAAGCCAAAATGGGAGTTATATTGCGAGCCACCGTCCACCGTTCATTACCAACGCCTGTCAACCAGCCAGATTGGGCTTAAACCATCCATTGAGCTTATATATCACACTTTCGCTAAAGCCGAGCGAATATTTTGGAGTTTAAGGTTGTTTGTCAAACGCCTGACCGGTATAAATCTGTCGGTGAAATTCAAAACTTTGGCAACATAAGTTCTAGATATGCATATTAATCGTTGCTGAGATAAAGTTCTCATCTTAAATGACATGGCCAGTTTCTGCCTAGTTACTCAGTGACATGTACATTTTACATGTTTAGTTATAAATACATAAAAAATAAAAATATAAATAACTAAATGATTTACGTTTCCGTACAACTTCCGAAAAAATATTTCGACATAAATAGTTGTTTTACGTTTCCGGCGTATCGGGGCAGCACGCTATTTCGGATAAACGTTCCATTCCCTGTTAAGCTATAATATGAATGCCTAGTCAGACTAATATTTAACATTACTCTGACTTAAAATGATTATTCACTTTTGCAATTATAATAAAAACACTTTTGTAAGTTATTGGAATGCTATGAAACATTTATTTTAAATTACTGAAATAATAACTTTTTCCTGCAACAACGAAACGAAACGACATGACAGGTTCAATAATCGCTTGACATCCGTCATATTTTTTGTTTGACATTCATACTATTTTTTTCATTTGTGTTCGCAGCTTGTGCGGGGGCTTATTTTTGTTTGTAAACTGTGCGATTATCTTTTCTATATACCGACCATTGCTATTCTACACGGACTGATTCTATTGTCCAACGATTATCTAGTGCTTTTCATACGGATTTGATTGTGCTTACGTTTTGGACACTGTCAACAATAATACAACAATGAGGTGTATTAACTGCGGTATAGCTACGGGACGGCTAAGAAAACATGTTGTATCTTCGTTAGACATGCCTTTCCAAACGATGCTTGTGCAATTACTAACAATTCAGGCATGTACTTAAAACTTATTAGGAAAACCTACAAATAAAACATACTATACACACTTGGTTTAAACTGTAGAATATAATGGATATCCATCCAGTGACAAGGGTCTCTTTATATCCACGCAAAATAATCTGGATAATATTGAGGTAAGAGCCCGACTAGGTTCATGACCAATTGATGCTTTTTGTTAATTACTAAGAAATCTGAAGTTACTGGATTATGTAACTTTCACAGTTAGTTTTACAGCATATTATGTTTAAAATAAACCAAAATTGGTCACTGTACATGATTTTTTATTTGCTAGGCAGAATGCCCTAAGAAAATGGGCCATCTCCTTTTGATTTGCAAAATTGATAAGGATTAAGTGCAAGTAAGAGAGGATCAAGACAAGTTTAACTTGAAATCTTAACTTTAAATATTCAAATGTCAGCCTCTTCTAGCATTTTGGCATTTTAGTTGAGCAATAAAACATTTCTTCGATTCCAATCCTTCACCCATGAAACTAAATCTTCTTACACCAACAATGTTGACAAATGTTAAAACTTTGTACGTAGACAATCTTCGCCAAACATCGCATTATTCTGGTTGGTCGGCTCGTAATGAGATTGTAATGTTTAACGATACCGAAGTAGTGACTAAGACAGACTGCGGCATTCGTGTAGCAATTCGGTCCGCCATTATTGCTTGAGACATTCGGTAATTTAATATTGATACCGATTATCACCTACTATGCACGTGTATCGTTAAATTTAAGAGGTAGTCATACCTCCAACAATATGAATAAATCCGATAAGCATGCCAATCATGCCAATGAAAATGTTACCCTAACATTAAATTAATTGAATTATTATGCAGTGTTAGACGTTTTGTCAAATTAGATGCTGAAATATCACTGTGGCATTAATTTTCTTATGGAATATTTGGCACAGAATCAAAAATTCTTCCGCATAATCAGCTTCACCAAAGTTAGTGGCTATCCTGGCGAAGCCGAACTATAAAATTTTGTTAAAATAAAAACTCGCTCTTGCCAACTCAATAGCTCTAAATCGAATACCTCCGCGAGATTCAATTCGGATACAAGTTTCCCCGAGGAAGGATTTTATATCTTAGTGGAGAAGTATACTATCTCTGCGGGAGTTTTTAGTCCAAATAAGAGTTCACAGAAATCAAAACCTGCTATCAAAATAAAACGTCAGCGATCGAAGATTCCATTTACGATTCTGATCTTGGACGGATCGTAAAAGTAATGGGTACCAATTGGACGATCAGGAATGCCAAATTCTTTCAAGAAACTGCTTGTGACAGTGTTAATATTAAACATCAAAGAAATAAAAGCCCTTTGATACGTTTTCATCGTAAGTTATATTTGTGCGTGACAAAATATTCATCTTTTATCGTGTCACACGATACGTTCACTCGCACAATCAAAATATTCAGAAGTATCTTTATAAATAACCTTTATTTTAATACGACTTTACGACAAATTAATCTTTATGACAATATCTACATGTTTACCAGAACTTCCTTTAATTCTATAATTAGCGATAGTTAAACCATGGATTTGAATGGTTCATGTCGAGATAATTAACTTGGCATTTAAGAAATTGTCAAAAGAATCAAGAAGTTCTCTACCTCATAAATTCAAGACTATATCAAGCTTATGATTGAAGCAGACTCGAGCAGTTTACACTCTTATCACTTAGATTTCCTTTTCATTAGATCTAAAATCCCGGAAATCCTTAAACCACGAACTTTTTATTTCTTCGTATAACAGATTCGTGGCCGGCTTAGCGTAAAAGTGCTAATGTTAGGCTTTTCTTCTAAAGGCGCCATTATCCCCTTTGAAAGTTACACGATTCGCACCGCCACTATTGTCTACAAACTACTTGGAACAACTTCGCAAATAATAGAAGTAACATTTTAGGCTACCTAGCCTACCTAAGTAAACGTTGTATGTTAAAAGGTTTATTCAAACAAATAGATTTTTGAAGTGAAAACTTCTTTAGCGGCGTTGTACACTTTTTCTGTAATGGGTAAAAAATTTAAAACTCGCGTCAGGGTCACGTGACCGTCAGGGTCACGTGACCGTCAGGGTCACGTGACCCTGATCGAAAATGAGTAAGACGTCATTCAAATTAAAAATAAAACATAGTAACAAAAAAGTTTTCACTTCTACCGGCACTCCTGGAGTGCAACCTTTTTTTTTCACATTATAAGGTAAAAGCCCCCATTATTGACACTATAAGAGTGACGGTGAATGTCTGAATTTTTTTAATTGTATTGAAATTAATCTATTTTTTTTTATTAGACACTTTTATTAATTTATTTTGTATAATTTAATTTTTATACTTAAATAATCGCTTATTAAATGACAAATATTTTAATTTGAAATCAGCATCTCAAGTGTGGGTATTATTGACAGGGGAAAATGGTTTCAGGGTCTATTATTTACAAATTGTGTTGTGGTATGAAAACGGGAGGGCCCGAAACGAGCTGTGCCTAGGGGCCCCAAGATGGTTAATCAGGCCCTGGTGTATTCTGTTCACTATAACGAATTTTTAGGTTTCGAGTGATTAATGTCTCAGTAACAAAGGCCTACGGCTAGATAGATATACCAAACTGTCGTTTCCGTCCAAAAAGAACTTTGAGAAGTAGTCAGATTAGTCGGGTCAAACCCTGTTCAAAATGCGGACGCGTAGATAAATTCCTACCCAACTTACTTTTCCCTAGAGAGAGAGAGATAGGAACTGCCATCAAACAACACTGTAGTACGTATAAAACGGCCTAAATATTTCATTTTCACAACAGAAATGTTCAACTATTGTTGCGTAATTTCCCTTGGAATATTATCGTTGGAAAATAAATACATATTACTGTAGAGAGTAAAAGACATCTTCCTCTGACCTTCGAACTCCAATATTGTTATGGTAATTTATGTTTATCTTTGTGCCTACCTCAATATACCATATCGATGATTTCTTTAAGCGCAGCATTTGACTGTTGATCCAAGTAATATTTATTTTGATGTTGAAATATGAATGGCATTAATATGTTTCAATAATTTACACCAAAACACGCATGTCTTGACACGTGAGATCCAATAACCCGTGCTGTATTCCGTGGTGTATTTCGACCCACTCCTCACATGAGGAAGGCCTATGTCACACTAGGGGAACATTATGGGCTAATATTATGCTAATTCCTCTAATCGTTACATAACAACGACTTTTGTGCTTGAATCTGTTTAAGAACAATATTGAACAAAGAACATTGAAAGGATTACAAAGACAACACGTTGTTTTACCGGTTCCTAAAATTTTCAAAGATTGTTACGCAAGGAAGTGACGAGCTAAGGCATGTTTAATTACATAACGAGTACGGGTGTCAAGTAACGAAGAAACCATGACGGCGTTTAATTATCACGAAATTAATATACTTCAAGGTCACACTGAGGTGCGCGTATTCCAGCAGATACTGCTAGGTAATTCAAATTATAAAATCAAAAGGAAATTTTAAAATCCTTCTGGAAACATCAGTGGGCTTGTAACAAGGTTAGATTTGACACAATATATCAGAAATAGGCACTAAAGATATAGAACACTTGACAAAACATCAGATGTTTATTTATAAAGCAATCACACAATGTAACGGAGCATGAAATAGAAAAGGTTGTAACACTAAATGACAATTTTCCAGGCAAGTTGACAAACATAGCCGCACTTTGTCACAAGATAACGAAGTTTGTCAGCTTCAAACATACATAATCCTATTGACTATCGAAGTAGAACAAAATAAATGTAGTGTTGTAGTGTAGCCATATTGAACGCAATCTGTTTAGTGCGATCTTTCAGAGGCATTTGTATGCAAATCGTTTTCATAAACAGTGGATACGTGAGCACGCATGAACTGCCAATCTTGGCAAGGTCAGGGGCTTGGAGGCGGGCCAGGATGGGAGGCCATAGTCATCCCAAGAAACCATCAAGTTAAGACTGAAAATTAATCTGAAAAGGATCGGCCTTCATGAAAACAATAAGCTTTGAAAGAAACAGAATAGAAATAACAGAAAACACAAAACGTCTAAAAGAAAACTTCTCTTCGTTGGATGCCAGCACGCTAAAGATAAATGAATCACGTTCATAATTTAAACGAGCTCTGAGCCTAAAGGAAACATATTCTTCTGCTATAATATTCATGACCAGAGGCGTATGTTTCATACACATAATACTCATAATGCGCAGAATATGTTGTCTCACGCACGAACCACTCAAATTTTATATGTATCCTTTGACATTTGGTTTATAAGTCGCATTTTCCAAAATTTACAATTGAATAATTTATTGAGTTCTCGTAACGTCTTGCTTGCTGAATCATGTATTACTATCACCGCACATTTTGTCGTCTATCAGCCAAACACGTGTAACATTTGCCAAGCTATCTTTGAAGAAAACACCCACATATTTAATACTCTCACCATCCGCAGATGAATAAACTAAAGATAGTAAGTATTTGAAAGCTCGTTTATGCGAGTCGGTTAGAAATCCAGCTGGGTGGGCATCAGCGAATTCATGAAGTGACTAAAGAGGAATAGCATTTTTAAGCGCGCAATTTATTCAGCAGTGGATCGTGTCGTTGGGAATAATTTATGTGCACTCGTCCTGTCTGACGAATCTCAGCGAGGCGGTCCCGAAGAGTGCTCGCTCCACGGATTACATGAAACGCTGGAATGTCTTCACAGGGACATACTCGTATAAATTTGGACGCTTACGTTTTGTCTCGGTTGTGGCCAGAGGATTTTCTGACTGACTTTAATGTTGCCCAGTTTAAAAATGGAAGAAGCGGAATGTTTAAAATAAATGCAGCGTTCAAATTGTTCAGAGAACTTCCAACACTCGCAACTTTACATTGCATTTGCAAGGTAGGTGATTGTTCGTATTTTATTTATTAATGCTAATAAATTAAGAGTTTTCTTCAGCCAGTAACAGAAAAACCTACATCGAGGCAATAAATATTCAGCCTCAAGACCCGCAGTCAATTTATATATTCTGCTACATTGCCCAACCTTACGAAGAGTTACACGTACCCCGCAACAACAAAAGCCACTGCTACTATTCTCTCATCTGAAATTACGAATTCACAAATAAAATCCTGCGGGAGAAAACCGAACAAGAAAAACCGCTTACATAAGTAAAATCACCTCTGGAGAGATTCTTCGAAGACCTTGATGAATGAGATACGCTTGATCCTAGCGGAGCAGAATGAGAAATTGACATCGATGAATAAAACTCACGCTTGAAGGCTGGCAACGATCTACGAACAAGCCCCATCTACGACCCAGTACAATGGACATTTGTTCCCATAAATCAGGGCATGTCCAACGAAGATATATTACAATACTTGGATTAAGTGATTGTCAATAGATAAGAAACAATCGATGACAGATTTATGTTGAGAATATTAAAAGAGCAACACAAATATAAAACTGGAGGACATTTATCACGACAGATTTATTTTTCATTTGTTATTGAATTAAACGCTCTGTAATTAATTTTAGTTTCAGATGCACAAACATTTATATCTAACTAACTTCTGCCAGCGACTTCGCTTTCGATCCTGTTGCTTATGCCAGCGACAATGGGCTCGTCAAAATCGAAGATCTGAAAAGTCTGATGTCGAATTCTTAGAGCCTGGGGACGGGAAAACAAGTCAAAAGAAAATGCCCATCAGACTAAACAACTCTTGCTTAGATGTTATACCTAGATATGTTTTAGTGTAGCTGGGCTCTTGGAATTCCACATCAGTTGTTCCAGATCTCAATTTTCATACGTCAACAGAGAGTGCTCATTAGGCTGAACAACTCTTGCTAAGACGTCATTCCTATATATGTTATAGTATAGCTGGGCTCTTGGAGTTCCACATCAGGTGTTCCAGATCTTCAGTTTTTATACGACAACAGGAAGTGCTCATCAGGCTGAACAACTCTTGCTAAGACGTCATTACTGTATATGTAATAGTGTAGCTGGGCTCTTGGAGTTCCACATCAGGTGTTCCATATCTTCAAATTTATTTTCTCAGCAGAAAATGCGGATCAATTTTTGCTATGGCGCTATTTTTGTATCTCATATAGTTTAGCTGATCTATTGCAGTTCTGCATCAGGTGTTCAAGTTTCCAAGATAAATTATAGCCTATGGCCCAGACTTAATAGCTATACAAAAACAATCCAATCCGTCCAGTAGTTCCGAAGATTAGCGTGTATGGAGTAACTTCTACTGTTTTTCTAACATTTCCGTTCACTGACTGCTCTGCTCCTATTGATTGTAGCATGATGAAAAGTATATACTATAACCAGCGCAGGAGCATGAAAAATAATTGTACCAAGTTTCGTCAAAATCCGTCGAGTAGTTTTTGTTTCTATAACGGTTATACAGACAGACAGACAATAAAGATTTTCTTTGGAAAGAAAAATTCGAACCGCGGACAGGATTCGAACCTGCGACCTTCGGATTCAGTACATCCGACGCTCATTTCCAACCGAGCCACCGAGGATCGTAACCGCCACGGCGAATTCTTCATTCCATTTCTAACGTCTCATGGTGACGACGGTGGCTCGGTTGGAAATCTGCGTCGGATGTACTGAATCCGAAGGTCGCAGGTTCGAATCCTGTCCGCGGTTCGAATTTTTCTTTCCAAAGAAAATCTTTGAAAATTCGCTACGCATGCGTTAATGCGTTTAATATTTAAAAATATTAAGTACGGTTGACGTCATCTGTTACAGCATTGATTTAACTGTAATGTTAACATGTTGGTGCAGTAGTTGGAATACTCTGCAATAGATGGCGCTAAACGTCACCATGAGACGTTGGAAATGGAATGAAGAATTCGCCGTGGCGGTTACGATCCTCGGTGGCTCGGTTGGAAATGAGCGTCGGATGTACTGAATCCGAAGGTCGCAGGTTCGAATCCTGTCCGCGGTTCGAATTTTTCTTTCCAAAGAAAATCTTTGAAAATTCGCTACGCATGCGTTAATGCGTTTAATATTTAAAAATAGACAGACAATAATTTTATTAATTGCATTTTTGGCATCAGTATCGATCCCTAATCACCCCCTGATAGTTATTTTGGAAATATATTTCATGTACAGATTTGACCTCTCTACAGATTTATTATAAGTATAGATAGATTAAGTAAGATATATTTCTTGTATTTTAAATTCAATCTGAATATTTATTTCTGAATTTTATTCAGGCTCATTTATCATTTTTGTACAACACTATTGAAAGTGTGAAGACCTCTATTCCTAAATACCTATCAATAGCCAATTAGTCTGATGATCTCTGTGGACTAATCGTTGGACCAAAATACAACCAAGATTTTATCGAATAATCTGAGACCTGTACGAGATGCATAGGGAACATAAAAAGAAAATGCAGGACCCCGTTTTTCCCAATGAGAAAACCACTTACGGAGTGCCGTACATTTCAGTATGCCGTCATTTTGTGCAAGTCAGACATTGCTCATTGAAAGTTTGCACGCTGCAAGTTTCTAACTAAATCAATAAGGAGTTTTTACTCATTTTTCGATAAGTTGGTTAAAATCATAAAGCGCCTTAAATGGCATAGAAATAAGAAGGCAGGACTCATGGTCCAAAATTAAAAAAGAATTTTTTAATAAAGTTTTCTTTACTTGGGTTAATTTACAAGTTGCGTAATGAAAGTAAACACAGAAACCCGAGCACTAGCCACTATTAACTTGAAGACCTTATATACATGTAGACACAAATGAAAAATGTACGCGTATAAAGAAACGTATCGAATTGATAGAAAACAATATTGTCTGCATTTTTAGACTTGCAATTCTATTGTGGGTCTATTGGAATTCGCAATTGATTTGTTTTTTGTACAGACAGCGTCGCGATGTCGTTACCCCCTTGAAAGCCTAGGTGCTTTCATCGTCAAAGAAATATAGTACCAACAGGAGGAGGTAGGAGCCCTATTGTCAACAGACATTCCAATAAAATGCATTTCATCATCATCATCATCATCAGCCGGAAGACGTCCACTGCTGAACATAGGCCTCCCCCGGCCTAGAACGCCACGCCGAACGACAATTCGTCACTTGCATCCATCGCAAATTGCATTTATGCACGTAATAATTAAATGTTGTGGGTGTAGGTTTTAACGGGTCAGAGCCCATTCGTACCCTAAGATTCGCACCCTGTGCCCACTCGTACCCTGGAAGTTTTGAGGGGCCCACTCGTCCACTGAAGAATATTTATTTTTATTCATTCTTCTAATATAAGTACATGTACATGTGTATACTGCAGCTTGGTAGTCCTGGTACAGTCGCGCAGAAAAGGGTAAAATTAAAAAATATAGTAATTCGGTAGATATCATGTTTATTTCAAATAAGATTAAGTTTAATAAATGCCTCTAGGCTCTAGGCATTAAGTCAGTCTTCAAAATAATTAATCAACTTTTGGTTTCTTGTACATTTGTAAATATTTAGCAAAATATATGATAACTACATATAATAATCTTTATGCAGTAAAATAAAACTGTGTAACTATTTAAATAAATCTCAGAAATAATAACTGAATTTTAGATAAATTTACATCCAGTGTACAAACAAATAACCAAATATCAATACCAATATAACAAAAATAACAATTAATTGTTAGTACATTGTACAGTCAAAGAGATCTACAAAATAATGCAATATCACAATAACTTTGTATTAAAGAAATGTAAAAAGTAAAATCAGTCTTTATCAACTATGTAAACCAACATTTTTACTAACAACAAATACACATGCAAAATCACAATGTCCTAGAAACTAACAAAATACAACTCTACAACTAAGAATCAACGACGGGCTAGTGGAAACTGTCCGCACGGTAGGGTCTAAGTTTTTTAGACCCTGTCGTAAAGATAGACCTCAGAAATTGACCGAGCAAACCTTAAACCTCATGGCTGAACGACGTTTGCTACAGTTGCAGTCTTCCGATGACGCGAAGTCATATAGGCAGCTCAATAGACGTATATCTAAGTCCTTGCGACACGATCTGCGTCTCTTTAATACGAATCATGTTAAAGAGACCATACAGCGAAACCAAGGCTCTAAAGTGTTCGCAAAGGACAAGTCTATTGGGCAAAGCCAGATGACAAAGCTGAAACGGGAGGATGGCAGCATAGCGTCGACCAAAGCAGAGGTTTTAGGCGAGATCGAGAGGTTCTATGGACAGTTATACACTTCGGTCGCAAAGCCCGTTGACAGCTTGGTAGGAGATCCAAGAGCCAAGCTGTCCCGACTTTATACCGAAGATATCCCGGACATCAGTCTGTACGAGATTAGGATGGCCCTGAAGCAGCTTAAGAACAACAAGGCGCCGGGCGAGGACGGAATCACTTCAGAGCTTCTGAGAGCGGGTGGAACACCGGTACTTAAGGTCCTCCAGAAACTCTTTAATTCCGTCCTCTTCGAGGGCAAAACGCCTGAAGCATGGAGTAGAGGTGAGGTGGTGCTGTTCTTCAAAAAAGGTGATAACAGCCTATTGAAGAACTACAGACCCATCACGCTTCTAAGTCATGTTTATAAGCTGTTTTCAAGGGTTATCACGAACCGTCTCGAGCACAGACTTGATGACTTCCAGCCTCCCGAACAAGCCGGTTTCCGAAGAGGCTATAGTACCATAGACCACATCCATACGCTGCGGCAAGTTATACAGAAGACCGAAGAGTATAACTTGCCATTGTGCTTAGCGTTTGTGGACTATGAGAAAGCCTTCGATTCGGTGGAAACATGGGCGGTACTTGAGTCACTCCAGCGATGCCGTATTGACTATCGGTACATCGAGGTGTTGAAGTGCTTGTATAATAACGCCACCATGTCGGTCCGAGTACAGGAGCAGAGCACGAAGGCGATTCCATTGAGAAGAGGCGTAAGACAGGGGGACGTTATCTCCCCGAAACTGTTTACTGCCGCAATGGAAGACGCCTTCAAGCTCCTGGAATGGCAAGGACTTGGTATCAACATCAACGGCGAATACATCACTCACCTTCGGTTTGCCGACGACATCGTAGTCATGGCAAAGTCGATGGAGGAACTCAGCATGATGCTCGATGGCCTCGACCGAGTTTCACAACGGGTGGGCTTGAAAATGAACATGGACAAGACGAAAATTATGTCAAATGCCAATGTTGTGCCCACCCCCGTCTCTGTTGGAAACTCGGTACTCGAAGTTGTTGACTCATATATCTACGTAGGACAAGTAGTCCAGTTAGGTAGGTCCAACTTCGAGAAAGAGGTCAACCGCCGAATCCAACTCGGTTGGGCAGCGTTCGGGAAACTACGCAATGTCTTTTCGTCCGACATACCTCAGTGCCTCAAGACGAAACTCTTCAACCAATGTGTGTTACCAGTGATGAGTTACGGCACCGAAACGTGGTCTTTCACTATCGGCCTCATCTCAAAGCTCAAAGTCGCTCAACGAGCTATGGAGAGGGCTATGCTCGGTGTTTCTCTACGTGATCGAATCCGAAATGAGGAGATCCGTAGACGAACTAAAGTCACCGATATAGCCCATCGGATTAGCAAGCTGAAGTGGCAATGGGCAGGCCATATTGCTCGCAGAGCAGATGGCCGATGGGGTCGAAAAGTACTAGAGTGGAGACCACGGACTAGCAAGCGCAGCGTAGGACGTCCACCAGCAAGGTGGACAGACGATCTTATAAAGGTCGCCGGAAGACGCTGGATGCAGGTCGCTTCCAACCGGTATCTGTGGAGATCAAAAGGGGAGGCCTATGTTCAGCAGTGGACGTCCTATGGCTGAGATGATGATGATGATGATGAACTAAGAATTAATGTTAGAACGTTGATTATTTTTAACCGACTTCTAAAAGGAGGAGGTTCTCAAATGTTTGTGTTTTTTTTTTATGTTGGTTCGGGCATAACTCCGTCGTTTAACAACCGATTTGAAAAATTCTTTTTTTGTTGGATAGGGTATACTTCCGGAATGGTCCCATTAAAATTTTATTGAAATCGGACTAGCACATTTTGAAAAATCAACAAAAACCTAAAAAGTTTTCAACTTTGTCTACACCGATTACTCCGAGGTTTCTGGTCCGATTTCGATGATCCTTTTTTTGTTCGATATACTTAGTATATCTGCCATTTGGCTCTATAAAATATGGGTTGAATAGTTAAAACTAAAAAGGATAAAATAAAACTTAAAAAAAAAATGTAAGTAACCGACTTCAAAACAACCACAAAAAAAAAAGTTCAAAATAACCTACTAAAAAACTTTTCTTTCGAAAGTCGGTGACAAAAACACAAAAAGTTTATTTCGTTAGGCGAACTTCATTTAATAAAAGACCAAAGACACATTGAACAGTCTCGTATTCGCAGTCACTTTCAAGAACCAAAATGTCACCGAGGCAGCCATAACATACAAACAAAACACATTATCTAATTTTGTAACCCGTTTTTTTTAACAAGCCATATATTATTATCATGACGGATAACATTCATCATAGCTCTTTTTTCAATGAGCTGTTATGATTTATTAAATTAAATCCGTTAATAAACTGTTCACAAGTGTACTCTGTTAACCGTTTCTTATGTAAAATATAGCTAATTTTATCTCAGGGGACCAATAGGCACCTGAATAGGTGCCGAATCTTTAACTTATATCGTATTATATTAGAGGGGACGAATGGGTACCTTAGAAATAATATTTTTTACTAAAATATTAATTGGTACCCTACCAGGAGACCAATGGGCACCTATATAGGGGCCGAATCCACAACTTTTATGCTGGGGTACGAATTTTAGGGGACGAATGGGCTCTGACCCGTTTTAACCACTAATATTTGTTGAGGTAGTTTTACTAATAGACAAAATGACGTCATTACATGCCAAACACACACATGATCAATTTGATCTGCTTCCAATGAAATTCTAAAATTAGAAAATTATTTAGTTGATTACGTGGTACCTAACAATTCTAATGCTCCGAAAATAACTCACATGTTCTATGATATCCAGATCCTAATTATAAATTTAATTAATTCGCAGTAATAGACCTTAATTTCTAGAAGTTACGTATCATCGTTCCATTGAAGCTGGGTGGGTTCGTCGAAACATCTGAAGTCTAGAAGTTCGCAATTGGTACGAATTTTCGGAGCATTTAAGGCGTAACACCGCAAACAATTACTTACAGTCTGTTAAGGGAAAGTTTTGACAGGTGCGAAACAGAAATTGATCTATGAGAGCTGTTACTAGATGCTCACTTAATTTATACCGCGCTAAAAATACAAGTTCGCAAATACATTGTTACATTTTTATTAATATTTGACTTGCTTTTAACGTTCAAACCACTTAGCGGTCTTTAAGTTCTTTTGCGCTAAACGTTTTTTTTTTTTTGCCTTTGCTCTTATTTTTCTCTTAATAGCTGTGGCCCGTTTTATTTTAAAACCATTATTTTGAGGCGAAAATTGCTTTAAGTTAATCTTTCGACTGTACGAGTATTACAATATTAGAACAATCAGTTCAGCTTGGCATCGGAGCATGACCAATACCATCACTATTTTACCAAGTATAGACAAAGTTCACTCGAGCATGTCATGAACCGTCGACACATTTATCAAATAGAAATAGACATAAACATTTGCATTTTAATAGGTGTGCGCATTAGACTGTGTGCACTTGGTAGGTGGTACTATAAAAAGCTAGATAAATGACAGATAGATTAACTACAAGGGTACAAGACATTAAACTGTGGTGATAACATGCCTCGATTAGCAATTACGCTGGTATAAATATTTAAATCTGTTTATAATCGTCTTTAACAAGAACCACGCGATCTTATCCTATTAAATGGTTAATGGTTTTGAAATGGACTCCATTTAATTTAAAGAAATAATAAATGGGAAGAGTATTCATCGAGAATGATTCGCTTATTTATTTGCTTATTTTAATGGCGTTTATCAAGTTAGGTTCCAGAGATCCTCAATCTAACTTCAAAAACTTGACAGTCCTGGATTAAATAGAAATATAAAATACCATAAAAAAATATTGACGAATTAGGTCAAACTAGTACATTAATAAAATTATTTTAATTGTTTTTTTGTCTATTATGGGCTGTTATTCAATATCGCAATCGCTTTGGAAAAACTGAAAACGGCTTTCATAAAGTTGATTCTCCCAGGAACTATGAGAGACTATGTGTCAGGTATAAAAATTGCAACAGTGTTTGAATAATGGGAGTTTGCCACTCCAACGCTTGGGGGCGTACATCACATGAAATTGCATTGAAGCCTTTCTAGTGAACTGTGTGGAGATATGTATTAGTTTCCGGAATGTATTAGAATATTAAAATCTACCCACCTCTCTTTTCTTCCTGAGAATTTATATAATTATCTATCTTCTTTCTGCCTGTCTTTTTCAAAGCGCGCTTGTGCTGAGCGCTGACCAGATGTGATTTTCAATTTGGCCATTCAAATTCAATTTGAATGACAGACTTTAAAATGAGGAATGCAATCCAGTGGAGTGCCGGCTAAATCTCGCATGATAAATATGTACTTTCAGAAGCTCTCATTTTCAAGCGTGCGTCCCAAAAGCATCCGTCAAACGCAACATTTTTCAAAGGTTTCCATATCTTAATACCGGTAATACATTTCTCTTTCACCTTTAGAATTTCCTAACATAAATCTTTTGAATGTAAGAGGCTACCTACAAGCTCAGGTGAATCATAAGTGGATTGTATACAAATTCGGGGCGAAGAGTGTTCAAACTAAATTCCATTTATCCATTACATGTTTGACGGATGAAATGGTTTTATCCGTACTTCACGTATAACTGAATTGTCACGGATCATTTTGACTTTTAGGAGATATCTTGGGTGGTGCATTTTTTGCCTGGTCGACTGTTGTAGGTACTTTGGTTTCAGGATCGATTCCCATTTGCGCTAAATGGTACTTGTAACATAATATCATATTGCATCCTTCACCAAGCCTGGATTTTTGTAACATATAATGTCATGGATTTCCGCAAAGTAAAGCCTGATTCTATAATTTATTTTAGATAAAAGGTAATTCCTAATTAGCGACAAAAACCAAACTGTTCGGGAGACCTGCTTAAATTTTGAAATTGCAGAAAATTGGCCAGACTTCAAGTTTGCCGAAACGTCGCTCATGTCGTGCTTGCCTTTCGGCGAGGACTCACGGAGGCAACTAGACAAGTAATGGGTAGTTCATGGATCAACCTTGGCAAGTGCGGCTTAACCTTGAAGAATAAATCGTGCAGCTGTTATTCTTTATCCACAAGTTTATTTTTCAACTAACCAA
Source organism: Agrotis clavis (assembly GCA_954870645.1). Classification (NCBI taxonomy): domain Eukaryota; kingdom Metazoa; phylum Arthropoda; class Insecta; order Lepidoptera; family Noctuidae; genus Agrotis; species Agrotis clavis. Next base: position 12,914,226 of record OX940935.1, read on the forward strand.
ATGATCAATGGTGTAGCAAAAATAAATGCCATATAAAATCACCAAAGTCAAAGATATAAAAATGCCACATTAACTTAAACGAGATCATTCGACAGATCCCAGCCGTGAGCAAGAAATACAAATGTGCGTAGATAAATGTCCAGGTGATAAAACGCAGACCTAATGACAGTCTGCTGAAAAATGCTCCACTGTAGTTTATATACGTGTGTCACGGACGAAAAATGTGTCTTGTTTTTGTTAAGAAAAGGTCTTTCTTTTATCTGCTGCATGTTTTTTTTTGCCTACCTCATTTATTATGTTAATACTTTTCAGACAACAACATTAAAAAAATGTGTGTTGATTCAGACATGCTTTTTTTAGAGTAGTACTCGTAGTATCATCAAATGAGCCCAGGGTGCAGTGGAAGGATCTGTCAAACTCGTACTGACTAAACTCTACGGTCTTCTTACGATAGCCCTTTACGATCCAGGGTCATGGTTTGGCCCTCGACACGCTGACATGCATGACAGATGGAGTTTTAACTCTGCAGTCAAAGTCGTAGATGAAAATTAAAGACAATTTTTTTTTTTTTTTTTTTAAGTCTTTGTTTTCGTCTTCGAGTCAGGATTCCACTTAGACTTACTCTTCTACCGTGCGCTCTCATTCTGCGTTGTCAATCTATGATTCTTTATAGGGCGCGGTGTTGCCAACCTATGTTCAGACTGGTGTTGCTACGGTAAAACGTCAGCTCCTAATTCGAAATATTTTCTTCCGGCGCGCGACGTATACCTGTTCTATTATAATAAAAGAAAGGAGGTAATACTGTAATATCTACAAAGCAAGTAAGCAGCATTAATTCTAGGTCTCTATTCGCAAATTAATCATATCGAATAGTCAATAGCTCTTCACAGGACACCCATTCATCCTATAGAAGCAAAAGTCGACTACCTAATCCATAAGCCAAGGTCTGACAGACTTAAACAAATTATGATCCCTTAAAGATACTTCATCATAAGTCGATTAAGCCCATTAGTATCGGGATAAAAAGCCAATTTGATCTTTTATAAACGAAGATGTGATTAAGTACGGACGAATTTTCATTTGTACAGTAATGAGTTTATTAGCCTTATTGTTGTCACCCTCTGATTAATTATAGTTGAATGAAAATTAATATCACTTGTTAATGCTTTTAATGTTGCCAACGATTAATGAAAATTAAAAAAAATCCTCATTTGGTTAGACAACTCTACAGTTCTAAAAACAGAGGCTGCACATTTGAATACCAGCTATCATTCAAAATATATATTTATTGACTCTATCATATACCAAAAAAAAACTATTACCTACTTTGTGTAAAAGTCTTATCACCTTATGAACTGACTTTTTGAACCCAAATGCTAAAGTTCAAAAAGTCTGAAGACACAACAAAAGAGCAATGTATGCAGGACAAAAAATCCAGTGTACACGCAAACAAACTATTTGCTTGTTATACAGAGAACGATGTAAGTCCTACCACTGTCAGTGTTTAATGACCAGTCGTAAAAGGATAATACTGTAACATTTTTTTTTTTTGTTTTGCGACTCATACATATATTTCATGAGACCCTGAGTTGGGTCGGCGGCGTCGGCGGAACAAAATATTATTTTGCTTCATCAACTTATGTCGTTTTAAATGGAGTCATTTATTTTTCGGGAGCTTGGTTTATTGTAGGGATGACCGACTGCACTGTTATCATTGAATATGATCATAATATTTTTAATCAAATAAATACCTATTAAAAATGTAAAACTTTGTTCATACAGACGTAGTCATAAAAGTAGACAAGGCGAAAAAAAAAAGAAGTATCGTAAAGGGCTATTAATGGTACACGGATACATGGTGTATTTCAGTCAGTACGAGTCTAACAGTCCGTTCTACTGAACCCAGGGGGAGAGGATTTATTTGAAGATTTAACCATAAAAAATAATCGTAACAAATTATGCTCTATAGTTTTAACCCCATGAGAAAAAGACGTGAGTTTCTGGTCATATACATATAAATGTTATTGTTTTTTTATTTTTATTAACGCAAAAATATCCGACCGTTTACACGCAGGTAATGGATTATCTATAAAATGGGATATTTCAATCCAATATGATTATGCAGGTGGAGTTACAGGCAGAAGCTGGTGTAACAATATGTTTTTTTTTGTCGCGGTAAATTCATCAAATGAGTCACCGCTGGCAGAGCGGGAGGGACTTTCAGACTTGTACTGACTAAAATTCACGGTGTCCTTCAATAGCCCTTTTTGTTCCGGGGTCACGGTAATTCGTAAGTCTCGCGACCCAGCTATAGGAATACTTCGGGGACAGACACCGTTACTAGCTTGTTCAAAGGAGTAAATCAAATCACAAACATAGACAAGATGTTTCCTTAATGTTCGAGTATTTCCTCAGTACTCACCTTTACGAGAAAATTATGTTTCTATTTTCAGGTGAAAATTCAGGTTGAATTTGTATTGTTCAGAACTTAATTTATACCCGAAAAGACATTAAAAAAAATCTCAGAAATAGGAGCTGAGGGCAATGAACGACCTAAACTGAAATTTCTTGTAAATTTTTATTTATGTTTTTACCATTTATTATTAGAATTACATTAGACATAGATAATGCCGTTATTTAGTGTGAGTTACTTGAGATTTTCGTTTACTGGAACTACCTACTTCACAACATCCCCTGTAGATATAATTATGATAATATACTATCAGCTATATAAACCAAGTTTTTCGAATAGTGATCTTTTTCCGATGAACTTCACTCCCGCATCATTTTTGTACGAACTCGGGAAATATCTTAATGTGGAACGACCATGGCATTTCTACTCCAATGAAATTAATCCAATTAAAAAAATGTCGGCTGACTTATTTGGTGACGTAATAAAGTAAAAATGCAAAATGTACTAAGAGGTGAAATTGCTATTTTAGTCGAGATCTCGCATTCTTAAATGTGAGTTTTCATTACTGAGGGTGAGGTTATTTTTGGAATCAAGTGGAACGTAAAATGAGGTAGCTTTTAGCAAAAGCATGTTTACCTCTTTTCATTACACGTCTTAAGGCATAGACTTTTGGTAAGAAGTTGCCTTTCGTGAAATTTTTGTTAATTATCTAAGTGTTCGTTAGGCAAAGTAGTCGGGATTTTCATTTAGAAATTCGTTGCCTTTTTCTTGAATCCAATTACCTCGCCTGACTTATTTGATTAGATTAGTTTTACTTCGATTTCGTTGGGCCCATCGTTAGGGACAAGTGGAAATAGTGAAAAGGATTTCTAGCATTTCATGCCGAGATCTCGAATCTTCCACTATTTTCCAACTTTCCACTAGTTGATAACTTCAGAGAAATATTTTTCAATGCTAACAAACAAAATAATTTTCGTCAATTTCCCGTAATAAAAAGCCGACAGACGAAAATTCTGACATTGAGTATTACGTGTAATCGCAGACATTTCAGTGTCACCGAATAATTTATCGCAGTTGTCATAAAAAACATATTGTATTTTAAAGCTTTTCTGTTTTTAGGTGAGACAATTTATTCCGACAGTGATTTCTCAGACCCAGTTCTTTCAATCTTTACCCTAATCAGTCATAACTGAGTTCATGTATTTTTAACATTCATTAACCCTGTATGATTGTGTATGTAAGCTTAAATATTTGTAAATGCACCTACAACACAGGAGGAATTTCTAGGGGACAACATATTAATAAAATGTTTCCACGAACCTTATATGCATCAGGTATGTTGACGGGCTCGCCGCTCTCGGCAACATAGCCGACGATGCCGCTGCCCCACGGTATCCGGATCTCATCGAGCTGCTCCATCTGTTCAGGGGTTGACTTGGAACAGACGTCAAACAACTTTGACACCAAACACCTGGAAATAACAACAGATATGAACCATCTGTTTGAAATGTTCAAAATGAACAAGTTCCAAAAGTTGAATAATTATGAACATCGTTGAAAATAAGTTAAAATGGGTTTCCGATAGAAACATTTTGAATGGAATAGCCACAGGAATAAAATGTTGGAGTTATCACATATTGACCGTGCGCGGCATGGCACCACATTTTTCAAATAGAATAAATACGACGAGTTTTGAACATCGCAATATCAAATTCTATAGAGGTGCAAATATTTTCGCGTTCCATTTGCTACGAAAAATGCCAAGCTCCATTCATGTTTGAATAAAAAACAATGTGCTTTACTTTTCGATAGCGGTATAAACGTTATTAGCATTATGCCAGATTTGCAAATAAAATAGTTGAACAATGAAGCCCACTACATTTCATTACTATCAGCGGTAGACAAGCAAACAAGGGAGGCTTACGACAGGCATAATCGAATTCCCAGTCCCTCTCGGGGAATTTTCCAATCGGCAAATAGGAAGAAGAATCCGTTTAATAAAACCTCGAGGGCCATGTGTCGTGGCGCATGTGGTCCGCCTACATACAACTGAAGTAAAACTCGATACACGTGACATTTCAAACTATTACAATTCACGGTTCTAATTACGAGATTTATTCGCATGGAGATTATCTTGTAGTGACATTTTGTATGATATCTAGTATTATCTTCTGCATGATTTATGTTCTATGATCGTAGATATGGCCGCTCCCTTGCAAAGTAATTAATGTGATTATGTTAATCGGGTGTACTTATTGTTTGTTTACATACGAGAATAAAACTGACTTCACCATCATTAATGCATTTAATTCCAATACTCTACGAGTAGATACTTATATTGCGCAATACTGACATAAACAAATTGAGCTGCCAAAATACTTCTACCATAAAAGGCAATGCGAAACACCCTTCAAATCATGTATGCTAATTCCGAAGTTCCTTTTCCTAACCGTTCTGTCACACACGAACAAACGTACATCGATACATACATACATCACACAATGACATTACGTCAGCGAATCTTGGACTCCCCAGGAAGCCTCCTCTTTAAGAGCGCACTCAAACTCAATAAACCCTCAGACGGAGGCTTAAGTGGCGACTACACATGTAACTTCATTTTCGTTCAGTCAAATTGAATAATTGGATAAGCTTTATAAGAGAAACACGTTGACGGCTTACGTACACTTAAATGTGGAAGGATATAGTGGGTATTAAGTTAATGAAAAAAGGATTCTTTTTGGCTTTTGTCGAATGTTTGGTTAAGTTGACCTAAACGTACTTGAAAGACTAAAAAGGCTTTTTCTCAATTACGACCTTTTCTTATTTTATTTTTTTTATTGTCCAAATGCGACAATAGCAGTTCATTGTTATTTTTCTAGATGACCATTGAATGGAGTATTGCCAGTTAGCTATATTTGTTGCCAATTTAAACATTTTTCCAACTGTAAATTGGTCCTTTGAGGCGTCTAAAGGTTTTATTACGAAAATTAATATATCATAGAAAGGACCACCGAAGGACGTCGTTTCGTCGAAAGGTTATGAGTAGAAATAACTTCATTTGGTTGTAAACCATTAAGGTAAATTGTAACATGCCAAAATTAATTAATTTTGCCGTACAAATGTTTGCAATCAACCTTGGCGGCCAAGTAAAAATATTGCTTTTTGGCGTTTAAATAATATATTTATACGACACTATAATAATTGGCATACCAAGCTGTATTATTATTGGAAAAAAGAACTTTTTCGAAAAAAAAGAAACCTACTTCAAAACCAAACACAACAAAGTGTAAAATAACTTGTTTTCTTTTTTCTTTCGGTGTCTTTGTTTTTTATTTCATTGCCTATGGCCACCGACTTCCGAAAGAAAAGTTGTGTTACACTTTTTGTGTTTAGTTTTGAAGTCGGTTTGAAGAGTTTAAGCATGCAAAGCAATATTTATGATAGCCAACTGAAGACACGATAAAAAAAGCAATAACATAAGTAAGGCAATAAAATCCTTGTTACTATGACAAATGCGAGCCCATACGGCGCAGGATATAACCCTCCAAACTTCATCGGTTGTTTCATTCCGTTATGATTTCCGCATACAGGGTTTCGTTTGACCTTGACTTTCGGAGGGTTGGCAACTGTTTCGACCGAGGTATTCCTCGTAGCGCTCCTGTTTTGAAGCGCTCCCATCTAAGCGCTCCTGTTTCATTCCTCCAAGCGCTCCCAATAGGAGCGCTTGGAGGAACGATTAAAAATATTAAAATTTATTTCCTCGAAGCGCTCCCATGATTAACTTTCGAATAGAGATGGGACTATACTAACTGAAATTATCGATAATAACTAGAACACATTGTTATAATATACAACTAGCGGCCCGTCCCGGCTTCGCACGGGTTTGGTATTTTTTTTTGTTTGTTTTATTGTAAATCCTTTAGTCCAGGGTTTTTCAACCTGTGGGTCGCGACCCCCTGGGGGGTCGCGAAGCTTCTCTAGAGCAGTGGTTAAAAGTTGAGAACCTTACATTTATCAAGCTCTATTTCAATTTAATATGCTAAAATTTTTCCGCCTCGCTACGCTTGCCCATTAATGAAGGGTATGCTTGTGAAGGTAAAAAGAAGTGAACTTTTTTAGGTCACTTTTCAATGAAAACTTGTCCTAAGTTGGTGTAGAAATAGTAGATTTACTGTCACACGCCGCGCTCAGTCTTCAAGTCTTTAATTTTTTAACCGACTTCAAAAAGAAGGAGGTTATCAATTCGACGGTATGTTTTTTTTTTTTTTGTGTTTGTTACCTGATAACTCCGCCAATTGTGGACCGATTTTCAAAATTATTTTTTTGTTCGAAAGGAGATACTTCAGGAGTGGTCCCATTGTCACTATATCAGGATCTGATGCTTGGATCCTGGAGGAATCGAGGGCAACCCTCAAATTTTATAGGCCCACACATCGTTTTTCGCAAATTTTATGAAGTAATTTAAGTATCTGCGTATGGCAATCATCATCTCATGTAGCTGAGCTGATGATGGAAGATACAACGTAAGGAATTGGCATCGACTGATTTGGTAAATTATGTTTGTGTTCGCATATCTCCGGAACTACAAGTCCGATTTAAGTAATTCTTTTTTTGTTGTACTAGGTATCGTTCAACTTAGGGAATACTGCAAGTTTCATCAAAATCGGTTCAGTAGTTTTCGAGATAGGGAATGAAAGTAAGAGATTTTTAACGATGTTATTACCGGTGTTACGGATTACAAAATTCTAGTGCTCATGTAAGAAAATTATGTACTCGTATTTGACAAGAATTGTGGTTGAATATTTAAACTAAAAAGATTAAAATAAAAACTTTTTCAAAAAAAATGTAACCGCCTTCAAAAACAACCACAAAAAGGGGTAAAATAACCTTCAAAACTTTTCTTTCGGAAGTCGGTGGCAAAAAAGACAATGAAATTAATAAAAAAAGTCACCGACTTCCGAAAGAAAAGTTTTGAAGGTTATTTTACCCTTTTTTGTGGTTGTTTTTGAAGGCGGTTACATTTTTTTTTAAATTAGTTTTTATTTATCTCGCTTTTAGATTAAAACTTGTTTTGTCGTACTACGGAAACGTTTAACTTTTAGAGTACTCTGCGTTCAATCTTCTTTGTAGATTTGGCTTTTCATAGTCCAGAAATCTATAAATTTTTGAGCTCGCTGCGCTCGCTCTTTTAAAATATATTTTAAGTTTCCATGACCTAATGACCTCGATTTTTATACATAATTCATTTTTCAATAATGCTTTTGTGGAAACTACTATTGAAAAATGAACTACGCAACGAGCGTACTCTTACCGTTTACGGACTTAAAAACTTATATTTATAGTAAAAAATGAGTGTATACTCCTGCTTTGAGTTTTTCTTCTAGGAGGCGGTATGGAGATGTCGGTGCACAGTTACTCGCACTAGACTGTTTTTTTTTATTCAAATTTTGGGGCGGCAAGCTGTACAGGCCCAGGGCGCCGACAATTTTAAATTACGCCACTGCTTGTAGATCATAAAATTTTTGCAGGAGTCGAACCAGCAACACGCAGCGCAGCAGTGCAATAGCTCAGCCACTTTGCTAACCGTGCCGTCAAAATTGAATGCTTGAAAAAAGCAACGGGTAGGGGGTCGCGAAATATTTCTTCATACTAAGGGGGTCGTGCCATGAAAAAGGTTGAAAAACCCTGCTTTAGTCCACCAAATAGATGAATATAATCTGCCGACATATGTAGGGGAAAGGTGTACGAGATGATCCGTTGAGGGAAGATGATCCTTTGATATTGCAACGAAGCCAGTAGCGTCATCTAGTTGTTTTTAATGGTAAAACGTAGTCCCCGATATTCCCCCGCCTCAGTCAAAAGTAGTGGTGTCGAGAGTGGCAATTAAATTTTTTGAGAAAAAAAACAAATATTCCGTGACTTTGATCTAACGTAATGGTGAGTTGAAGTTTTTATCTAATTTGTTCTAGGTACTTTATTACTAGGTTGTGGTATTAGTTAGCTTTGAATATTGCTCTATTTTGTTTTTTTAATAGCATGGTAACAGTTGAAAGCACATAGTTTAAGTTATCGAACATTGAATAAAAAAGTTTATGTTGGGGCAAGATGATTATGTTACCGGTGTACAAGATGATCCCCACGGATCTTCTTGTAAACCGGTAACATACCTACTATTACGGTGTTATTTTTAACCTTTTTATGTTATTATGTTTAAGTTCATATATTTTTGGTTAAGACTATGCCTCGTAATTATAAAAAAAAAACTAAACGCGGATTGTGGTCAGAACACTCCATGATCAAAGCACTGGATGCTGTTAAAAATGGTATGCCATATAGCACAGTTTAGATTGCCTGTATTATCACTAAAAACGCGGGCTAAAGTCAAAAATAAGGTGACTGTCAGTACAATCAAATATAAAGGTGAAAAAATAAACCGAGATGATGGTTTTATGTGGGTTATTCTCTTCCTGGATCCTGGGATCATCTTGGACACCGGGGTGTACAAGATGATCCTTTGACAACGTTTTAAAAATGTGTTTTTTTAATAGTAAAGCATCTAAAAAATTAAAATTTTGAGTATGCCAACAATAAGATAAATAAATTTACTATGTATATACGTATTTACATTCGCGCTAAGTAGGATATCTTTTAATCTACAAGCAATCTCCCTTAAGGGAATCATCTCGTACACCTTTCCCCTACCTATTCATATTTTTTTATTGTTTAGAAAGCTTATGATTTCTTTCCATTATGTTTCCCATTATTACCCCCCTCCCCGCACACCTCAATGTTTTGTCGGAAGTTTTTCGTAGAATTATGGCAATGAGTTGTCTATCGTTTACGTCAATGGTAGAAATGACTTTCCTTGTCCTAGGCGAGGCGAGAGAGTGTCAGACTCTTACTGACTAAAACCACCTACTGACTAAAATCACCCGCTCTGAGCCGGGACCCAGTAACGTATTGCGCTCATACACATAAGAGTGCCGAAAGCAAAATGATATTATTCTCTCAATTTCGTAATTTGGTTAAGCAACTTCGATGTCAATGTTGCACACATGAGTTTTTAAAAATAAATATCGATATAATTCATTACGTTTACTTCATGCTTTTCCCTATTTTTGAACGTGGGAGCGGTTCGAGGAAATAAATTTTAATATTTTTAATCGTTCCTCCAAGCGCTCCTTTTGGGAGCGCTTGGAGGAATGAAACAGGAGCGCTTAGATGGGAGCGCTTCAAAACGGGAGCGCTACGAGGAATACCTCTTTCGACCTACTCGCGACTCTGGGGAACTTTTAAGTGTCATTGTTCACTCATTATTCAGCCGGTGTCAATGTTCGGGATTACGGATTTTATGTCGCATGCTTTTGGAAATAAGAAACTACACTATTTCAAAGGACTTGTAATGTGGTAAAGGAGACTGTAGTCTTTTTGTAACATTAGAATAGGGATAGTTTTCAACATGAAAGCCTCCGGATATAATTCACAGCTAAACAAAAACAATTTTGCTTTTAACCTTTCTATAAAATATTATGATTTAGGACCTTGAAACTAGTTCAAGCTAAAAAAATTCATTAAACCTACTGTTTTAAACTAACTTTAATGCAATTAAAACAAGTATGCAATATATAGCAGAAAAAAATAAAATAATGTAATGGAGAAAATAGTAAAAATTTTTTTTACTATTTTCTCCGTTACATTGATCTTAAATGACCTTGACATTGACAGTGTCCGTTGTAATTGTATCGCGTCTGTACGTTTAACATATTCATCAAAGGTCAGTTAGGCTATAAATTATCTTTACGAAAATGAAGGGTTTCACCAAAAATAACAATAAAAAATATATCATAATATGCTTTGCATAGTCATAAATATTTTTGGATCACAACTTAAGTATGTTATAAAACGCTGAATTATCTCCGTCTTTCTGTTATGTTTTTCGTATACTTAAAGTCCATAATACTTAAGTTATAAATAATTATACCTTTATCATAATATCAAGTTATTTCAATCATCGATAAGAGTAGCGGAAATCGTTTTGCATTTTGTAATCAATAATGTATCGTTTGACTTCTGTTTCACATTTCCGATCTTACGTCACTAAGATTTCCAGATGACTAGCCACAACATAATTGTATTAATTACTGTGATAGACGCGGGTACCACAGGTTACCTATAGGGTAAAACTTAATAAAATGCGATTTCATTCTAGCACTAGAACTTACTCGGAACCACATGCGAGGGTGGCCGCTGTTGGCGTACAACATGGCCGAGGCCGTGGGCCATGTTGTACGCCAAAAAAAAACTAGGGCGTATTTCCAAATCTACTTTCTCTTCTTTTCTGTGCTATTTTAAGGCTAAAATTAAACTCATTTGTAAAAAAATAGATAAACGTATTTTTCTGTACTTATACGACCTTTAATACTTAGATATGGCTATTCGCAATAAAAATAGATCGACCTACATTCATTCAAGGACTTTAATTAAGTTACATTTTTCCCTCAATAGATTCCACCGGTGCGGTGGCGTGGGATGTTAATCCTACGAACGACAGTCTTTTACCTTTTTGCTACATTTAAATGGCAATGAAATAAAACAATGAAAACGACAATTCTATTCGTGGTGTTCAGGTGAATAATTGAACGATCGTTAGTACCTATCGGTCGGTCTACCGTTAATTAATTAGTACCACTACGATTGGCCACAACCACATATCGCCGATAGCGATTGTACGAAGAGAAATTGCCAAATAAGCTCGTTGTATCGCCCTTTATTCAAAATACGTATAAAAGATAAAATATAAATAACCGTATTGCGTATTGGATTGACGCCAAAAGCTATATAACCATGGTAGCTAGCCGGCTTTGTTCTTCTAAATATTCCATAAGATTTATGGAATTGAGGAACAACCATGGATCATAAAGCGATAGAGATCAGTATCGCCTTAATTTTGTATAAAAGGAATCTTTTCTAATCCGACACAGAATCTTAGGTACTTCATTTTCTCCGATCATATGATTACAGAAGGTTCAAATAAGGAGTTCCTAAACGATGGCAATGTGATGTAAAACTTGTTTGGACTAAGAAGTCTTTCTTTTTAAAAGGTCCTCGGTAACAACCCTAAATAGGAACGTGGGCCCTTGAAGGCCTTGAAGGGCTTGATTATTTTAAGCACAAGAATATCTTCCACGAAATTAAATGGGAAACGTGCGATCGAATATTACGTTATTGAAATTACATTAAACGCCCCGTCTACAAATCAATTAGGAAAATTACGTGTACCTTTCAAATTACGTTGGAACTCGTGTTATTAATATGTCGTTCTATTTGGTTTAGATTTTGATGGAATTATTCTTGGATATTAATGGTTTCGTACGTCTTACGACAGCGGACTAATTGTCAAATATATAGAATTTCAGACATAGCTCAGCCACACTTCATCCGAAAATCAACCTTATTCTGTAAAGCTAATTGCCATAGGTATACCTGGGCTATGTGAAAAAAATGCATCATACAGATAAGAATATTAACTTTAACTCAATAAGTTGAATTTTGGGATGAATCGCGACTGACCTAAGTTATAAAAATGGATTAGATGTTCTAGTGCCTTTCAATTTCATTTTAGCTTAAGAATTATTTCGACAAGTGAAGCACTAATTCACGGATACCACAACATTTATTGCACGACAGAAAAACATGATATAAATTTCACAGTCGAGACTACAATAGACAGGTAACCCACCAGCCGGTCGCTTTGACCACAGAAACTTATTTCCTCGTGTCTATTTTTTACTTTTAAAAGTTTCTTTGTGTATCTTTTGCCCGCAGATAAAAGGTTGATTTGGATTTCTAACTACAATTATAATAAAAACAATATCCAACTCCAAAAAACATCGAAATATATCAGAGATGATACGCCCAAACATTTGAACTCTGTAAATCCATTCCTCATCAATTAAAAATAACTAATCGATAAAGACATTTTACAACGGCTTTCGATATTTCAGAAGCTTTAGCATGCGTATAACAGAATTTAATTAAATTTCCATTGCCTACAATTGCATAATATGTTTAAAACAAGGCGTATTCGGCACGTCGTTAACCCTGAACTGCAAGTGAATCTCGGGAACTGGACATTTCCCCCGGGCCTTCGGCCACTTCCGATGCCCCGCATTTTAACGGTTCTGCGGAAAATCTTTAATATTCACGACCGAGATATTGGCTCAATGTTCTCTAAACTGCCAGTTTTTAAGTTTCGTTCCACTTTTACGCCTTAATAAGACGATGCACAATATCGCAAATAAATTAAACGTAAAACTGCCTTTTTGTATCGCTTCATAAAACTACAAAGGTCAGAAACACTTTTACTGTTCAAAGTAATTTAAGAGTCGCACGCAATACGCAGATCGCATTGAAGGAACGAAACTTTATAAGTTTGTGTTTCACTCCTTTGTGCGATATTCCATTGTTCAATAGACTCGTAACAAGTCAAGAGCAATCAAGTAAAACATTCACCAAAACCTTCCAATAATCAAGAGGCAATGTTCAAACATCTGAAACGTTACATCTCCGCTGTCAAAATAAATTGCACGCCAACGCCTCAGAGGGTGTATGAAAACAAAGGCTCCTTGGGGCCTGTCGCGTGACAGCGAGTTATATCAGGGATATACTGGCCTGAACAGACATGCTGCAGTGATCAGTAATTTTGTCGCATCGAGCTCGATACAGCAACCGATCGCGAATCGCAGGAATTTCTATGAAAAATCATGATTTCAACACGATTAAAACACAGCAGAACTGATAATTAATTATTTGAATGAATCACGATAAAGTAAGCGGTTCAAGCTAGACCTCAATTCATGATAAAACAATCGCTGACACACCTGTGAATTAGCGATGGTCACCGATGGAAATGTCGCTCGAGACGCACTAGACGCAGCATTGATGTAGTCGTAAAATCGACTAAAAATCGCAAGTCTGCTAAAAACCCTAACACACGTCTCTTGGCAAAACACTAGAGAATCGAGCAACCACTTTGTTCATGAACCGGGAACGAATACATGTAACGCAAAGACTGTAACTGCAGCCGAGATATGATGGCAGATGTAAACGGCTCGGGAAATGTGCTCTTCGAGTACTGGCATATTAAATATATTTATTGGCTTTGGAATGGAAGCTTGGTCGATTCCCTTTATGTCGAGTCCCGTTACGTCGAGCCGAAAACCTTGTCTCGCTTCTATTACCCCTATGTCGAGTTTAGTTTTCTGCCCCGTTTCTATTCCCTTTATGCCGAGTTTATTTACCACGCTTCTATTACCTTTATGTCGAGTTTAATTAAATCATATTTTAGAAGTACAGTCACGTCCAATGAAATGAATACATGCACATAATTTAGAATTATTAATGATTGGAATTGTTATTAGGAGAACTTGGGATCCAAGAGCGAGCGAAGCGAGTTCGGGACTTGTGGGCACCCCGACACGGACAGGTTAGGTTCGAAGGGGATGGCGGGGTCTGAAAGACCCCGCCATCCCCTTCGTGTTAGGTTACTTTAAACCATGCACGCAGAAATAGGAGCCCCGCGGAGCGGGGCTCCGTTGAACTTCCTTTTTTAGGTAATCTTCATCTATACTTGTATTAATATTATTATGTTTTTATGCCATTGGCTTTTAATTTACATTCCTGACTGTACTTGTTCACCAAACTCGACATAAAGGTAATAGAAAGCGTAAAATATCAATACTTTGGAGAACAATAGACTTCCAGACTCGACGTAACGGGACTCGACATAAAGGGAATATATCGGAAGCTTTAGTATTGTTGAGTTTGTGATTTGAGCGATTTATATAGCATATTCGTAGCTTTTACTACTTAAAAATGTAGCCATCTCGTTATGAAGTTCAAGACATCGGCCTGTCCTGGCCTGTCCTGCCGTAGGACAATTTGGGAGTCAGATAATGGTAGATGGAAGAGAATCCTCTAAGAAAAGTTGCCGAGAGACTGTAGAAGGAGTGTTGGCAGAACTGCGGCTTGATAGCAAGATCGCGGATAAGACCTGGAATAGACTAATAGACAAAGCATTAAGAAGGAGACTGACAATGATAAACCTCAACGTTAATACTCGGTCAAGCATTTACAAAAGAGAAAATCAACACTAAGTTTCGTTATAATTTTGCAGAATTGCCACAATGTTAGGGTAAACTTTAACCATACCAAAACAAATACTTTGATTCCCAAAGTACCGCTTCGTGTCTTTAAAAGCTGTAAAATGACTAATACCTGACAAAATGAAGTCAGCCTGACCGTATAACGGTTGGCTAACCCTAATTGCATCCTAAGAGTGTCTTCGTCACCACTTTAACAGTTATTTGTGCAGCATACTGTATATTATATTGCTATAGATACATTGAACGTGTAATGTCGGCACGTGGATTAAAGGATTGGCTCGGTGGCCATGTAAGAGAAAATTAGTTTGTAACTAAGATGTAGATATATATACGTAAAGGATTCTTTTTCTCACGTATGAGTTGAATTTTTGTCATTTTGCGAGACAACGTAAACTCGATTATTATATGGGAGGACGTGAGAGATTTTTTTGCTTTTTGCTCTTGTTAGAGTGACACGCGTCGTTGAATGTTTCATGGAAGCCTCCCACAGTCGGCGCCTCCTACGCCAAAAAAGTGAAAAGAATAGAACGCAAAAGTCTGTTACCTAGAAATACGAAATTAAATAATTATCATACTTAGAAACCGTTTACAAAGAACCACAACTAATAACAAAAAATTAACGAATGAAATATATTTTTCCGTCTCGTTATAATTCCAAACGCTTCCATATCAGATTAAAATTAAAATGGTAAATTATCATAATTGTATTTATGTTTACATTTAGAACAAATTACCATCTGATATGCTAATAGGCGCATGTTATTCGGGCTATTTTCAGCAGAACATGGTAAATAATTTGCTCTCGACTTTGTAATGTTAATGAAAACCACGATCTTTTAACTTTCTACGTTACTTATTCGTCGGCGTTTACAATTAGAAGGCTGACTAGTTTATTTTTAATTGTGAATAGAGGAGTTGCGGTGAACTCTCGAAAATTCATTTTACTGCCAGTACGAAATTTAAAAGCCCCTTTTACGTCACGGAGAGTATTTAGGTAGGTATTAACTTGTGACACGTTTCCGCTATCCTTTCCGCCTTTTTCATGATGGCTGCCAAACTGAGTTACGTTTAATTTCCTTGAAGTTTTAATGCGACAGTTGGTAGTTGTTATACTAAAATTACACGACATGTGCCATTGCTTTCTGTTTTTAGACTAAAAACCCTCTTGTTGGTAAGACAATATTAAAATACAATAATATTTACGACGCTACTGCAGCACATTTCGCTGCAATGCGCTGAAATCGTTTAAAACTTGGCGCTAATGAGATAATAATGCTAAAAGCTCGTTATGTAGGTGTTAACTGCCTTTATACTTGCAAAATCTATTATTCTTTGCTTTAAAATAAAATTGCTTGTAAATAGTGTGATGATTCGCGAAAATCTTTTAACACTGCTTTTGCTTAAAATGTTGTTCTATTTTCAAATAATTGCTAACAATTTTATGTTTTTCTTTAACAAAAACATCTAACAACTTACTCATCAAAGAAAAATACGAATGTAGTAGCAAAATATGCCTCTAGGTATCTTCTACACAACACTGCCTATTACAGTCGAGACAAACCAAAGACAACCTGTCATTTAATAGCAACATAGTAGCATTAATTGCCGTTTTGAGAACACATACCGCCTAGAGAACAGTAATTAGGATTGACTCAAACTTCCCATGGGAATACGATTTATCCTTCCACACAGATACCCACTATTTGGGGTTTTCCCTGTGACTAATTATATATGATTAATGATACATAATAGACAAAAAGGAGTTTGTTATAGATATGTAATGATATTTGTGACCAAATGAGCAATGATGATTTTTCAACCCGCAAGGACTTTGACTTGACCCCTTTGACACTCCACGGTTTCAGAAATTTACACGAATCTTGAAATAACAACTTGAAATAAGTTTTGATACAGATAACTGGACTAATGAGCTATAGTTTATAACAGGAGACAGTTTATAACAAAGTTGAAATGTAGTTAAAACTAGTAGACGACGACTTTTAACGATCACTGACCTGTCATCATGAAATCGTACATGAAATATGAAAATGTTTTAGAAAATCAAGCGTAGGCCTTTTTCTGTATGAAATCAAACATAAAACAGACTAAAATTGTTTTAAGTTCGAATTTTTCGAATCAAATAGAAACAAAATTAATTCAACGATTTTCCTGTACAAAAATCAATATTCTCAGAATATTGATTTTTTAAGGCTTCAATTTTGGATATTTCAGATCCAAAAAAGTGGTGGGCAAAAATTTAAAATACATCCATGTATTTTAAATTTTTCATGGACTCAGATCTATGTAGGTCATATTATATCTCACCTATATTTGGCTCCATGATTCTAATGTATAACATTAGAATCAATTAATGTGAAAATCAAAAATGACAAGACCCGTTAAGAGAAACGCTTTGAACTTCTAAAACATTTAGATTTTTATTTTTAAAGACGTCACCGAAAAGTAAAGACATTACGGATAATAATGCGAAAGAAAATTGTTGTTACGGTTGGATGCTTTAATTGAATATTATTTCCTTTCCATTTATTTGATTTTATTCTTTTAATGTACTTCGGTATGATAACAAAATAAACGATACCTGAGGAAGAGAGATCTTTGTTATAAAGAATTTTTCGCTCCATAATTTCGTTCGACGAATAAAACATTGAGAATTTGGTACGAGTAAAAAAACAGAAACCACAGAGCTTTCTAATGGTAAAGCACCTTAACGGCGAGTACAAAACGAATTTCCATGCAAAATTCCATTTTAGAGAAAACCTCAAAGGGGTTAGAGCTGTTGAGAAAAAAAAATATACGAATGTACAAAACACTGAAAATATTTTATGAACGTTTTTGTACTCGACTCGGAATAGAGGCTGTAGAAGGACCACGACGTATATGCACCAAGACACGTATGAAGGCTTTTTTGCTTTTAACGCCTGCGATACGCATAAACGTGGATGAGCACATAAAAAGTTCGTACCAGCAGTAAAAGCAGCAGGTTTTTATTGTACTTTCAATGTTTTATTAATGCATCAGGAGTAGAAAATTATATTTTAAATAGGTAGGTAGTCTATCCGGATTTCATGAACTACGTCGAAGCAAACATCCGTCACCTCTCGGAATAACACAAGAAATCCATAATCAATACAAGGAGAATACATTTGCAATACATAATGTATTGTGTTCATGTTTGTTATGAACTTTGTCAATATGTTAAGTGCATCCGCTGGTCGAAGCCACGTTGAATACAAACTACTACAAAATTACGTTAGCTCCCAGACCAATATGGTGTATGCAAGTGGTCTCCATTTGACACAACTATGCACAGTCACGATATTAATTTAACTTTCAGACAGTTGGCCATTCTTTGCGAAGCTTAGTAGTTGTTCTCTAGAAAGTGTGTTAGAGCATGCGAATTTAAAAATTCTATTCCGAAGCGGTCTTAGAAAAATATGTGTTAAATGAGGAAACGTTTTTGCATTTGTCTAATAAAATAAAAAATGCCATGCTATTATTTAATCATTTCGAAAGTTTGTTCAGACAAATAAATCGTAATTCAGATTTTTAACATAGGTACGTATTCAAGCTTTTTACCAATGTTATCAAAATTTATAAATGGCAGCCAACTAAGACTGCCCTTAAATACAGACAAAAACCAGACAGTACAACTTTCTACATTAAAACAGTTCCAAAAAAGTTGTGATAACCTCTATTCATGAACAACTTCAGTTGTCTTGAACATAACCATTATTTTATGAATATAAAACTGTTCATAAAGTTTTCAACCCCTGTTCATTATGCAGCCAATAGAACGGCAACGGCAGTGTCATCCAAGGGTTCAATCGATGAAGGTCATTCACCGAAGCCGTCAGGCTATTAATTTTCGTAATTAAATTTGACCCTTCAGACAACGAAATTCACTTTGACGTCTAGACGTAATTATCACCTTTCCAGTTTCCTAGCTTTTCGCAGTTTCCTAGCAATTTCATTACCTTTAAATCCTCTTATACACACAGTCATATAAGAAAGCTATTAGAATTAGAGGTGAGATGACAAAACTTCGTAATAATTTTAATCCTGGGATGTGTACAGAACATAAAAGATCGCTAAACGTAGAATTTCCAGTAATGACGGCAGCGTGTGATTGTGTGGGCACATACAATATTGACAATGAAATCAGAGCAAGGCTGAGCAAAATAATAATATTGCAAAATGCAGAAGTTTCAATAAATTTTAAGGCAAAATTGAAGGTACTTACATACATGTGAGACGAAATAAATATTTAAATGCATATTAGGTCTGAGTGAAGTTATAAGAAATTCAAACATGATGTGTGTTCTCTTATGATAAATAATTTGATGAGTGCTTGTAAAGGGGAATGCATTCAAAAAAAGTTTGATGAACGTCTAGACGTAAAGCAAGTCATGTTTTTATTGGTTGAAGAATAAAACCATTAATAATAATAATAATAATAATAATAATACTTTATTTTCATTATTGTTTAACAAAAGTAGTGAGGCCCTGCCTCCTGTGCTAGGTATATTACCTGTGTTACAGGAGCCAGTGTCTTCTCCCTTTACATGATGCAGGTTTATGAAATAAATTTTAATCAAAACTAAACACTTTTACCTAAATATAAAATGAAAATGAAAACTTAAATTAAAATAACAAACAGAACAAAAGATGAAAACACAACAAAAAACAAACTTGAAAAACATTCCTTCCGTGGAGTGGTGGTGTAGGTTACTCACCTAGAGTAACCTACCAAGAGTGTATGGTGTAGGTGTGTAGTGTTAGTGGGTGTGAGTGTTATAGAGATGCATGCTTGTTTGTGTAGGGTGAGGTTGAAGATGCTTGTCCTATTCAAATCAAATCAAATCAAATCAAATAATTTATTTGCATAATACAGGTATAAAAGATGTTACAAACAGTTATAGAGTGCACTGTATCATTACCTAATTAGATGTGCAAATATTTATATAATCTTTAGGCAATCTGATGTTTCTAATAACATTACTTAATATTACAAAATTATAGAATTATCCTGCTCGAAAAGAAAAGCTAATTATAACATATTTAGTGTCAGAGCTATACACATGTCAAAGGATAAAAAAAAGAATATGTAGAATGTCAAGAGAGTTACAATTATTCATGTCGTGGTCAATAAATTAAATTAATCATTAAATACATTAAAAATATAACATTAGTTAACATAAAAATTAGGTACATAAAAGTTATTACTGCATGTCACACTACTTGTTAGTGTAAGTATCTATCTATATCTTTATCCTGTAAGTACTCCTTGACGCTATAATAACATTTATTTATTAGGAGTTTGTGTATCTTCGACTTGAATTGGTTAACGGGTAAAGTTTTGACAAAATCGGGCAGCTTGTTATAAATTAAAGATGCCATGCAGAGAATACTTTTATTAATTAGTGCTGTTTTCCCATAAGGTATTTCAATTTCTAGTCTTTTTTTGTCACGTAATTGTCTATAGTTGCTTTTAAACGCAGTCTTAAAATAGTTGGGATTTGATTTCACAAAAACGTTAAGTGCATAAATGTATAACGAAGGGAATGTCAGAATTTTTAATGTTTTAAAATATGGTTGACAGCTAGTAGTATTGTCCACATTACACATAGCTCTTATGCATTTCTTTTGAGCTTTAAATACATCTTCCTTATCGACTGAGCTACCCCAAGATATAATTCCATATCTTAGAATAGGTGCAACAAGTCCATGATATGCAGCTAATAGAGCTTCTTTATTGACAATTTTTGACAGTTTGTAAAGAGCAAATGAGGATTGATTAATTCTTTTGCATACATTTTCGACATGTGTTTTCCATGACAGTTTATTGTCTATTGTTATTCCCAGAAACTTTGTACCTGTCACGGGATGTACAGTTTTGCCTTGGTAACCAACGTTTATATTTAACGGTTGATTTCTTTGGTGAAAATGAATAATTTTAGTTTTTTCCATATTTATTTTTAGATTATTTTCGTTTAACCAATGTATAATCGTATTTAATGTTTGGTTAACTATATGCTCATAATCCTTCTCCTTTTCACCCTTAAGAGTATATTAAGTTATTATGAGTTTATTTTAAGAGTAGTTCGGTTTGCTTATAGTCAAGCTTAAGTAGCCAAGATTTAAGCTTATCTCTAGCTTCCTTCTTTGTAAGTAAATTGACGTTAAGCTCTTTGTTAGCCCTATTGTACAAATGATTTGACAAATAATTATGTTGCCTTCTTGCTGATGCAGTTCGGCATTTTATCAGTGTACAGATGTTACGTAAGGTGCGTTTTTTAAAGACAGTTTTATTGTGTGGCGTAATAATGTGGTGCTTGATAACAATGTCTAAAATAAACATCTGCCGTACTGTTAACACTTGACATTTTTCATATAATTCCACAGTGGGGAACCTAAATGGCCTAGATGTCATTACCTTCAAGACAGATCTTTGGGCCCTTTCAAGTCGAATCATATACGTCTTACATGCGCCACCCCATACTCGAATACAGTATGCGAGGACTGATTGTGCAAGTGCGTAATACACAGTTCGCAACAGCTCAAAGTCAGCTACGTCTCTGAGTCTTTTAAAAGTCCAAATTAATTTTCTGATACGCGAGGTAGTAAGGTCTATATGCTTGCGCCAGTCTAGTTTTTCGTCCAGAATCACTCCTAAATATTTAACTGTTGCCGATTTCCCTATAGCCGGACATGAGCAGGTTGCATTATCCTGAGGTGAGTTACACACGTGTAATTTTATATCAATTTTTTTAGGACTGACTTTGGAGAAACTGAATTGAACTTGAGTTGATTTCGAGGGATTCGCAGTTAAAAGATTGTTTTTTAGCCATTGACTGACCCTAAGCAGACCCACCTCAGCATTTTGTCTGACCTCGTCCCAGGTCCCTCCGTGAAACACAAGAGCTGTATCATCAGCATACGTGTAAATTTTCCCTTTAACTAACGACTGCTGACACAAATCATTAATGTAGATCAGAAAGAGACTCGGGCCAAGTATACTACCTTGTGGCACGCCATACAATACGCGGGCGTCTGAGCTAATGAGTTCCCCAATCTTCACTCTCTGTGTCCTGTCGCAGAGAAAATCTCTGTAGATTCCCAGAGCATTTCCCCGAATGCCGATTCGCTCCATTTTGTCCACAAGCAGAGAAATCGAAACGGTGTCGAAAGCTTTGGCCAAGTCGAGGAAGATACCAACGCATTTTTGATTGGCATCAACACAAGACGATATATGTTCTACAAGTTGGCTTACAGCATCCTCAGTGCTCTTTCCCTGCCTAAAACCAAATTGTGTATCTGATAGGATCTTATTATGCTCTAGGTAGCACACTAACCTACTGTTCAATACTTTCTCAAGTATTTTTGAAACTGTCGAAAGTACCGAGATTGGCCGGTAGTTCTCGACACCGTCTTTAGATCCACTCTTGTAAACAGGAGTTATAAGTGACTTTTTGAAAGCTCGTGGGAAAATGCCCTGAGCCATGCAGATCTCTATTAGCTTTGTTAGTTGAGGAACAAGGACATGTCTAGCTTGTTTGAGTAGTTTTACTGGGATGGAATCCCAACCAACAGCACAGTCATTCTTCAAATTAAGTATTAATGTTTCGATTTCAGCTTCATCCGGAGGAATTAATACAATAGAATTTAAATTAGATGGAATGTCAGTTCTATAATGTAACGGGTTAGAGTTGGAGGAGTTAATTATATTATCTGCTAGTTGTTTGCCGACGTTAGAAAAATAGTTGTTTATATCATTTATAGAATTTGTGTTATTTGTATTTATAAGATTATTAGCTACTGTTTTTTGTTTTTTCTGTTGTGTTATGGTTTTAATCGCTTCCCATTTTTCTTTAGTATTTTTTGCGCTTTGTAGAAGAGATCGTTCGTAGTTCATTTTTAACTTTCTGAGCAATGTGTTGCAAAAATTACGATATCTTTTATATGTCGTTTCAAATACGTGGTTGTTAGGGCTAGACGAAAATTTTTCATGTAGCCTGTCTCTATGGCGAATGCAGCGGAGTAGTCCGGGGGTCAGCCAAGGCTTCAGAATTGTTTTGCGATTAGGTTTTTTTTGTGTTATTGAATGTATTTGAAGAGCTGTGGAGATTTTTTCAATAAAAAGAGTGGCAGCGTCGTTTGCATCTGCTTCGTCATTAATGAATGAGAAGTCTGCTGATTCTAAGTGTTTGACCACAGCAACATAATTTACCTTTGTTAGGAGGTTGGTTTTATAACATGTCCGTCGAGATTGGCAAAGGCTTAAAACTACAGAGGCATGGTCGGTTACTGTGGAATTAATTACAAACACTGCAGCTGGTTGTACAGTATTAAGTAACACGTGATCCCAGCAATTGTGAATCCTTGTTGGATATAAGTGTCCAGGCAGTAGGCCCAATTCAGCAGTAACATTTAAATAAGTTTCGCTATTCTTGTCATTGTTGCTCGTTTTAATGTCAATGTTAATATCTCCAGTTAGCACAACATTTTTCGCTTTAACCGACCTTAAGATGGTGTCAATCGAATTCAAGAAACTGTCCGTACAGGTTTTAGATGGTGACCTATAGACTGCCAAAATACAGGTATCCGGAAAGACATTTAATAGCATAAAGTTAGCGCCAGCCGGTTCCGGTTCTTCAATAGAACATTTAAGGCCATGTTTTGCGTATATAACAATGCCATCGTTTTGATTTAGCCAGGTGTCTGAGGAAAACGTTGTATAACCATCAATTATTGGAATAGGTTTGTTTTGATGGAGCCAGCATTCAGTTAGAATAATGACATCGAAGTCAAATGAAAACCTTGCCAAATGTGCTAGGAAATTATCCATGTTCTTATACACACTGCGGATATTTTGCGTTATTATGTTTAAAGATGGTGCTGAGTTCTTGATCTCTGTAGAGCAGAAATCAGCGTCACAGCAAAAGCTTTTGGCTGTGGAAATATTGTCAACGTCGCTTAAAATATTGTTATTCCTATTAGCCATTGTTATAAATAAAGTTTTTTAGCGGCACAGATAAATGATTGACATTGGCAGAAAGAAGTTGCATTTGTGTGACTAAAGCATCACCCCTGTGTATATTTTTGTATGTAAGTGTGTGTGAAATTATTGTAACAAAAGATGTATAGTGAAGTATAGTGAAAATGTTTTTCAAATTCGTGCATAAATTGCAAATATCAGACAAAACAATGAAAAAAAACAGTACAATCAAAATTATTTTAGACATGCAGTAATCAAATAAAAACAGTTCTAGTCATTTAGTATCTTGTCGTTGTCGTAGTTTATCGAGTTCAGATTCGTGCTGTATTAATATTTGCTTATCCCCTTCAGTTCTTCTAATAAAAATTTTGCCAAATGACGTCCAGCAAAATTTGTAGGAGTTATCTTTCGCAAAGTTCCTAGCCATATAATATAAACGCTGTGATTTAATTGTTAGAAGCTCTGATATATAAATTGGTTTCGATGGACCCTCTATCTTAACATGGGATGAATTGAACTTATTTCCACTGTTCTTTTTGTTGAACTTGCGGACATTTTGTAAAATATTCTCTCTAATTGTTGAGTTGGTAAAGTCAACTATGATTGTTGGTGCACCTTCCTTTTTGCTTACACGGAATATATCCTTGATGTCTTGTCGTTGAATTGGAACTTGAAGAACAGTAGCGGCCTCTGTTACTAATTTGCATAGCTCTTCTTTGGATTCGCCTTGCTTTTTAGGAATATTACGAATTTCCATCTTTGATAGGTTATTCCTTCTCTCCAGATTTTCTACTCTGTCTTCAAGTTGTCTGATGTAAAAGAGATCGGCCTTTCGGTCAGCTTCCAGCTTTTCCGTTCTTAAAACCATGTCGTCGTATTGTTTGGAGGTAAATTGAATATTTTTCTTTATTTCGGCATTTTGTGCGATTATTTCGGCCATCGCTCTCTGTAGCGCCTCCAATTTACTATCTGTCTGAGCAGTCTGCGACTTTATTAACACACTGATGTCTTCAAAACTCTCTCCATGACGTCTTCGCTTCCGAGTTGTAAGAAAATCAGTGTTGGTTATGGTCAGGTTTGGAGTGGATTCAGCTTTTGGCGAGCTGAGCATGCTCTGACCGACTTCAGCCTCTGAAGTGTTCTTAGGTGGTGTACGGTTTAGTGGCATGTTTTCAAATATTTAAAAACAATAAAAACTTAAATATTCCAATAATATAAGCAATTTGTAACTGACAATCCAATTTTCAATGTAAAAATATTCACAAAAAGAAATGTTGGTTCTCAGGATCGAACTCGAGACACGTAACTTGTAAGTCGACTAGTTATCTTGCGGCGCTGTCGAGTCTCGAGAGTGAGTGTTGAAATAGCTGATGTTATTTCTCAAAAATTTCGGTAGAGGAACAAGGTGTCAAACTTATGACCATATAAGGTAGCGATTTGGGTCGCTATGCGTTGCCTGACTCACCGCTTATCGACGAATAGGAGCAGTGCTGTTGGTCGTGACTCACTTGTTTACTTCTTTTGTGCTTGCGAATTTATTTATTGTAGCCAAACTTTGTTCGATTTTATTCGTCAATTACTGGCATGTATTTGTGATATTAACACTATAATTCTTCCTTTATCCACTTAGTGTTGGTTTATATACCTAATTAACAGTTATTTACTTGTTTACTCAATTAAATTTAGTCGGGGTAACTTTGTGCACGTCTGACTGCGAGCGCGCGCGGGAGTCGAATCCAACATCCATTAGAACTCGTATGGGTTTTATACCCATCTATTCTTCATTAGAAATGGTTTCATTAGCTATGAATCAAGCGCAATGTCTAGGCAAGCGGTAAAATTATTCTCGCGAATGGAAGTACAGCTGTCGTGGACATAGAAAGTGGCAATCAAATATATATTGGCGGATTCATGCAAGTGTCTATGAGAAAAGTATTATAGTTATGCCGATCTGCGGCCAAATTACTCTTTCTTTTTCGTTCAGGCCGTTTTTCGTACAAAGAAAAGGGACGGATACAGTGATTTGTAGCAGTTTGAAATGTCTGTAGAATTACGCTGGCATCCATCTGAGCACTGCAGCAGCACTAGCTCGTTCTTCAAGCTATAAATTCTGATTACGAACGGGTGACTTGCATTCAAGTGCAAATTCTCATTTCGAGTTTTCTACTTTTTATTGGTATGTTTTGAGCTTATTGTGGTACGCCTTTCTAATCAATAGCGTTCCTATTATTATTTCTGTATACAATAATTATAAAGTTTCTTTTCGTGAGTGGTTTCCACCATCATTGAGTAAATATGCAATCGTCATAAATGGATGCCATTTGACAAAATTGAAATTAAGATAGTTGAGCATACAACCATGCTCAATTAATTATTCAGCAGCACTCAATTCACAATTTGTATCGTGTGATTGGCTCTTTGATTTAACGTTTAATAGCCGTTTATAACATTTAGATAATTTAAACACCACAAACGGCAATAATGTCTGCAACTTTACTGTTCCTAAATCAAAGTTGGTCCAAACTTAGCGGTTCCCGAAGCCACAGCGTGGGATGCCCAAGAGACTTATAGTTTATACAAAATGTCAATCGTTCCCATTCCCATTGGCCTACCAAGTGGCCAGGTAACAACTTTTAGATCTGTAAACGAAAGCTTATCTCTGGGGACACTACGACCAAAGGTCGTACAGGAAGGAAAATTCAAATCCAAAAGGATTAGATAACGTAC
This sequence comes from Agrotis clavis, assembly GCA_954870645.1. Classification (NCBI taxonomy): domain Eukaryota; kingdom Metazoa; phylum Arthropoda; class Insecta; order Lepidoptera; family Noctuidae; genus Agrotis; species Agrotis clavis. The sequence continues at coordinate 12,940,546 of OX940935.1, forward strand.
CTTCACGGTTAGAACAACGTTTAAGATAAAAGAAAAATATAGCTAAGAGGCTATGTCATGATATGAAAAGGAGAAAATTGCGTATGAATAGATAAAGTCGGTTAGTGCTTACTCGTAACCTAATCTTGACAAACAAAAGTTCAAGACGTACTAGCGAATATTTGCGAAGTAAAAACTATGCAAACAATGGCCACTACAACGTATGTAGGTACAGTCACTTTTAGACATACAAACACGCAAAAATTTTAACAGACTATTTTCAGTCATCGTTCACTTGTCAATTTAATACATCTACGTAACCAACCAATTATGTTCCCACTGCTAGAACATAAGCCTCTTCTATAAAACTGGAGCAAATCAGCTAAAGTCACACATATCTTCGTTTTTATTTTTGTTCTTTTACACGCCGATTTCCTCACAATATTTTCCTTAACCATCCATCTATACATGGGAAACACAGTATCATTACTAACCTTCCATTTTGTGGATTAGGTGACGCCCTTTCTCCTTGTACCAGGAACAGGGACCCTCGGTCAGCATCCAACAATATTGATACATTTTGAAGGATCTTGTGACACAGCACCCGTACTTCTAGTTCGTTGCAGATGTCTTTAACCTATGACAAAAAAAAGAATGTATATGTCATTACAGTCATTTTTTTATACTTAAAGAAGAAAATATGTCTGTCTGTTCGCGACAAAATAAAATAAAGGATAATTTTTGTTTTGTTTGCTATTGTGAGAGCAAGGGAGAAAGTTTTCGGAAAATACTCCTATTGGGTCGAAAATTAGAACCCGTGCGGAGCCGAGGCGTGCCAAAAATTAGGCTTATCACCGGGATCATCATGTAGTTGTTGTTGTTACCAATCATCTTCAGGCAAATTTTCATCTTTAGGATGACGACACAAAAATTCATTTAGCAGTCTGTAGGACAAGCTATGTCAGTTATTACTTAGAATTATGTTATAATGATAGATGCTACTGCTAAGCAGACATAAAAAAGTGCTGCATCTACATTCTCTATCCATCAGCTGCCGTTGCGTCTGCATACAAACGTAAATAATCCTTTATATCTACAGCTTATAACATAAACTTTCTCTTTGCAGTCGTTCCAGGATAAAAGCCAAATAAAACCAGAAACTAGTTTAAAGTGCAAACCCAGTTTCATCATATAAATGAATAAAACAACACGAGTTATCCAGACTTGAGGCATAAAATTTCGGTATACAACCCACTGCAAAAGTCAGTTCGCAACTTTATGTAGGACATTAGACCGAAACAGATCACGCTTTTTTGAAGCCAATAAAGTACTAAAAGTTTTGTCAAGTTTCTACCTTCATACGGTTTATTGAACTTATCGATCTACTGAAGTTAGGCTGGTCTATGCTGTTAGCAATAGACTTAGCGAATTTCTAAGACTAGACAGACAAGAATAAAAGTCAGTACAATAGACAGACAGTAACAGAAAATTGTATACATAATAATTAAAATCAAGTTAGTTCAATTCAATTTAATTTAATTATAAAAATGGGTGTATCGACGTGCTATATATGAATAATTTTCTACTAACATATTCTTTAAGTTACATTGTTACTACCTAACAAAATTATGGACATTTTAGTAGTCTGAAATAAACGAATTTTATTATTTTTTTATAAAAGCAGATTCAGCAACTTGCAAACGATCAATGACCGCGAAGAAAGAGCAATGAATACAGTAAATATTTCAGATTCAACCTCCAAAATACAACCACCGAACAAAATGGTCGATACTAACAAGTTTTGAAATCCAAAGTTTTCTACGTTTATTGTGTGTCACAAAAAGGATATAAGTTTTCGTCTAGGGACGTCGGACCGACGTCAAGATGCAATAGAGGGACGTCAATAAACGTTGTCCACCCCGCGTGTTTCGTTAAAACTAGACGTCGAATATGATTTCCGAACTAATTTCCGCCAACAATTTCTACCAGCAGCATAGCATCGTCTATTTACTGAATACACTAATATATTTTGTAAATATATTTCATTTATTATAATTCGTTTTTGTCAGTACTTCATGAATTGGGAATAATGCGTGTTATTATTATTGCAAGGTCCTTTTCTTATTGATATCAATGTGAGTAACCTACTTTTCCATGGACACCTTGAGCAACAGTACTTAATTAATCATTAATTTTCCGAATAAAATGCAGGTCATGTGATTGATGGGATTTACATTATTAACAATATTATTAAACAATTCTGAATCATGTTCATGCAGGAATCAGAACCTTGACATGAATGTGATACTCAGAAAACTACAAAATTTTCCTCCATAACATAACTCGCCGATTAAATCAGGCACATGATTTTTCGTAGCAGATCTAATTTCATAATTTATTGTATGAACTTTGGTAAAAATAACCCCCACGAACCGTCGCTGTCTCAATTAATACGTACACGGAATGTTTAATTATAGTCAATTTGGGTCGAACGTGAGTCGTGACGCTCTAGTAATCCGAGACCCCAGCAACCGAACATCTTGGTTAGACAGGAACTTCGTTTAATAACCCAATCGAGAGAGAACTCCTGAATGGAAGGTATTTGCATTGTGTAGGCGTAAGTTTACGTTCGAGAAAGCTTTATTCTTCCTTCGTAAATATACCATTTTTGGTAGAATAAGCGGGTAATAAGATCACATGGTCTGATCTCCGATTGAGGCAGAAATTATTAGGACTCCATTCAATGCGATTGCTTTTTTCGTCTTGTGTCAAGACAGTTCACATTCTCAATATTATTGAAATGTGAATGAAATTTTTGATATCGGGACACAAAAAAACTCAAAACTGAAAATTAGTTCCGAAATAATATGTACGTGGTAGTAAAACACTGGGTTTAATGAGTTTGAAACTGCGACGAAATTTGCCGAAGATTTGCCGACCGATGAGAGTAGGTACCTACTTATCTATAGCTGGGAGTTAAACGGTTTCTGAGTAGACGTCAGACATCATCAATGAATACGCCATGAATATTCACGCCCACACACGCACACACACGGGCCAGAAAAGAGGTGTTTATCTAGCCGTACAGTCAACCAACTGCTTTATACGAAGAACGCCAAATGGTTAATACAAGGAACAATATTACTCAGGTTATTTTTGACGAAATACTAGGAAAGGGTAAAACCTGAAGGTCGAGTTGATATTACGGATTAGGAGGGTAATGCAAAATTGAGGATAACAGCAATTTCCTCGTTTCTATTGCATCTGAATGTGCAGATAAATGACGTCATAACGATGCCAACGCTATGCGAGAATCAAATCACAAGTTACCTCACAGTTTAGTCAGCATCCGACACTCAAATGTCCATTGAAATTAATTCGTACGTATAATTTTCAAACGCATTGAGTGCATGTGTACCGGCGCGTATGGCGCCCGTTTATCAAATGCGGGCGAGCCGTCGGCAGGCAACCCAGCCAGAACGCAGAAACAAAGCTACTGGAAATGAAATACGACCGCTTTTGCGAAAATCAGACGTGGTCTGCATTATTCAGGTGTCGGTCACGCAATAATGTTAACTTGATTGACGAAAGAAAGGTACGTGATAATTTTATTTACGAGTACCCGATAAGGCGGTGACAAGACCGCGTGGCGGTGAAGGTGTAATCTTGAGTGGTTGCGATAACAGGTCCAATCTCAGTCAAGTGTGATTGTTATTCTATTGAGAACATGCTTTTACGCTTTTCACGTGTTTGGAACAACAACAATAAATTGTCTTATCCTTTGCAATCAGTCTACCATCTTGTAGACTCAAGTTTTACTTATGTATAAAAAAACTTTTTGAAAAAAAGGGAACCGACTTCAAAACCAAACACAAAAAACAATAAAATAACTTTTCTTTCGGAAGTCGGTGGCTTTGTTTTTTTTTATTTCATTGACATTTATGGCCACCGACTTCCGAAAGAAAAGTTATTTTATTGTTTTTTGTGTTTGGTTTTGAAGTCGGTTCCCTTTTTTTCAAAAAGTTTTTTATTTTTCCCTTTTTAGTTGTGATAATCTTCAAAAATCTTCATAAAATCTGTGTCTTTGAAAATCTACAATCCTATTAAGAAAAACGGATCTATGTGAGCAACTTCACGAGATATCCATTAATGTTATATACTAAAACCTTCCCCAGAGTGTAACAAACACTTTTTGAAAACTGCATCAAAATCGGTTCAGCCAAACGCGAGATAATTGCGGACAAACATGCAGTCGTCCCTGAAAATCTACGATCCAAGTAAGCAAAACGGATCCACGCGGGCAACGTCACGGGATATCTATTAGTGTTATATACTAAAACCTTCTCCAGAATGTAATGAACACTTTCCTGAAAACTGCATCAAAATCGGTTCAGCCAAACGCGAGATAATTGCGGACAAACATGCAATCGTCCCTGAAAATCTACGATCCAAGTAAGCAAAACCGATCCACGCGGGCAACGTCACGGGATATCTATTAGTGTTATATACTAAAACCTTCTCCAGAATGTAATGAACACTTTCCTGAAAACTGCATCAAAATCCGTTCAGCCAAACGCGAGATAATCGCGGACAAACATACATACATACATACATACATACATACAGGTCGAACTGAGAACCTACTTTTTTTTTTGAAGTCGGTTAAAAATAATACGAGTAGTAATGAGCATATTTACATGGGTTTTTTTGCCACTTCATGAAATTAATTGGAATACGAATGTCCTTTCCATTGAGCTATGGGTGGTGGGGTCAAGCGGTGTGTTTACATGTAATTATCAAGGCAGCCCGCTGTTTTATCGGAGCTGACCTCTGTGCTTGTCAGCGGCGAGCCGACAGAGGCCTAATTTAGGTACACATGTAAAACGACACCCGATTGTTTCGTAAATTTACTTTTAATTGACGTCACGACGGGTTAATGGTGTTCTGAAATGTTGGCTTTACTGCGTAATCGAATTGCCGTTACCTTGATTCCAGGCTCCGCTAAGTCGCATGAGAATTTTGGGCTGGAGCAACCATATTATGGGCGCTTGTCGAGCGCCGGCTATGACGTGCTAATTTTGAAGACTTGGTCGGGGGACAAGGTCGCAGCACGTCTCACGCAGTTTTTGCACATAAACGCAACGACGATATAATACTAGAACAGGCGACCGATGTCTGCCAACACATTAGGCAAAAAAGTCTTATATTCGTCTCATTTCGACCAATCCTGTGAGCCGTAAACATACGTTGAGACAGAACAGACCTTGAGTTAGCCAATCACAACGCAGTACCCCGTCCCCCTCGCTTACGTAGTACCTCAGCGAGTTGGCAGAATAATTTTTGTTCCTTAGATCGTGCATGCGTAGTCTAGTATTATATCGTCGTTGACATAAACGCCACGCGCTCGCGTTTGGTCTGTTCCGGCACTATGGGGAGGTAGTTAAAGAAGAATATAGCACGCCTAAACTTTCAAATAATATTGAGACTTAACGAAAGTTATCGCACTTACCCAAAATGAGATTTACATACCTTAAAGTCAACGTCTTGTACAATTTGATTAATTAATCAAATTGTTATTAAGGCAATTCGGCTTATAAATCACTTTGAGCTTTAAATAAAAAGAGCAAAACGAAGTAAAAGGGTTATAAATTCTAAGAAAAAGGGTAATCTAGACACATAAATTCATTTGTACAAAGCGACCCTTCAAAATAGTATTAACTTTCCTTTTTGTATCTGTGTACAAAAAAAAACATCGTAACGAGCTAACTGATTTAGTTATCTTTTTTAATTTGTTTAAACGGATTTTCCGAGGAAAAACACGATTTCGACTGAAAGGTGGTTTAGTTGAATCATTTGAATTGGTAATTAACCCATTCCCTGTCCGATGAATCACATGTGATCCACGACTATTGTTTAGGTATTGTGTCTGCTGCGCGCACAGTGAAAGTGTTAAGATATTAAAAATAATAGTGGTTATTATTTCTGTAAAAAACATTACGTTAACCGTTTACTGACTTTGTCAGACGAAACAAGCAAAGGGATTTATTTGCTAGAATAAGTTTGCGGTGCCATTTGCAATATGCCAGGTGTGCTGCCCCCTTTGAGATCAAACTGAAAGTTTACACGTGCATGACACTATACACATTAAACAGATAATATTTTGTCCAACAAATCAGCGGTGGAATGCTGGACATTGACATGTCCAGAGCCACGTCTAGAATTTGTCCGGCCATGTTTGACCGCCTGGGGTTTCAAAAGGCCACTTTAGAAAAACATAATTTTTAGTGATGTATCCGATACCGATACCGATATATCGGCGGTATCGACGATATTTTTATGACCGATTCAACGATACTTTATAATAAATGAAAAAAAAAACACCAAAAAGTTTCCAAATGAGTTCCGTCGCATCAGAGAGACTATTTTCCAGCGCAGGTCTTATTCAAACAGACTTGCGAAATCGCATTTCTCCGAAAAATGTAAGATTACTTTGTTTTTCAAGCAAAAATCTTATTAATGTTAATTTTAATTACTAAAATTTATAATTATCTAATATCAACCATGTCACTACTTTTTATATTAATAAAAAAATAATCTGACTTGTGATTTATTTTATCTAATTTTTTTAATTCACAATAAGCGTATCGGTATCGGTATCGCCGATATTTTTATGAGAGTATCGGTATCGTATCGGCGAAAAGGCGTATCGATGTATCCCTAATAATTTTTGTATTTATATGGCGATAGGTTCACGTTTGGCTACTATCTCGCGTGATGGTAAGTGATGATAATAATATGGTTGATGATGAAGCACGCTTGCCTAGAAGTATCCTATACAATTCACTCGTGATTTGATCATCATGGTAGAATCATCAAATAAAATAAATCCTCCCACAGGGTAGAGCGGGAGGGACTGTCAGACTCGTACTGACTAAAATCCACGGTGTGCTTCAATAGCCCTTTTCGTTCCGGGGTCACGGTAATTCGTGAGTGCCACAGCAGGTTGTGACCTTCTAAAGGGGGCGCCGCCAACATAATGCTGACGCTCTTTGAAGCGCGCGTGGAACAAAAAGCGCCGTCGTCGACCCGGACATGGTCCATGGTCCGACAGCGAGCCGCCCATTACTTGCCGCCCGCATGCCCGCGCCTACGGAGACCGGCGGAGATCGTCTAGCGACGTCCGTCGCAGTGGGCCTTTAACACTGCGACTGGGGTGAAAGGAGGACACTGTCCTCTACCTCACGCGGCGCGCCTCCTTCTTCGCTAGCATGACTGCTTCACAGAAGGAGGCGACCGCTTCCCACTCCGTCTCGCCCCATCATAATTATGACTTGCGATAAAATTCGTAAAATGGAATATTCTATTGTATTGTTCAAACAGTAGATAGGAGATAAGTAATGATTTTATCGCGTATATCTGGTAAAGTTTAAATATTTGTTGTGCCTCCCAGAACTTTGCTCGATGGAGTTTAGGTAGTAAGTATTAATAACATCCCCAGACAACATTTTCACAAACAAAGCTCAAGTTGCACAAAATTAAACACCTGTCTGTTTATGCTTATGTAAAATGTTAAGCCGGCCAGTTCATTATTTATTTCGAGTGGCCAAACAAAGGCTCTGCCTACAAGCTGCATACACGAGTAGTCTCTGCGCTGAGAACGAGTTTTTCATTAAGTGAATCTTTCATTAAATGAATTTTTCATTAAATGCCGCACGTGTTTCAACTTTATATTGTTTACGGCTCTATTTTTAGTCACAGATAAACCCTACACGAGTGTTAATACGATGCAGCTAGATTTAGAAGCAAACTGCCACGAGGATGTAAAAGACAGACAGACACAGCGGCAAAGCCGAGCTTTTCCACAATCCGGAAAATATTCTACTAAACTGACAACCGACATTATTAGTTCGTGTAATCTAAATCAAAACATCAATTCTTCGTTTTTTTTAAACAGTTACAAGACAGCTCATTTATTTATTTTTTAAATTTAATTTGGACTTGCGGACGGCGTCTGTTCTAGGACCGGGTCAACGACGAAGACGAAGGGCAGCTCTGCCTGAGTCAAAGATTATCTAAACAGGTAACCGTGACCTTAGAACCTAAAGGGCAATTATAGAAAAATGGTGGATTTTAGCCAGTCCCTTCCACTCCGCCCAGGGCTAGCATTCCTTTGATTATTATCATTACAAGAAAACAATTAGATAAAATGTTTTGTAATTTATTTCATCACAACTGCTCTCAAAACGGTGACAGACATCATTATTAGAAAGCAGGCCTCTCCACAGAGATCGCTTTTGTCTCAGTGGGCACGTCAAAGACTGATTTTGAATGAATTTGAATAAAATAAATAAATTAGTTTTCCATTTTAACAAAATGATTAATTTTCAAAGCTTTCTAACAGACAAGTCGCTCATAATTACAATTAAAATTCGAACTGCAAGTAAATTAGTATCTGAAATTATTCGACCGTTAAGTCAGCTGGGACTCTAAGATCTTAAAAGATCAGTACAGTCACACTTATTCAAATTAACTTCGAAACTTACAGAAAACATTTCTAGTATTGTGAGATTCAAATTATTATATTTTACGTCTGAGCTGTGTAATTAATAAATGAAATCGTCCTCAGGGTATGTTATAGAGTCATGTGGGTCAAGTGTGCGCAGCGTCTAAGTGTGCGCATTCTAAATATCTCGAATATTAAAAAGCGGCCAGGAACGGCAACCCCTCTCTTCGGTACCCCGCGGGATGTCCTGTGAAGCGTTCGAATTACAACGGCTTCTCGCGCGCCATTTTGGATTGACACGTAAATGAAGATTTTTGCTAGAATATTTACGATATTTTGTCACATTTGACGCGTTATCTTTTGTAGTCATGTATTTTTTTTGAAAATATGCGTTTTGGTATCGAGTGCAACATAACATCAAGTTTGTTATTTGCCAGTGTTTAAGTTGTTGTGATGACGCAATAATCAACGATATTCATATAATCCTGTTTCGATGGTTTGGGTTAAGTGTGCGCAGCGTCAACACATATATCTCTGATCGTCACAGATGTACGCTGGAAGGAAGTCCCTATAAATCTGAGTTAGAAGTTAAGAAAGAAGAGCAAAAAGAGAAATTAGCCATAAAGAAAGAACGACTAACTTGAATGTAGCCTTTTTAGCCCTTTAACCTGGTGGCACGAACAGTGCACCAGCTCCGAACACGGCACTTTTTGATTTGTGATACATGTAATGACGAAGTTGATCTCTTATTTTGATTTAAGATGATTATTATGTTACTACTACTACTACTTTAAGTGCCTATGATGAAAAAAAATAAAATATAATATTGTTTATCTTCTAAAATATACATTTTGTGTTGTTGCGCACACTTACCCACAGTGCTGCGTACACATACCCCGATACTGGGGTAAAAGTGCGCATACGAAAGGGTCTTTGTTTTCTATATTTTCTTAAAATATAAGCAACTGATAATATTAGTGTTGTGTCTAAGGTGATTACAAATAAACAGTCTTTCTAATTAATACAGTTTTATTTCATTCTACTAATAATATTCGAGTTTATGAAGCATCAAAGAAAAAATGCGCACACTTGACCCACATGACTCTAATATAATTTTATCTCGTTCGTCTAAAAGGTTGCCTCTTTAGATGCTCTGCATTTTAAAGCAGTATAAAGTGAAATTCAATAGAACATTTCCCCTTTCAATAAATCCAGAAGTAGGCACCTATGCCAATATTTGCCTCTCGAAAATATCCAATGCGAGCAAATATCACAACAGAGGCCTTAAGCCCGGTTTCCACTGCAAGCGGAGCGGACCCATTAATGAGTCACCGGGTAAAAAGAGTAAAAATAAGCTTGCTCTGGGAACGCAAAAACTATTTGTTGATGGAAATACAAGTATGCAGTTTGCGCTTGCGAGTTTAACGAAGTCATTAATGGGTCCGCTCCGCTTGCAGTGGAAACCGGGCTTTACTACGAGCTCTTAACACGACCCTGTTTTGGCTGTCGGAAAGCGACAGAGCTATACAAGTCATCTAGCGCCATCTCTTTCCCGCAATCGCGTTAAGAGCTCGTGGTAAGGCCCCAGGACAGGGAGGAAAATCTATATAGCCTGAAGTCCAATGAATTCCTGCTTTATAAATAGCAATGTCAATTTTCCCAAATCAAGTGACGTCACCAAGAATACGCTACAATTGGCGGATACATGAACGTGGCAGAATAAATAAGTACATTTATGTCTTCTCTTAGGTGAACATTTCCGCACAGGATAAATACATACTTACATACATTCAACAGACTGTAATTGTCTTTTTATGCGGTGTAAATCTCTATATCCATCCATTCGGGAAGACAAACGTGTCTATTAAAACTCCAAAAGTGTTCCTTATGAAGGCTACAACAATCTCTGGCAGCTTTTAGACCTTAGCTGATGGTTTTAGGGTGCATTTTTCTGAATTCTATGCCCGTGCAACAACTTTATTGCATGTTATTCTAAAATTTTCTTTTCGATAACCTAAAATGGCAAATTCGGTCGTTGATTAGTTAAAGTCAACGATTAAACCGAAGATAGGTTCCAAGATAAAAGAACCACTTGAGCAGAATCATATTATTATTATCTAAACAATTTTGATGTATTTGTGTTATGGATTTTACCCAGTTTATCTCAGGATATTAGGATTTGACATTTTGTGACCATATTACGAATTGCTACTTGATGCTGGTAAAGAGGGGTGTCAGGCCCCCAATTATAGCTACATAGAAACCTGGATGGAATGCTATTTTATAGATATGTCCCACTAAGTCTTGAAATGATTGCACGAAGCGTGGGTTTTGTATACCACAATGAAACCAAGTGATGTAATTGACACCAGAAAAGTAGAAACTATTCAAAAGCTACTCACTAATTCAAATATAAGTTCCTTTTCGTCCAGCTGCCTGAGCTCATGCCGTGACCTCCGCTGCGGCCGCGAGGGTGTGGCGTGAGGAGGCTGGTCTCCAAGGAAGGTGGGGGTGCCGTCGACTGTCGTCACCAAGGGCTTCAGTAGACCGCCGCGCTCGAACTCGTGCGCTGAGATCTTCCTGTCGAATGAGATGAGTGTTTTAGTTTGTGGTAGTTTTGGAAACTAGGAGTATTTCAAATGATGGTCTTAATGTAAGGAGAGTACGACATGAATCTAAAACTAAATCCATTCAGCAATTAGTGAACTGGACAGTCGCCAACTGGACTTAGCAAAACTGTCACGAAACCGGACTAGTTTGAGTTTAAATAAATTATTTCCTAGACTAAATATTACTAATTATAATGTAGGTACCAGCTTTTGCCAGCGGTTTCACCTGCTATAACTCGAAAATTATCCCCGGCGAAAATCGGGATCAAAACTATCCTATGTTAATTTTATAATTACCTACTTCCTTTTACTTTTTCCAGAATTTGGATAACTTCTTGGCAGGAAAAATATTCAATACCCGAGAGGTAGTACAAAATGCCTTTGAAGAATTTGTTGCCTCCCATCCAGCAGATTTTTTTAAGAAGGGCGTCAATAAACTGCCACTGCGGTGGCGAAGATGCATTGTCGCATGGGTGATTACTTCGATTAATACAAATAGAAAACCTACATAAAAAATCGTTTAAATTTTTTCACACAAATCGGCAATTTCATAAGTACCTATTAATATCTATGTAGCATATTTCATCCAAATCCGTTCAGTAGTTTTTTTGTGAAAGAGTAACAAACATTCATACAAACAAACTTTCACGTTTATACTATTACTAAGAAGTAGGATACGCATTATAATAACAATCAGTTGCCTTGCGTTACTGTAAATGTAATACGAAAAAGGGTTATTAGGATTTTTCTTGTGTTCATAATTGTCTGGACAAGTTTTTTATGAAAGAACATCTTTACTTAGTACAAAACAAAGTCGCTTAAGTTTAGGGCGTAACTGCCGAACCGGTACACTAAATTGGATACTTAAATTCTCTTTCTTTTTTGTCAGGACAAGGTGTCAGAAAATCGAAGGGGTAGGTTAGGTAGGGTAGTAGAAAATATGAATCGGCGCGTAGAAGGGGCGGGCCGCTAGTACACATACATTAAAAATATTTCATTAGTAAACTGAGCCCGAGCGGAGTCAAAGCTCAGGGTCAAGATTACTAGTATTTAGATCATTTTGAACCAAAAATGGACTGAGTAAAGCATTCCTTAAAAGAATATAAAGTGTAAGTTCACTTTCAGATTAAAATGAAGACGCTGAAACACTTTTAAAATCTTCAGGTAAAAGCTCTAAAAGCAAACCCACACCACCCCACACTAACATTATAAATAAAAACCCAACATTTCGCCTTTATTTAGGCATTATTTATTTGACGTCTAGTGCTGATAAAAACGGTCTTAAAAGTTTCTAGAGCTTTACCTATTTTAGAAGAAAGATATTTATAAAACATACTGACTAAATATTATAACCGCAAGAGTTATACTGTCTGTCTGTATCTTTACCCTGGAGGCAGAAATAAATAGACATAGTATTTGGTACAATTAACTTCAGACAAGGTTTTTTTATACCTTTTCAAAAGTTTTCATTTGATATCATTCCCCATTTCTTAGTAGTCAGGAAACTCCATTAAAAGACGTCCAAGTTAAAGAAGGTAGAGAACTCGAACTTAGTTAACTTCTCTATCTTTTAACAAGATGTCTGATAGATACTTATTTCGAACAAGTACGTTTTTAAATTACACACATCAAAAGTGTCTAGGGATCAACATATATTTTTGCAATAACTTTTCTCCTGATTGATATTAATTAAAATGTTCTTTAAGGATTCATCAAATAAAGTGTTATCGTTTGTCACAGTAACGATAAACCAAGTCACCTTTGCATTCATAAAGAAATTTGCCATTTTCCTAATAAAGGGATTTTTGACATTTGAACCACTAACATTAAAGTTCGAAAAAAAGACTGAAATAACAGTTTTCTTTAAAATTTTATTGGGTAACTTAAACAATTAATAATCCGTGTTTCTACCGCTAACACTAACAACACAAGAACATCGGTTTGGCATACTCAAAATGAGTTCATCCAAATCACGCTGTGGAATGGCCGCCCATGTTCGTTGCAACAACAAAAAAAGGTCTTCTTGCGACTGGATACCCTCCATATTCGGCAGAGCTCTTCTCTGTAGCATATCCCATGCATGCTCAATCGGGTTCAAGTCTGGCGACTGAGCAGGCCAGGGCAGGACATTGATGTTAGCTGCGGCGAGAGTCTGTCTTACAACTCTTGCGGTGTGCGGTCGTGCATTATCATGCATTAACTGAAATAAGGGACCGATTTGCACTTGTAGAGGAACGATGACGTCTGATACAATCGTCTCAGCATAAATTTGAGCGTTGAGGTTGCCTCTGATCCAAATCAACTCAGTTCTTCCGCCGATCCAAATACCCGCCCATACCATGATGGTTCCACCACTATAAGGATGGACTTCCTGGCAGGATTTTAATCGCTGTTGGCGTCCAGGGGTTCTCCAGTGTCGTATACGTCTTGTATCCGGTCTCATACCAAAACGAGACTCATCAGAAAAGCACACGAAACGCCATTGTTCTTCTGCCCAATTTCTGTGTTCAAGAGCCCATTGATATCGAATCCTACGATTGTGCATTGCTATAGGTGGTACCCGTAGCGGTCTTCGGGAATGAAGGTTCACTTCATGCAAGCGGTTTCTGACTGTTTGGTCGCTAATTAAGTTCCCTGAAGAGTGATGAAGCCTCACGGCTAACATCATGGCGGTTATTGTTGGAGCTCTTCGAGTTAAGATTTGAATGTATCGGTCTTGTCTCCGTGTGGTGCAGCGATACCGTCCTCCATGGCGCTCAGCCACGGTACCAGTGCTTCGGTAACGTGTCCAAAGTCGACTGATAACACTCTGACTTGTATTCAGAGCTAAAGCCACAGTACGTTGCCGGGAACCAGCTTCTATCATTCCCACGGCTCTGAGCATTTCTTCCCTGCTTAAATGACGTCGCCGCTCCATAATAACGTTGGTTTTAATCAGTAGTAGGGAAACAGTAGTAGCACTAATAATGTCTTCAATGCGTTGTATGTTTTTATAGGGAAAATATTGACAGCTGATTTTCATCTTTTACTCGAATTTGATTTACAGTTCCTGATTCAAATTATGAAATGCACCAAAAAGGATCCATATAAATTTATAAAATCATAAATTTATTACAAAGCCACATCTCAATCTCAAGAAATCCGCATAAAAATGCTTGATCCCTAGACACTTTTGATGTGTGTATTATAATTTTAATTTACTTGACGAAACATGCCAAAAACATTGCATGGCATGTTTTTCTGTTTCTTGCACTTGTGCATATGCATGTGGGCGGGAGGGTGGGTCCTTTGCTGCATGTGCATATGCATGATTGCATAGGGTGGGATTGCATCCTGCAACAAGCCTGGATTTTTGTCGCGGAATTAAAACTAGATATTTTTCATAACATTTAATTTGTCTGAATAAAAATATTTAGGCATATGGCCATAATCGGAGCTAATGCCGCCATCTTTTTTAAAGAAAACATTTCCCAATTCTTTATTAACCAAACTCACCCCTCACGAGTATGATTACAAGATGGAATCGGCAACTAAAGTACTTCTACAATTATTTACTGCCTTATGACTGGAATGTGTCATTCTGTTTTTTGCCAATTCGAAAGTTTGTGTTCAAATATAACATATTATTTTAACTTGCTTAGCTTGCATACAAGTTACAAAAAGTACAAGAAAATCCATATTACACAAGTCATCTCACAATACATCTCGTCTTTCTGTCACACAAAATTTTACTTTAGAAACAGTACCCTTAGCACGAGTTTTCAGTATTTGAGACGTAAAGTAAACTGGAACTTTGACAATTTCAAATTGCCAATTTTCAAAGAAAAAATTAGTTTCTTCTTCGCACACCAGAGACGCTGTTCCATTTTTTCATACAAGAAACACTGTAAATACTGGAAAGACGCTGTAAAGTAAAAGAGTGAAAATTCGTGCTAAGGATACTGCTCATCATTATGCATGTAGGTTAGCGTTGAACAAAGTCCTCCTAATCTACGGAGGGTGGTTTAGCACTGGCAGATAAAGACGAGATGACAATGACATAAGATTGATGGTGACTAGCAACGTGGATTTCCAAGACAGGAGAAGGGAATTTATTTTTTGTCCTACATTTTCGTAGGGATGTTATGGTGATCCATGCTGAGCTAAGTACGCTAGTAATATTTTATCTTCTTATGAATAATGCCAGTCACGTCGTTCTTTTTGGGGTATTCACACACTACAGAATTTAGGCCCCTTAGGGCCCTTTGTAATCAGATATTTTTTATAAAATAGACTAGTAAGATATAGCAGGTTTAATTTTGCCCTGATGGTTGTACCTATTCTATTGGCCTCTCATGTAGATAATGCAGTACAGCATTAAGCTTTATTAATCACTTTTGTAAGTACATGAATGAGTAAATAAATAAACAAATTAATTCATACACATTTCCACTTTGAGTTGATTTTTATCATCGGCTGAATCTTTGAAAACGTTGACTCAAGCGTGCTTAAATATTTTTACATTCGGAATTCGAAACTTCGTTGATTCAAGTATGTACTTTCAAATAAACTTTAGTATTTTTAATGCGATAGGTCAAGGAAGCACTCGACATTTTCTTACATTGAAGTCGAAATTAATGTCTCGAATGACAACTTTTGAAGTTCCTTTGTGCAATTCTTATACAATGAAATAATTAATAAGAATCCGACTATTATTAAAAACGTGAAAGTTTGTTTAGATGGATGTTTGTTACTCTCACGCAAATACCACATAACGGATTTGGATGAAATGTGGTACACAGATAGTTTATAGTTTTTTTACCGATTTAATGTTCCCATGGGATAATTTTCGAGTTGTAGCGGGTGTAACCGCTGGCAATAATTTTTTAGTTAAATAATAAGTATTATTGTACTGGTTTCTTACTCTCAACAAGTAACAACGCTATAAAAACACATAACGATGGAACCCTCAGCACCTCTTCTTTTTGAGGAGATTCCACCTTAGACCAGCGGGATGTTAAATTAAACATGAGTAGACCCACGTTTAAACTATCTATCGAAAAAAAAGAGTACATTTACATTTATTACCTAATATATTATGTAGTATAATATAACTATGTGAATGACTTTACTACGAGTATTTGTTCGGTAATAAAGATATAAACAGCTAAAATATCTCAACAATATTAATTTCCACACATCTAAATTGTTTATTTACATCAATTATTTATCTAAACTCGTTTGCTGTTGACTGTGTAAGCATGTTTGCTCCTCCTAAACCAACGGATCGGATTTTTCCCAGCTGTGAGCATAGTATATTTGTTTAGGACAAGTTAACTTCAAACTGCTGCCTACACATTCATTAATTAGACTTGGACATCGTTTATCATGTCTAGTATCGAATTGATATCTATTGTTTATAAAATAGTACAAGCTTTTGCCCGCGGCTTATCTCGTCTTCCACACCATTTCACGTTTTGTGCAAAAAAAAACTGTCACAGAGGTTCAAAAAACAAGAAATAATAACATCTCTGCTCTATGTAGGGTTGCCAACCATACTTTATAATAAAGTATCCTACTTTATTTTTGGTAATTATACTTTATACTTTTACATACAAATAAAGTATGCAAAAATACTTTATTTTCAACTTTTACTATGATGCGTAAAAGGCCAAATTACAAGACAGATTTCATATTAACATGGACGATATGTATTCCGAATGTACTCGTATAAGACTTAAAGAGATCTAAAGAAAATTCACTAATGACGAAGAATTTTCAATATGTACTTAAAAATCTGATAGTTTCATAGCATCTGATAGCTTACTAAATAAAATAGAAATATTTTTTTCTTACCTGCTCTCCATTCCCGCCACTTCAGCTTTCACTGAAAGAGTTTTTTCAGTAATGAATCTAAAGTGGCGGGAAGAGAGAAATAGAGCATCAATAAATTTAATTAAAAACGAATTGTTTATTTATTTATGTTGATTGTCAAACAAGCTTTGCAACAAAAAAATAATGTGCATGTAATAAAAGCACACAAAAATGCGTTTTTATAGCAATAAAAAAATATAATTTAAAATTACTTTTTTTTTCTTCCTAATACTTTATTTTTTTCCTATCCAAACCCGTATATACGTTTTTTTTTGTCAAAAAAAGTTGGCAACCCTAGCTCTATGTATTACGAATATCAGACCAGACGTAAAAACGGAACATACGTCGACGAACATACAAACATACGTCGACTTTCGTATTTATAATGTTAGTAGGATAGAAAAACAACTAAAAACATGTGTATCTATTAATGTTGTTTGTTATCTTTACTCTATGAAAGCAATATTATTAACCTTTCCTCAAAATTATCCGCTTCAAGCTTCTACACATGTAGCTATAGTAAAATTTCTCACACAAAAGCTTACTACGAGTAAAAACAGCATTTAAGAAAATAAAAATACAATAAGTTGTAAGTAAATTAACCCACAAATGGGATAAAAGAATGATGATGATGAATTTGGAAGTTAATTAAACATAATTCGTATGATTTATGGTTATTCTCTTCCTATTACGCAGATGTGATTAATTACAGCGAATAGAAGAACATTTGTTAGAAAGGAAAGAAAATTAAGGTCAGCTAATTAAATAAAACTAGTGGTCGAATAGTCGAAATTCGACCATAATTCTTTATAGCCTTAATAAGTTGGAACAATATTAAGATTCTATAGTCAAACAATCGTGTTGACTTCAGCAACACATTAGACATCCATTGTATGTCAAACGCATGGTACTTTTTGTGTATTGTTGTTTTTTCCTAATTTTAATAAATTTCTAAGGCAATATTAAAATATTAGTCGTTCTCTACTTCTCCACATCATGATCTTTAATTGTGTGCACACTCCTCCGACCGCCTAATTTGCGTAAGTTTTTGCTTGAAGTATTTATTCGATATTTCAGTACTTTCAGTACACCACAAACAAAGCCAAGATTTTCGATATCGGTCACTGTTACGAGAACATAATAATCCTTTTTGCTTCAGCGTATTTATTTTATTTATCCATTACCTAGGTACCGCAAAGGTTAGGCGGGTTACACAAGATTATAGGGTAACCCTTCTTAAATGATTGTGCTACCTACGTTTATTTTTGGAATTTTCTTTTATAAACCAATAAGATTTACCTTTATTGGAGTATTTCAGCATCTACAGGTAATACCCACCTAAGTAAGATGCAAAGTTCAGCTTATCTTACGCCCTGAAAAATGAAACCCAATACGAAGCAAATTCTTTCGCTTTTCAACGTAGTATTATTTATTCCACAAGCTTTCATCCAACTAGACAAAATTGTAGGCTGCAAAGGCCTAATAAATTAAGGCCTTATGTAAAATCTTAGTTTTTCTTTACCAGAAAACTCTTAAGGGGTCATTGTGCTCATCATTACGAGCACCTTTTACTTAAAATATGAAAACGAAAAAAAAACAACAGCTGCCACATACTTGTGCTTATGGAAATTGTGGAAATGTTTTTGTTTAATTTTGTAGGAAACATCAGATTTTCTTTTGCGATTTCATGTAAAATTCCATGGTTACAGTTGTTTATAATGATTGTGGAAAGACCCCTACAACCATTCTGTTTCAGGAGAATTAACCTTGTATATTCCATGATATTACCTGACAGGTGTGGTTGCCCCGGAGCCGGAGCCAGCACGCGACGGCGACGCGAGCTCGGCACTCGGCGGCGTCGCGTGCGACACTAACCACGCGTCCACCACTTGCCGCGTCGCCTTCCTGTCGACAATTGCCGTTTACTTTATTAAATACTTCAAAGAATCGCAACAGCTTCCAAGAATGACAGTTTAGTGCGCGTGATTATGAGATTTAAACGTTAACTCGTCAACAATGCGCTTGCGCATCTCTGCAATGTTCCTTCTTTGTGTACATGAGCAATTGAAATAGTTACTCAGATTAACAAACTAGTTTACAAAAGACACTGGTATGTTTACAAATTTATAGATAGATATTCAAAACAAAACATTTGATGATATAATCACATGCATCTTTAAATATTTCTATCCCTGTCTTACATCTTAAAGTAAAGTAGGACAAAACGTATGAACACAAACATAATAATTGTAACGGAAACTTTGATAACAATAGTATTCATATAAACTAGTTGACGTTAACTAGCATCGTTGTCAATGTTTGTTTAGGACGAGAATATCTGTGCACTGGAAACTAAGTTTAAAGTAAATATGGCTAGTGGAGTAATACGAACATTTGTATTCTAATGCGTTATGATAGTTGTCGTTTGCATTCGGGAGCTGTGACCTTTTAAAGATCTTGTGTATCTTATTATTCGAACTTATAGTTGGGATGTGCTTCCTTCCTTCCGTTGCAAGTCACACGACATGTTTTGACGGTATTCAATAGTAGTAGTATAGTTCGGAAACCAGCATTAGCTTATATAGTTGTACTCCGCAACTACGTCCGGAAATTTCAACGGTAAATAGCTCAGCGGTGAGCAACAGGACAGTGCTGGTGCCAACTTGTAATCAATGGTATGCTGCTCACTAAATTGATGAATACAAACATTGTTGACATAGTCATCATCTGCCTACTTTTTTTCCCAACAGCAAGCTGCGCTTGCTAGGAAGATCCACCATTGCGCCTATTATTTACTATAGCCACGAGGAACATAGTAGACATAGTAACAAAATCAAATACTTTTCCGGGAGTGAGTAAAACACCATTAAAAGTATTTTTAGAACATCCCTCATTGAAATATTTTTTGGAAAACAAATGTAGAGCATGGGTTCAATTAGTGGATCTACATAAAAATTACACGAACAGTGCCCTGTTTCCTTTGTTTCTCAAATTATGGAGAGTTAACTTGAAGAGACAAAGCACTCAGAGATAATAGGATTAGTTCTAACTGGCCTTTCAAGTAATAATGTTATTACGAGTATAATCATTTCCACGTTCATTTAATAACAGACGAAAGTCCTTTTGAAGTCGTATTTATTCGTCAGGATGACAAGGTTGCTAAAGTAGTAAAATTAACCGATATTCCGAAAGTTCCAGCACAATTTTGAGAGCTACAAACTTCAGCTTTGCACAGACTAAGACTCGGTCTTAGCATACCTGCATTATTAAATATCAATGCATCACTACGAACTGCGACCGCAGAGAAATCCCGCGAGAAGCTCTGGAAACTACAGCAGGATGCTGCTAAAGCGGATATCAAAACTTGCAAACTAGATACTGAAGCTACTTAGTAGGAAGGTAAGCGAATCTCTGAACTAGACTGAAATACTAGCAATAAAGACAAAGACAAAGTATTTTAAACAAATTATTTTCGTCGCTTTAACAAACTTGTGACAAGCAATAACGGAAGACAAGTAACAACAAATGACGCTGTAAACAAATAAGTACAAAGACGGAGATATTATGCTAATAAATATTCAGTATGTTCATTCCATACGGTAGAGTAGCAGTGACATCCTCCTTCCCATTTCTCGGGCGTCGAACCAAAGGAGAAATGGAAATGCTCCGATGTGACAATTTGTATACCGGAGTACAGTTCAACAATAACATACGGGCCGTATATTTTCAAATTTATTCTAGTGAGTCTGCGAAACTTGAAATGCGCTTGTGATAGTTAGCAATTTTATAAGCTGACACTAAAGTGCTTATGAAGCATCTCGCATTTTACGTTCAATGAGATTTGATAAAACAGCATTAAACGTATTCGCGCCCTTAACATTACGTGTTAGCTTTTATTACTCACACCTCTCGGTAATCCCAATCAGTGTTCATTTGAGATAAGTGCAATAAAAACCTACACCGAATATTGATGCGAGGGGCCTGAAATATTGTGCGCAGTTCTAAAAATTTTGTACCGCGGCGCTAAAGAACGATATCAACAAGCCCATTTCTTAGAATAGGCCCAAGTGCCTCATTATAATTCATACTAGTGCCTGTCACCCATCACCGCAATTATTCAAGCCAATTCATCCATTCATAAAACTAATCAGTGTGTTTATATCTTAAACGTTTTATAGCCCATTCAGGACCGACAGAAGCATTGTCATTATAAAGTACAATAAAAATAATAACTTCCAGAATAAGTTGGCTTAATATGTCAGGTTTTACTGCATGAAATACTTTTAGTGGTTTAAAACTGGTGACACTGCACTGCTATAAAGTTTTATGGTGAACAAGAGGATACCGTTACGTCAAGGAATCTTTTTGAAATCTTTTTATTTTAATTGATCGACAAAAGACACTGGAAGAGCTCAAAGTGGAATAGTGTGGTTTACCCAGCGATAGACTAAGACAGTCACATAGTTGGAGTTCAAGAATTGATAGAAAATACTACAAAGCGCATTAATAATAACAGTACTAATGGATGCTGTCACTTCAGACAGAATCTGCAACACCTACGGGAAGTATAATAGTGGTTTACTAGCACAGATCATAAAAACCAGTATGAGCCACTAAAAAGCGGTTTATATTGCTCTTATTTACTTTATAACTATGGTTTATATGACTGACCAGTAACGAGTATCAGTCAATTTCCTTATATTCAAGTTTCCTTATTGCCCAGTCTCCTATATTTGTTTTATCTGTCGGAAGTATTTGTAAGCGTAAAACTAGTTAATTTATTATTTACCGAAAAGCAGCATTAATTTTATTATTTACGATATCAGGTTGTTAGAACGAGCGTGTAAATCTCTAATTTAAAAATTAAAACATGGCGTTGATTTAAGCAAATGTTTTACGTAACGTCAACAGAGAATGATTAAATGACAATAATTTTCGGGCCAATAAAAATAATTTACATAAAATAGCTATTCGAATTAGGTTACAGAAAATTGAAATTATGTTTGCATAGTTTTGACAACAAGCCTGAATGGATAACTTATTACAATATTAATGTGTTTAGAATAGATATGAAACTTTGTTGGTTGAGTAGTAGTAGGTCATGCAATGACAGTAATATCTTTAACCGTAATGTTTTATAACTAAAACATTATCCATAACAACGATCCAACTTCAGATATATCTACAATTGTAAAACCTTTCAAGAAACTTTTCTTATTTCTTGAAATCTAATTCAATATTTTCTGGGATAGCAAATAGGAATGTTGTGGGAAAATCTATGCAGAATCTTTAAGAGAAGTCGAATATACTCAATAATAAATGAGCCCTTGACAGTAAAGTAATAAAAATAAAATGAGGGCAATCAATATACAATCGGTAAAAAGGAACCCAGAGACAGAATTTTCCATTCACAGACAGACACCAAATCTAATTATACAAAAACCTCAAACGGCACACACACTAACAACTCCAGGCACAAAAGGAAACTGGTTACAACGTCCCCTAGTATGTGACTATAAACGAAGCCTGTACCATATATTAATCTACATAAGACTAATTTTAATTAAAGTGGAAATTGTTGAACAGCTTGTACAAACCAAAAGTTAAGTGACAAAGCTAGAGGGGTTTCAACAACTGAGACGCAGTAATTAAGAGACCTAAACAAAACTATTAAGACTTGTGGCCTTCTGCTAATAAATTATAATTTATATTATGCTATGTTCCGTCTAGGGCTGGAACTACTTACATATTCAGTTTACAATAGTTAAGGCTTTTTTTATTATGAATACAACCACTATTCGGTCGTCGTCGTCGTCATGCAGTCGAGTAAAAAACCGAATAATCATGTTGAAAAATCAGAAAAATTAATGTTTTTCGTGAATGATAGTGTTGTGTTCGATATATTGAAAAACTCCATCAACTATATTTGTTACCAATACTAGAAACTGGCTATGTGCTAGTTACTTAATTCACTGAAAAAATTAAACATTAAAATATTATAACAATATTATAGTATAGTATTCAGAACAACTAAAGCGTGTGTAAGCGAATTTCACAATACATAAGTGTGGTGTATTACATAAACATAGTTAGGAAAGTGGCAAAGACAATCACAGTGTGACATTTGAATTTACCGCCAAAATCAAGCGTCTCAACAACAGTGCAACGGCCGGGGGCCATCTTGCATTGCACCAAGTAAGTACTTTACAGTGGCGACGAAAAAAAAAAAGGTTGCACTCCAGGAGTGCCGGTAGAAGTGAAAACTTTTTTGTTACTATGTTTTATTTTAAAACTGGAGTAGTACAGATATGAAATTAACTAATTTGAATGACGTCTTACTCATTTTCGATCAGGGTCACGTGACCCTGACGCGAGTTTTAAATTTTTTACCCATTACAGAAAAAGTGTACAACGCCGCTAAAGAAGTTTTCACTTCAAAAATCGTGAAATAATTGATAAAAGCAGTGAAATAGTAGTGATATACAGTGTAACAAATGGCTGATATTAGGTTTGAACAGTTTGATATAAAAACTGGGGATTGGGAGTCGTATAAAGAGAGGTTTGGATATTTCTTGTTAGCACATGGGGTGTCGGAAGCAAACAAGCAAAAAGCCGTATTTTTCGCATCGTGTGGCAGCGATCTTTATAATTTAGTAAAATCGTTAACATTTCCCAAGACGGTGGGCGAGATTAAGTTAGTTGACGTTGAAAAAAAACTAGATAACCACTTTAATCCACAACCAAATGAGATTGTAGAATCGTATAAATTCCACACTAGGAAGCAAGGAAAAAACGAACCGATCCAAGATTACATCGCAACGCTTAGGAAAATGTGTAGATTTTGCAATTTTCTTGATTTGGAAAGGACCCTAAGAGATAGGTTAGTCTGTGGGGTAAGTAATGTTAAACTACAAGAGAGCTTGTTAAAAAAGTCGAATCTGACGTATGCAACTGCTGTGGAGTTGGCATTGCAAGCAGAAAGATGTGTAGAAGACCTAAAAATATTAAAAATACCGGTCAGTGAGGAACCATCGATTGCATGCACTGCGGGTACCAGCAGTAGTGAGGCGGAACCAATGGAGGTAAACGTTGTAGGAGAAGACAAGAAGAAGTTATACTGCTACAGATGTGGAGGAAGCCACTTGTATCACAAATGTAAGTTTATCAATGCTAAATGTAATGCGTGCAATAAGTTAGGCCACATAGCTAAAATGTGTAAAAAAAATAATAGCCGCACTGGTGATGTTAAAGAGATTCAAGCAAAGGAAGAGGAATTTATGAATGGAATATATTGTGTGGGAGGTGCACATCGTGAACCAGCAATATTTACAGAGTTGTATATGAACAAGAAGTTAGTCAAGTTTGAGATTGATTCAGGGTGTTCTTATACCATTATGTCACGTGAGCAAGCAAAGTTAGTTTGGCCAAATGGAGTGCAGTTACAGGGGTGTAAGTTAAACTTACATACCTGGACTGATGCTAAGGTGAAGGTGTATGGCAAGACCAATGTTTTTATTGAACATAAAAACTTCAAAGGTTACTTGCAGATAATTATTGGACAGGGACGCGGTAACCTCCTGGGCAGAAACTGGTTTAAGCCTCTGGGAATATCAGTTGAAGGTATAAATTATATAAATTCCTTACAAAGTATGGATGAATCTCTGAATGGATTGCTAGAAAAATATAAAGAAATTTTTGAAGGACTTGGTGAATATAAAGGACCTGAAGTGGAAATTAAGTGCAAGAAAGATTTACAGCCAATATTCATGAGAAGCAGACCAGTACCATTTGCAATAAGAGATAGAGTTTGTGAAGAAATAGATAGGCTAGTCAGTGTTGGAGTACTGGAACCAATATCATATTCAAGCTGGGCAACACCGGTAGTGCCAGTAGTAAAACGTGACGGGAGTATTCGGTTGTGTGGAGACTACCGATTGACAGTGAATTCGGCTTCTGAAACAGATACATACCCGCAACCAACAATTAACGAGTGTTTATCAGAGGTGGCAGGTGGAGTCATTTTTACAAAATTAGATCTGAAAGAGGCGTACACACAACTGAAAGTATCAGATGAAACAGGTATGCTTTTGACTATTAATACATTAAAGGGTTTATATAAAATGAAAAGATTACCTTATGGTTTAAAGGCGTGCCCAGGTATATTTCAAAGAGTTATGTCAACAACATTGGCAGGCATTAAAGGAGTAACGGTGCTGCTCGACGATATCTTAATAAGTGGAAATGAGACACAGCATAACGAAAGGCTGGAAAAGGTATTAATGTGTCTCCGAGATGTGGGACTAAGGCTGAATCGTAAGAAGTGTGAGTTTGCAGCAAATAAAGTTGAATTCCTAGGATATGTGGTGGATAAAGATGGTATTCATCCAAGTGATAAAAAAATCAGATTAATTGCAAATGCTAGTTGTCCTAAGAATGTTAAAGAGTTGCAAGCTTTTTTAGGATTGCTGAATTTTTATGACAGGTTTATGAAAGATAAAGCTACGTCATTAGAGCCGTTGCATAGACTTCTAGATAAAGGTGCTTTATGGAAGTGGGGAGAGGTAGAAGCAGAAGCATTTAAAAAGGCCAAAGCCGTACTATCAAGTAAGGACACATTAGTACACTTTGATAATAGCAGGAAGGTCACATTAACGTGTGATGCTTCAGAATATGGGGTAGGAGCCGTTTTATCCCATATTATGGATGATGGATCCGAAAAGCCTATTGCAATGGGATCTAGGACTTTATCAAAGTCAGAACGTAACTATGCTCAAATTGATAAAGAAGCAGCATCTATCATATTCGGTTTGGATAAATTTAATCAGTATGTGTATGGAAGACATATAGTAATATATACAGACCATAAGCCATTACTTGGGATTTTTAGCCCTAATAAGGCTATTCCTAAAGTTTTGTCCCCGAGAATGATGAGATGGGCATTGAAGCTAAACTCACATGATTATGAGTTGAAATATAAATGTGGTACTAGTATTGGAAATGCGGATGCTCTCAGCAGATGGCCAATAGAGAATGAAGAGGCGGAACAAAATAGTGAGGATGTGGAAGATATTTTATTACTGTCAGAAACACCAAGTGCAGTGCAGTATTCAGCAAAAGATATTGCAGAAGAGACTGGGCGAGATGAAATTCTATCGAAAGTTAGATTCTGGATATTACATGGATGGCCCGATACTGTAACCGAAAGTAATTTAAAATTATACTGGTTGAAGAGAAAAGAGCTATCGGTTACAAATGACTGTATAATATGGGGCACTCGAGTAGTTATACCGCCACCAATGCGAGAGTTTATGCTACAGGCTTTACATGAAACTCATGATGGTATAGTGATATCGAAATCAATCGCAAGAAGTTATTTCTGGTGGCCAGGGTTGGATCATGAGATTGAAGCGTTAGTAGCAAATTGTGACAGTTGTCAAGTAAATCGGAACATGCCAAGCAGCACAGCACATTCTTGGATCACTCCTTCAAACCCATGGCAACGCTTACATATTGATTTTGCTGGACCAGTAGATCGAAGGATATATTTAATTGTTGTAGATCCATATTCCAAATGGCCAGAAGTAAAAATTGTGAGATCAACGTCAAGTGAATGTGCAATTAAAGCATTGAGACAAATTTTTGCTGAACAAGGATTGCCAGAAGTGCTAGTATCAGATAATGGAACAGCTTTTACTTCAGAAGAATTCAAAAATTTCATGAAATGTAATGGCATTAAACATGTACTGACACCACCGTATTCTCCATCCTCGAATGGTCAAGCTGAAAGATTTGTGCAAACTGTCAAAAGGAAATTGCAAAGTTTGACCGGAACAGATATTGATATAATTTTACCACGTCTTTTGTTTGGCTTGAGGATAGCTCCAAGCTCTGTTACGGGTAAATCACCGGCAGAATTGTTAAATAAACGTCGATTCAGAACACGTTTTGATATGATACATCCTTTCTCTTGTAAACCGATTGCTGAAAGACAAATTGAAAGCAACATAGAAGTACCAGTAAGAGCATTTAGACTCCAAGACAAGGTATGGCTACGCAACTATTCAAGAGGGGAGAAGTGGGTTAAAGGAGAGATCTTTAGGATCAAAGGTCCTGTTCGGTTCCTGGTTAAGATGTTAGATGGACCAATAGTTACAAGACATGTGAACCAACTGAGACGACGTGATTCGAATGAAGCTCCAGGGCCTAGCAACGAAATGCGTGATCTACTAGGCATACCAGCAAATGCAGTGGTAACATGCGAGGGGGATAGTTTACAAAACAACTAAAATAAACATATATAAAAATAATGTAAATAGTAGAAGTTAGTTTAAAATAATAGGGAACTTTAATAAAGACAATGGGGGAAGGCATGTGGTGTATTACATAAACATAGTTAGGAAAGTGGCAAAGACAATCACAGTGTGACATTTGAATTTACCGCCAAAATCAAGCGTCTCAACAACAGTGCAACGGCCGGGGGCCATCTTGCATTGCACCAAGTAAGTACTTTACAATAAGTTACTCGTTTTCGGTTCAAAAACAATTAAGCATAAAATCAGGCTTTTTATCTAAAGGACAGAGCCACAATCCACCGCGTGGGACAAGTGTAAGTTAGGGAATGTCCCTTTGAATTTTGGGATCAAGGACATGCCGGTTGCCCCTTACCAGATTTTTACGAAATGAAAAAAAAAACAATGTACCAATAAAGCTAGATTACAAAGAGTCTGTGACATTTAAAGACGATAGACAAAACTGGCAAATCAAGTTAGTAAAGTTAGTGCTTAACGAGTGGGTTGCTAACTTGATGTAGGTACTACTGTTGCCAACTGTAACTGAATCAGACAATGGACTTAAATGTTGTAGTCCAATTGCTACAAATTATCCGTTAATAATACAACTTGGTCTTTTAACTGTATTGGATACTACTGGTTGAGCAGGTTGAGTAGCTCTAATGTCAGATGCAAACAGCTGTCTTTGTGTAAAGTTCCAATATTCAGGAGCATCTCGTTAGACGGAGTGGTAACCCTAATGAAGTTGGAAAGTTTTTGGTGCTCACAAAGATGAAGAAGGGAAAGCTTCTTGAGACCCTTTTTATAAGCCCGTTTAATAGTCAAAAGCACAATACCTGTTTGAAAACTTAGAATTTTGTTTGTCTAGTAAGGTAAGTCGTATTATGTAAGGTTAGTCACATCATGACATCATGTTAGGATCTCCTCATTAAAATATTTCTATGGGCAACAATGTAAAATAGGCTAAAGATTCGATCGACCTTGTCCAACCAAACAAACCCCTAGTTCACATTACAGCCGAAGAATGTCCATTGTTCCACGTTTGGTGACAATTTGATTATGACACAATGGAACAATTAAAACTTCAAAACAAATATTTAATTCAATTGTTTTAAAAACGAACAAGACATTTGAATACGCATTGCATTAAGAAAAGCCATAGAAAATTAATTGACTTTCGACAAAAGGGTTCAGGTTAAGGGAAATTCTATAAAACAGTCCCTTCAGTAATCAAAGATTTACGATTAAGTGACAACAAATTTATTTTATGAAGGCTGCAACCTTTCCTGAAAACAATGAAGGCTGAAGGTGAAATTATAAGTGTTACTGTTAAGGACATGAATTTGTGCGAAATAGAATAAATATTTAAACATAGATAGAAAAAAACCATAACAAGATTGTATTAGAAAGATATAGCAATTAATTAAGAAATACCATTTTAAATGACGTTAGCATAACACATGATAATAAAATATTGTTGTGCCAAGAGCTTGGAAAATCCGCTTTTATAACATTTTACCTGATGTAGTGTTGCACGAAGCATACAAGCATAGGATATAGTACTTATACCGACTGATAAAGGGTTAATAGTATGACTGAGTAACGAGCTATGACCTCAATTAAGGCACATCTTTGCTCTATTAATTCACATTTGCGGTTGGTACTTCTCCTTTTAAAATAATATATGCGGTCATGCGCATTAATTATTCTCTTTCAATGCTTATATAATTTCCAACTCAATCACCACGACAGAAACTTTAATCTACATTAAAAAACCACAAAATGTTTTAAAGTAAAATATTACTGAAAAGTCCTTTTGCGTTCTGTAAAGCATTTTGTTTAAAAGGTTCTGTGTTAATTAAGCCCTTATCGAGTTTAGTTTTAGGTACAATTTTAATTTGTCAAACCACTCAAAGGCTTTGCTGAAATCTTTAATGTCGCGTTGTCGAATGTGAAGACTTATTTAAAGGAGATGTAAATAAAGAGTGAAAAGGGTGTAACTAACTAGATCTGTCAACGACTTATATCAATCGTAGTCTGTTATATTCTTCTAGAAACAAATGTCGCCGCCCCAATTTTGCTGATCTAGTGTTTTGTAGAACGTGTCAAGCCTAGACTCATCTGTCATGGCGGCTAACTAGGTGTCAAGTCTGGACATTTTCTTGTTAGCATTTTTCGAACCGGCTGATACTTTTTCAATAGAGACGGGAGTCAAACTTGTTATCTTTCCGAATGACGTATCGAGATTTTTATAAGTATTTTGATTACAAAATTACAGGTTTTCTCGCGGTATTTCCTTTACTGATGTCAGTGATATCCAAGATAAACTTTTGATTATATGATTTGAAAAAGACTTATTGGTAATTGCGCAGGTTTGAAGTCACAACCTCTGAACCTCGTGCATAAGAAGCGAGGTGTTAACGTCTGAACCATCACTACAAAGCTTCTCATTACTTCAGTAATTGAATTTCAGAGTTGAGGTGAAAACGAACAGCGAGCGTAGCAAAATAAACTTCTGCAAAACTTGTTATGACAGAGAAATTGCACTAGTAGGTACCTACTTAAAAGTTTGAGAATTTTTGAACTTCTGTAAATGTTACAAAATTATGTCGTTATGATGAGGTTGTTGGAGTTGCTTCGGATTCCAAAAGAGAAAAAAAAATCAAGCACAGGTTACGGTTAATAACCAAACGTGCAGGTACGGTAATAGGGGTTAACAATCTTTTATTCGAAATTTATTTTCCTTCTTTTCAGAACCTAGCAAGATCGATGTCATTATTGACACGAGTTATTGGTCCGCAAACGTTCATCGGACATAACGGTACAGGATTAACCGAAAGCTTTCGATGATAAACAGAATTATGTCTGTGTTGCACGTACGATGAGATAAAATCGTTTAAGCCCATGAATACGAGCCGAGCGACGGCTTATTTGTACAGTAAATTAGTAGTTTCGACCAAAAAACCTGAAGCCGAAATAGATCGATTGTGCGTGGGATTTAGTCAATGACTGGAATATAAAAGTTTCGAAAGATTTGTATTCATAGTTCGAACGTTTTTATACGGGATTTTTAAACGTCCCACTCTTATTACGAAAAGGGAGATCGTATCAAGATATGTGTATCATTATTATATTACTGTCACTTAATCAGAATCATATTATTAAGATGTCCATGTCTTGCGACTGGGAATGACTCAGATATTATGAGATCCAATTAAACGCAGTGCCACTCAAATTGATGCAAACCATAACGAATGAATTTAAATTCCACGCGGATAACTCTTAAAATAAGTCCAACATTTGAATGAATATTTAAAGCAGTTCTCCTAAAGCCAGGTTTCAGTGGTAATTCGCGTTTCGCCCGCCTGCAACCCGGCCATTTGAATTAGCCATTGTATACGAATCCGTATGACCTGAATAGAACACATTCGGGCAACGTTTTGAACAAATGCCCCGCATGTAGAGAGCGCGTAAATTATTGCGGATGGCTTTTGTGATGATAATGTTTTACAATAGGCTTGTACTTCAATCAAAACACCGCTAGCTGGCGTACAGGACGATTGTATCTGTATAATGTAACATTACGTCATTCCATTCAGAGAGATTTAATTCAAATTTAATGAGGGATTCGAATTTGAATCAATGAACAGGTTTTCACGTTGCAGCGAGTCCTAATCCTATTTCAAACTTGCAATCAGGTACATTGTATTGCCAGATTAATGCAAAGCGCATTGGATTTATCGAGTCATTGAGGTTCGATTTCCACATCAGAACACAAATTAAACACCTACTCATGAAGGTATTGAATTTGTCCCACCATTAAACGCTTGTTTTACTAAACAGGATTAGGACCAACTATTAATCGGTAAAGTGCCACCGCTTGTAGCGTGGGCACCACTAAGCCGAGTTCGGTAAGCGCTACACTTTAGGTCTTAACAGCAACTACGCTTACCGTACATAATCGTTATGTTGCAAGTAGTTAAAATGTTGACGTCAAAGATTACATTCTACTTCTATTAAAGATTAGATCCTACACTTTAATATTCCCACTATTGGGGCTTGGGACTTGCTGTGAGAGACTGTGGGTGGTAATCCACCACGTAGGAGTGTAGGCTAGTAAAACGGCTATGGCTTCGTTTTCTAGTAAATCCTATACCAAGAACGGTGGTATATTCTGTCTCCAGCTCGTACGAAAGTACGAATTAAATGATCCTCATGTGTCCTCTTCTTTCTCAAAAAAAATCAGTAAGAAAGAAAGAGTTAAATATATTTACCTCAAGAAGTAGTCATGCACGAACTCCTGGTTCTCGTCGAGCCAGGCTTCGGTGCGTGCGCATTCAGCATCATAGCAGGTAGGCGCGGGCATGCCGCCGCCCGCGCCTCCCGCCGGCTCTTCTATGCTCCGCAACTGTAGGCCTGCGACAATACAGAACGACACTCAGTTATGGGACTTAATGGATTAACATAAGCTTTAATTTTGAATTTGATAGAGCTTAACATAGGTCACATACGTTTTTGCTTGCGATTAAAACTCAAGGTTTAGATCAAGAATTAAGTGATAATTAGCTCAACGCAATGATATTTCTTGGGGGTAATATTTTAATCAGAACTGAAAAACAAAACACACAAAAAGTTAAGCAATTAATGATACATGTATTAGAAAAAGCATGAATTCGTATGAAAATGAATAGTAACATCTAAAGACTACTACAAAAGGTCTATTTCTATTTTTCCGACTGCAACCAACAACCAAATAAAGAAAATAATAACCACTTCAAAGTTTTTCTATAAATGAGTATAAGAATAGTCTCATGTATTCTAGAGCGATGTTAATGAGACTCTTCTGAGAATCATAATGAAACCAACTCGTAAAACTGACTGTTTGCATCGAATCATAAACACAAGGCAAATGTTACAACCCACGACACTCGTACAGAAAATATAAGATTGGAAAATGAGATTTTGATTACAAAACCGATTCTTGGCGTAGAAAATATTGCTGAGACACTGTTGTTTGGAGTGCAAGTGGTGTAGACGAAGCACCAGAATTTGGCAACAATATCTACTCATATTTTTATCGTACCTGTTATCGTGATTTCATGTCTCCACGGACATATAACATTACAAAATCTTAAACATATCGACATTGTAAAAATATTATACAATCAAAGGATTCGATTGCAACAATGTCCCGTCTACTGCTCGTATAATAGTTTAATGTCTTTGGATTGCAACAAAATAAACAATAAACGTATGACGTTTATGTCAGGCTAATATTCTGACATTATCGCCATAGGTCTAAGGAGTTTCAAACATCTACTTTCAAACAAAAAGTTCAAATACTCATTTAATCATCAGCATCCAGCATCATTCAAATGTCCCAATAAAGCTTTTAATCCAATTTATTCGGGGACAGTGCAGCATTTTTTAGGGTTCCGTAGTCAACAAGGAACCCTTATAGTTTCGCCATGTCCGTCCGTCCGTCCGTCTGTCCGCAGTTTAGCTCAGAGACGCACAGTACTAGAGAGCTGTAATTTGGTGTAAATATACGAATTTGTTGTGCCGAAAAAGTGGTAAAATAAAATCTCGTAAAATATTTTTTTTTAGGGTACCTCCTGTACACGTAAAGTGGGGATGTTTTATTTTTTTCTCGCGTACCCCTTAGTGTGGGGTATCATTAAATAGGTCTTTAAAAAATATTGATAGTTTCCATTAACAATTTTTAGGGTTCGTAGTCAACAAGGAACCCTTATAGTTTCGCCATGTCCGTCCGTCCGTCCGTCCGTCCGTCCGTCCGTCCGTCCGTCCGTCCGTCCGTCTCCGTCCGTCCGTCTGTCCGCAGTTTAGCTCAGAGACGCACAGTACTAGAGAGCTGTAATTTGGTGTAAATATACGGATTTGTTGCGCCGAAAAAGTGGTAAAATAAAATCTAGTAAAATATTTTTTTTTAGGGTACCTCCTGAACACGTAAAGTGGGAATGTTTTTTTTTTCTCGCGTAACCCTTAGTGTGGGGTATCATTAAATAGGTCTTTAAAAAATATTGATAGTTTCCATTAACAATATTTTGATAAAAAGATTCGTTTGTGAAATATTAAGCTTTAAAGTGCTAATTTTTGCTCGACTCGAGTGTCCCCCCCCTCTACCAGCTAAACGGTTATGTTTGGGGGTGTGTAAAAATTCACAATAGTAGTATATATAACGAAGTTTAAAAGAAAATTATCATGACTAAGTAGGCTTTACAAGTTTACGAGTAATAGTCGACCAACTTATAAAATGTACTTGGATAACATATTTTCCTAAACAAAATGAATCGGAGAACATGTTCTTCAACTGCAAATGTAAGTTTGTCAACTTTATTTTTACAGCTACATATAATAGGTATGTTTTTTGGGGATACGTATGGTATGGTTTTTATTGTCAACTATTTTTAACTAACTTCAAAAAAAGGAGGAGGTTCTAAATTCGTCGTAATCTTTTTTTTTATGTATTTTCCCCGATTTCTCAAAGATGCCTGGACCGATTTTGAAAATTCTTCTTTTTAAAATTAAATTCAGCGAATCAGTTTAGTTAGTTCGCGTAAGTATTTTGATGGGCAACTACGGAACCCTACACTGTGCGTGGCCCGACACGCACTTGGCCGGTTTTTTTTGATAAAAAAAATTCGTTTGTGAAATATTAAGCATTAGGGCCTGCGCAGACGAGGTACTGTCCCCCGGGTACTTTTTTGTCCCTCATTATAGATCTCTTATAACTGTACGGAATAACGCACACAAAGGATTAAAAGTACCCCGTACAAAAAGTCCCCCGAACCACCGAGGACACCGAGGGACCGGACTAGACAAAAGTACGGGGGAGTCCCCGAAAAAAATAGAACCAACGTGACTAGGCCCAGCAACGCACACAGCGAACTTTAGTCTGCATTGACCGCTCGATGGTGACGCACGCGTGCACGACAAACAATGGCGCACGATATCGATTGTAAAATTTTAATAAGTGAGATTGAAAAAAGAACTCCATTATATGATACGTCAAGAAAAGAGTATCACGACCGAAATTTAAAGAAAAAGTTGTGGAACGAGGTATGTCAGGAAGTTTATTCCTCTTCAGTTTGGGATTTAATGTCGAGTGAGGACAAAACCAAATATGGTAAGTTTTTCGGATTTTCAATAAAATGCGTATTTAGTGATTTATTGTTTTTATTCAGGAAAGTTGCCACTTATTTATTAAATTTGGTTATACTGCCATGGTACAGATCCTTGAGGAGACGTAAAGTAATTGGCCATGTAATTTCGAGTTTCGATACCAGTATCTGTACCTCTTACACCAACTGGAGGTATATCCTCGAAAGTACAAGAATACAGTGTATCTTCAAAATGAATGCCATCCCTTTTACGGACAAAATTATGAAGAGTACATGCAGCTTTTATTATTGTTATTGCAAATTTCATATCAACATTCAAACTTCTTTGAAATATTGCCCATTTATTACTCAAAATACCGAATGCATTTTCAACTATTCTTCGTGCTCTTGATAGACGATAATTGAAAATGCGCTGCTTTGGACTTAAATTGCGATCAGGGTAGGGCCTCATCACATGATTTGAAACAGCAAACGCTTCGTCTCCAACAAAAACGAAAGGCATGGGATTTCCGTTCTCATCATTAGGAAGATTATGATTATTGGGAAGGGGTATTGAACCACTTGAAATACCCTTTTCTAAATTGGAATTTTTAAATATGTTTGAATCACTATGTTTCCCATACGCTCCGACATCAATGAATGTAAAACAATAGTCAGCATCAACAACCGCCATTAAGACTGTAGAAAAATATGATTTGTAATTGAAATAATTTGAACCTGAGTTTGGTGGCATCTTTAAGCGAATATGTTTACCGTCCACAGCTCCCAAACAATTTGGGAATTGAGTTTTTCTGTAGAATTCACTTGCAATCTCTAGCCATCTTTCCTCATTAAAGGCAGGAAAACATGCATTTTTACACAGCTGCCAAATTGCTGTACAAGTTTCTTTAACGATAGAACGTATAGTAGATGCTCCAATTAAGTAGTCTTCTTCAAGATCAACAAACGATGAACCTCGTGCTAAATACCTGTAAAATAAATCGGAGAAATTAAAAATCTTGCAGCCTTTTATATTGTCATTTTATTTTGCAGGAAAGGAGTTACAGAAGAGATGGACTTCTCTTAGACATTGTTTTAGAAGAGAACTCGCCGCCCAAAAAAATACGCCGTCTGGAAGTGCAGCCAAGAAGAGGAGGAAATACATGTACTTCGATTCTCTTCTATTTTTGTTGCCTTTTACAGAAATTGTAGATACAGAAGGATCTGTTGAAAACGATGAACCTGAGCTGAGCAATGTGGAAAATAGGAGAGATATAACTTCTCAAGCTGAAGCAAGGTTTTCAAAACCAAGAACGGTGAGAAAAAACACCGATGAAGAAATAGTAACTCTACTTAAAGAAGGTAATCAAATGCTTTCTAAATCAAAAACATGCGATAGCGGGCAAGACGAAGATGAGTTTTTTTTACGTTCGCTTACTTCATATATGAAGGGATTTTCTGAAGAACAAAAATTATTATTGAGAATGGAAATTTTAAAGTTAATTTTAAATTTTAAGCAATCATCAAACGACAATTCAAGATTTTCTCAAATGACCGTAACACCTAATGTTAGAAATGAAACACCTAGGAGAGAGCCGCTGTCATCTATTCAAAATCGTTTTAATAATCCAATCCAGTCTGTATCGTACACCACCGCAAATGACTTGTCTGAAAATCTTGAATATATTCCTCAACCATCGACATCACAGCTCTCAAATGTAGTATCTTATACACCAACACCTGTGCATCGGGATTACGTTTTAATCACATCTCCAGAAAATGATACCTGCGACACTTTATTCAGTCTTGGCGATGGCGATGAAGAAAATTAAGTGTCTGGCTCAAGCCTCAGTAGGTACTTTAATTATGGTAGATTTATTATATAACATAAAGACTGATTAATAATTATGCATCCTTCCAAAAAAATTATGAAAAGTTGTACCTAATGTGAAAAAATATTTTATTGTGATTGATGATGATTACCAAATCTAAGATGATTAAATGATTATTACGAACTGGAAATGCATTTATTTACTTACTTTAAAGTTACTGACAGTCTCTCTTCTGGACCAATACATTTCCTCATCACTGTTTCAGAATGACTTATAGCAGGTTCCAAAATTGACAGCAACTCATCAAAAGTTCCTACCGACATTTTATAATATTTGAAAAATCTTTCTGGATATTGTTTTAACTGACCATGCTTCACATGAAAATATCCATTCAATAATCGATCTGAAATAAAGGGATGGACCCAGTATTTTCTTTTAAAACGTCTTTTTTTATTCTTAAAGTGTATGTAAATTATAACACAACGCAATTTCAGAATATTTGCTTCCATAGCGTGCGGTGCGCTTCACTTCTGGGCAACAAATGACCGCACACCGTCTGCGTTAAGTCCTTGGCAAGTCCTCGGAGGACATTTTTTCCACCGTACAGGGATTTTTGTCCTCCAGGGACAAAAGTACTTCGTCTGCGCAGGCCTTTAAAGTGCTAAATTTTGCTCGACTCGAGTGTCCCCCCCCTCTACCAGCTAAACGGTTATGTTTGAGGGTGTGAAAAAATTCACAATAGTAGTATATATAACGAAGTTTGAAGGAAAATTATCAAGACTAAGTAGGCTTTACAAGTTTACGAGTAATAGTCGACCAACTTATAAAACGTACTTGGACAACATATTTTCCTAAACAAAATGTATCGCAGAACATGTTCTTCAACTGCAAATGTAAGTTTGTAAACTTTATTTTTACAGCTATTATAGGTATGTTTTTTGGGGATAGGTAGGTTTTTATCTTCAACTATTTTTAACTAACTTCAAAAAAAGGAGGAGGTTCTGAATTCGTCGTAATCTTTTTTTTATGTATTTTCCCCGATTTCGCAGACTCCTGGACCGATTTTGAAAATTCTTCTTTTTAAAATTAAATTCAGCAAATCAGTTTAGTTAGTTCGCATAAGTATTTTGATGGGCAACTACGGAACCATACACTGTGCGTGGCCCGACACGCACTTGGCCGGTTTTTTCTCTATCTACCCACATAAAAACGCACATCAAAAAACCATTTATATATATGGCCTGTCTGACTGGCCTGTTGGTCTAGTGGTTAGTGACCCTGACTGCTATGCCGGAGGTCGTGGGTTCGATTCCCACCCAGGACAAATGTTTGTGTGATGAGCACGATCATTTGTTCTGTGTCTGGGTGTAATTTATCTATAATATGTATGTATTTAGAAATATATAAGTATGTTTATCAGTTGTCTAGTACCCATAACACAAGCTCTGCTTAGCTTGGGACTAGATGGCGTTGTGTGATAGTTGTGGAATATTATATTATTATATTATTATTATTATTATATTGTCAGCGTCTTTATGTCGTAGTAGTAAGGATAATTTTCGGCGGTGACTTAGCGCGGGGCGACGAGCGGTAAGATCAAATGTATAGAAATGCTTGAAATACGCCATGAGTCGCCACCAATGGCGAATTCGCGTACTTATTAAGTTACTAATGTGGGCTGTCAAAGAATTTGAGCAGTTCTTTCGTACTTTGTAAGTGAGAAAGATGAAGTCGAAGAATCACATTGATAGCAGATTATCGCTGAAGACGCTGGAAATCAGTTTTTATAAATAACTTTTGATTTTGGATGGGTCGAGCTAAATTAAACATTTTCAAATCCTACGTAACCTATTATTGTGGGGACAGGTGTATGACTTTTCTACGTCTTGATTTCTACGTAAAAATTGGATGCACCAATACATTACATAACGATACATAATGAATAGATAACATTGATAAGATTATGAAAAGATAAGTCACGATTCGATTCGATAAACTACACATTTCTGAGAAATCATAATCATCTGGCAATCGATTGCTGTAATAGCAGATAAATTACTTGAAATTTTTTATATAAACAGACTTTCAAAAATTCTTAACTATAGTCATTTGCAACTTTAGCAAAGGTAAGATTGAATCACATTTTTTACTTATTTCTTTTTTTTATGTATAGTGTGAGCAGCCGTGTGCAAGACTACGCCAACGGTGGCAGCATGTTGCTTCGCGATGTATGACGCCCTTGGCATCTCCCGCTGCGGCGGCTCGGTCGTGATGTGGAGGATGTCCTATCTCTCACTTCGGAAGAGGTTACGTGACACACGTTACCTCTTTCGACTTCAACACCTAAGACGGAGCCTTTACCACCACTGCTCAATTAATTTTAATTTTCATTCATAAATATTCTGTTCCAGATCAAAAATGCAGTTGACATTTCTAGCCCTACTTCTGTCAATCACCCTAGCACCGTCCATAAGTCAGAAGTTATCTCCAAATGCGGTAACATCACTCCTTCAAGGTATCTTGTCACCTAAGAATACTGAACAAGTGATCCAAGCGTTGACAGCTGCAGCCAATAAAAAGAGGGGACTGTCAAATGTTCGTGGAACTGTCAACAAAAGAATGGTCATTGCTGACAATGTCCCAAGAGCCGTAAGGAACGAAGTCCCGAATAGGATTGCACAATTGATACAAAGACCACAAGAAATGTGCTTGAAGAATGTAGTAGTTCAAAATTCGAATAAAGTGATGAAGCAAAATGGAAAACAAATAGTTTTACCAAAAGGCATGGTCGTACAAAGAATTGAAACGACTTTACCAAAGAACGTGGTAATTCAAAATGGCGGCGACATAACAGCACCAAGAACTGTTGTCGTAAGAAAAAATGAAATGCCAAAAAGAGTGGTTGTTCAAAACAACGACTTTTCGCTTAGAGTACCCCAAATAAGAAGTCCTGAGATTGTTCAGCAGTTGGTAAAGCAAGAAAGGAGACCTATCGAGCAAAAAGTTTTGAGGACTCAACCTCTGAGAGAATACGTGACAGTTCCTAAGCAAAAAGTCTGTGTTTTTTCTAATGATAATCCATTCTTGCCAGCTGCATCGCCAATTTCGCCTTTAATAGCATTGCAATCTTCAAATGCTGTGCCTCCAGCTATGCCACAGTCCCGAGGACAGTTTTTGAGGAAGATTCCTATTCCACCACCAACTATATAAATCCGAACATCGTATTGCCAGATATATATCTGGCATGAGTTTTGGACCTTTGTACTATAATAACCATGTTTGAAAAGTTGAGTTAATAATATTTTTTAAGATTATTTATTTTAGTTTTCGGAAAATAAGTTTTAATGTTAATGAACTAAATTCTTAGTTTTAAGGTAATTTATTTGTATTTATTTTCTGAATAAATGAATTGATTTTGATTTAATGTTTGATTAAAATTGCTAGCTGTTGCTACGAGTAGCTTTTGATTTCACTGCGAGCAAGACAGAGCATAAACAACCGTATCATTTTGATCACGTCGATTAGACGTTTGATTTTATTCTCTGATCCAAGGGATTGTAGTCTTGAGTATTTGATATTAATTTCAGTTTGATAACTCCACGCATTCCTGAGAAAAAGGATCTTGACAGACGAACAGACGGATATTAAAGCAATGCTGTAAGGCTTCCGTTTTTTTTTTTCTTTGAGGTACATAACCCTAAAAAACAATTTATTACTAACCACACGGTTACAGCCGCTCAATACATTGCAAACACAGGTTGAAAACAAACCTTACAAAATAAAAATTGTACAACTAACATTCGAAATAATTACTTTATCCTATCAGCTAATTGGTCTAGAGGTGGAACGCTTTAGAGTACTAAAGTGTTTTAGAATCCCAATTCCCAAATCAGATTGCTGGGATGGAATTTAAGATATTATTTTAGAATCAGAGTTCTCTTGTTCTAATTGTAAAAACCTTTACTTGTAAAAATTACACCTGAGATAAACTTGAGCTGAAATGAAATTCCCTTGTATTAATTGGTCAGAAAACCAGTGAGCAGCTTCTGCTTTATAAATAGGAATCTCATTATAAAAGATAATTTGGCTAAAGTTGTCATTCTTTATTATTCTTATAAAAGGAGCTTTTACTCTTTCTGTTTTACTTTCGTCAGAAAGTAGCAGTTTTTCATTTTATCTTTATATTTAATTCCAGCAACGCGAATTAAACTAAGCACACATAAAATTGGTACACGCTCCTTTGTTAGACTGTGCCAGAATCTTTCTAGCGTAACGTCCTACGTTTCTTCCTCCGCGACAATACTTACCCCAATAATTAGTTTAACGTCTCGTTCTTCGGTAATAACGTTACCAATTTTATTTACTGTGACTCTGTGACCTTTACTGCTTTCCTTCTGGGATCGAACGTGACACACATTACTTTTGGTGGGGTCTACGTGCTTCGGAATTACCCTTCCGGCGTTCACCTGTTGATTGTTCATTTAAGGTCAGGGGACCTTCTGCTTCTTTATTAAGTGCAGCAATTATGAATTTAAATAACGGTTGTTGGCATTGAGAAACAAAATGTGACATCCTTCATTGCTGTTGTTAATGAATGTTGAACTATAAGGAACGATGCTTAAGTAACATTTTAATTAGTCTGTGTAATGCTATGTACATTCTACAACTGTATTAAATCTATTTAGTGTTCTGTTTGTACTGAAAATACAGCTTCATTTGTAATAGTATTCCGCATAGTCATTTATATTTGGCTACCTAAATAATGTCTAGACTCTAGACTACCCTGAGGGCTACATTTCTCGAAACAGCTTTGGCGAAGTTGCAAAACGTTAAATATTAGTCAAATACACGAGAAAAGCGATAGTGATATACTAGAAGTTAGATTCAAAATATTTTTGACGACACGATTGGCGCAGCGTGATGCGGTTTCGATTGCCGCACGGAACATATATTTGTATGACGTACATGTATTTGTTATGGGGTTGGTTGTCAGTGTATGGGAAACGCTTTTTTAGTAATAATTTAGGCATTCAATTTCAAAAATTCGAAAAGCGCATAACGGAGATGCTCGATTCGGTTTGATCGTTTTATGGAGAAGAACCGGCACGAAATTCCACGGTCTGAAGTTCCAGATAAGCATTATCAGTACCAAATATTTTTATAACTACATCATATCATAAGTAACGAATGAACTCCTTGTTCCAGGATAACACTTCCTCGAAAACATCAAGTAAACAAGTTAGTAGTGGTAGATAATAGTCACATGATCCATTAACTGCAAGAGAATGAGACTGTCATATAACAGTTATATCAAACGTGTTGTTAATTGAGCTCGTGAGGATAAACATTTGCTTTTGCCTAATTGAAATTGACACAAGGTAGAATGGGTGATTTGCGTCGTAATTGAAGATGGCAGATATAATTGGATGGTGACATATTAGATACTTGTTACTTTGCTGATACAAAATACTCGTAGGTGGCATTAGGTGGTATTCCCTAAGTAACTTAATAAAGTTCTAAAGATTTAGCAAGTGTAATCTACTAGTACCTATACTCAGATTTTCGCAAATTATGATTAGTTTCATGTAATAGGCGAGCCTTTTGTCATCAAACTAACGCATGGGTCGCTCCATGGCTGATAACATTTGGTCTCACCTGGAAATCGAATCTGGTATTCATTTATTAGGTGATGGGGATAATCAATTTTTTTTATAAGTTATTTCTAAGAAACTCAACATCTGGGACGTCATGCTGTCCAGTCGTACTAGCGACCAACAAGTCAGCTTAATAATGTAATAATAGAAATTCTTTTTTAACAGCATGGGTACTTAATATTATCTAGAGAATATAGTGGGTGTAAAATGTGGGCGTACAAAAAAATTTACGGCCTACACTTGATGTGTAATATTGTTAAATTTATAAAACAAATACGTAGGCAAGGTTTTAGATGCTCTTTTCGTGATTGCAATTATTGGTTAATTAATTGTTAGGTAATTGGTTGTTATTACATCTATGTGCTTGATACATCTTGTGAGAACGAGCTTTGGCGAAATCTTCATGTCAAGTTTGACTGTCTGCTCCATCTACACCCAGAGAAATAATAAGCTCCTTCATGGAATCGGAAAAATGGTTCAATATGAAAGCCAGATCATCAAGTAACATTTTTCATTTTGTATTTGATAAAGACGGTGGTAAATTAATAGAACATGCAAAAAAAGAAAAAACCCAAGATCAAGATTTTAAACCTGATGCTTATTTCAATTTATCACGCAAACTTGCAATTTTACAATCAGGCCAACAGAAATATGGCTGCCAAAGATAAACCTTATAGCACCAATAAAACATACTGCAATCCAGTGGCGTGGGAAAATAGTGCACATTCAAATTAATTAAGGAATATAATCGGCGTTAATTACTTATGCAGATTACAGCAGATATAGGCAATCCAGATAGCTCGCTAAGCTACGGAGTAAATGTGTTGGCAATTAAATTAGTTTCTAATTAGCTTTATAATTGACTATTCTAATGAGGCTCAAAAGTGTTAATTTAAAAGTAATTATTTAACCACTGTCTGGCGGCCTTAACTGTATTTGAGACTGAGTCACAAGTTGACAAAGAAATTGTAGGCATACGTAAAATGTAAGATGTTTGACAGTGAAACGTTTTTTTGGGGTATTAAAAAAAAGCCCAGGATGAATGGGAAGAGACTGTCAGATTCTTCCTAACTTAAAATCCACCATGTTCCTTCGGTTTACATGTGGCGCCGTGTCCTCACGGCTGCGATAGGCGGAGACCTCTCGCGCCCGGCATTGGTTGCGGCCATGCTGCGGGGCGAGACGGAGTGGGAAGCGGTCGCCTCCTTCTGCGAAGCAGTAATGCTCGCGAAGGAGGAGGCGGGCCGCTTGCGAGAGAGGACGGTGTCCTCCCTCCGCCCCACCCGCAGTGGTGGACGCCCACGGCGACAGACGTCGCAGGGCGATCTCCGGCCACCGTAGGCGCGGGCATGCGGGCAGCGAGTAAAGGGCAACTCGCTGCCCGACCATGGACCATGCCCGGGTCGACGGCGCGTTGTTTCCCACGCGCGCCTCAAAGAGCGTCAGCATAATGACGGGGCCCCCTCTCAGAGGGCCAAAGCCTGCCGAGGTCGCGGGATTATTTCCTTACCGTGACCCCGGAACATAACAGGCTACTGAAGGACACCGTGGATTTTAGTCAGTACAAGTCTGACAGTCCCTCCCGCCCTGCCCGGGGTGGGAGGACTCATTTGATGGTTTTACCACGTTAAAAAAAAAAAAAGCTATACATCCCGGGATGTAATGTACATTAATATACATTATAGCTGCTGTTTGTGAAGCCCTTAACAAACATCCATCCAAACACAAACCCATGTTATAGTATCGATATTTTAATTAAATGTTTCAGATACAGAACAGACAACGTGTAACATTAAATGCGCAAAACCTCTCGTGGGGTAACTCAGCCCATGTTAATGAACAATGTTTGTTGTAAGACTTTTGGAAATTCGCAAAAAAAAAATTGGTTTTTCATACAAAATGAGAAATTGATCGGGCCCATAAGTATGAAAAATCTTTTTTTTTTTAATTTCCAAAAGTTTTAGAACAAACATTGTTCAGTAACATGGGCTGAGTTACCCCACGAGAGGTTTTGCGCATTTAACGTTACACGTTGTATATTATTATGTATACTTGTAATATACCCAAAACATTTCTTGGGCCCGAAGATATTATAATAACAAGAAATAATCTAACAATACGTTCAAGGGGCCATAGAAGAATCACCTTCCTTGATTTTCAGTCGCAAAATACTTCGGAGTTCCTGTTTTCAAAGGCACGAGATTAAATTAGGTAGGTTATTTATAAATGAACTGTGAAACATGAACTGAAGCGTTGCTAACCTTCATAAGGGTAGCAACAAAATGTGTTTACTCTTAAAAACCCATTTTCTAGGAAATAAGTATCTGAATCTTTTGCAAAGAAAAGGCTTTCAACTGCCTAAGTTTATTTAACTAACGAGGTTAATACCAAGAAATGTGGATAAGTTATTTTACTTACATTTAAAACTCTGCCTTTTTCTTTCATCTTTCATGCTTATAGATACATTTAAATACACATACTCAAGCGGGAGGATCAAAGAGTCAAGTCAACAGTAAATGGGTTACTTCTAGGCAAGCGTGCTTTACCGTCGACAGCATCTTCCCCTACGATCAATACCCTTAGCACGAATTTTCAGTATTTGAGACGTAAAGTAAACTGGAACTCTGACAATTTCAAATTGACAATTTTCAAGGAAAAAATTAGTTCTTTTTTCGCACACCAGAGGCGCTGTTCCATTTTTTCATACAAAAACGCTGTAAATACTGTAAAGACGCTGTAAAGTAAAAGAGTGAAAATTTGCGCTAAGGGTAAAAAAAAAGGGTACTGTACCC
Source organism: Agrotis clavis (assembly GCA_954870645.1). Lineage (NCBI taxonomy): Eukaryota > Metazoa > Arthropoda > Insecta > Lepidoptera > Noctuidae > Agrotis > Agrotis clavis. Next base: position 12,985,178 of record OX940935.1, read on the forward strand.
TTAGCACGAATTTTCAGTATTTGAGACGTAAAGTAAACTGGAACTTTGACAATTTCAAATTGACAATTTTCAAGGAAAAAATTAGTTCCTTCTTCGCACACCAGAGGCGCTGTTCCGTTTTTTACGAAAGCATTTACCTATTGTATTACTATCTCTTCGCCCCAAGGACTATTTATTTTCTGCGGTCAAACCAATAAATCAACGGAACACTATCGCAATATAACCAAATCCCACAGGACCGCGTTTGATATTTATTAAATTTCCATATTCCAAACTATTTCCAAGCTTTTACAGCTTCTCTGTTGTTTGCAAAATTAATTAAAAAAGAGCTTTGGACGTTCAATTAATCCGGGATTAATTACTGGTGCCGTATTATTATAATTTAAATGCAAATAAAAATCTTTTGTTTCCATATTTTACCGAATCCATAGGATCTAAACAGGCCACTGTAGCAGAATCAAAATACAAATTAGGTACGCTGAAAATAAATAGCATGAGCATAGAAGAGAATATCTATTCTCTATTCTATAATATAAAATGAATCGCTAAATGTGTTGCTAAGCCCATAACTTAATTCGGATAATTCTTTTTTTGTTGTGTTTGTAACCTTCAGGACCAGGTTGTAGAGCACGAAAATCATCATGTCCACACGTGCGAAGCCGGGACGGGCCGCTAGTTCTATTATGCGAATTTCATAAAGATTTTAATAAAATGGCATTTTAAACCACTCGACTTAACAGAAGCGGGTCTATAAGACCTTAGCAACTAAACCTTCTAATACCAACGTAGGGTACCTGATTCCAATATAATATTTACATACGCAAGCTAGAAGCAAGTAGCAATATATTAATTTCCCAGAATTTATCAATACTGGAAAATGATAGTCACGTATACGTATTGTCACAATACCTTTGCATGGCAACATAATATCTGACTTGTGACGCACCAGATGTAATATCATATTACAGCATAAGGGTGAGACATCGTACATGTAAGTATACAAGTATAGATATAGTGAGAGTGACATAAGTCCCTTGCGAGGGGAAACAACCCTACGCAATTTAGCAGACATGTCTGGCTCGGCTGAGAATTTTACAAACAGGAAATATCGATTATGTATACAGGAAAAAAGAACATGTTTCTTTCGTGAACTTGAAATATTTCTACTTGAAACAAAATATGCCAGTACCTTCATATTATTTATTAATCACATTGTTATTGTCTTGACATCAGAAATATTCAAATTTGAAATTACACTATCAGATAAAGATCTTTTTTAAGCGTTTTAAAATCATCATACGACCCAACTTTCTACCACCTGTCTTCAAAGAATCCTGGAGTTTTTCGGTCACATCGCGAGAAAAGATAGTCACAACCTTGAACAATTGTTGGTTACTGGCAAGGTTGATGACAAGCGTCCGAGGGGTCGCTGTCCACTTAGATGGTCGGACTTGTATTGACTAAAATCCACGATGTTACTTCAATAGCCCTTTACGTTCCAGGGTCACAGTTACTTGTTTAGACAATCCCGACATCCCGTTCCGACAAAACTCCGAATACTTTTTATGCCGCCGGGATATAAAAAATCTGACCACAAAAACAACTAATTCCTCTACCAATGTCCATGTTTTACGTTTGTAAGCAAAAGGAATATACAGCCGAATAAGCAATAAACTCTGCTTTAAAAGAAACACAATATGTGCTAAGATTGCATACACAGCGCTGACGTAACCCCGCATCCCGTAACAATCCAACTCTGCTTCCATTAGCTTGGTAATGAAAAACGTAGCGCACGCTACACGCGTTAACAAAGTGTTGTTATCGTGTAACAATATACTAGGGAACAAAGCAATCGCTGCATCTTGCGAAGCTAACATCTCGCCTTCGGAGAATACTGCGGGTTTCTTTAAAAACATAAACACAGGAAAAGCCACTCCAATCAAGTCTGTTTGTGTTCCAGTAAGCGATTCCAGTGATCTCAAGAATCTTGGGAATTTCTGCGTCTTTTAGTATCAATTAGGCTTTATGATTCACGAGAATTATGAATCACTAAATGAAAATGTTTACGAAGAAACCCCAGACAGGTTATCTAAGGAGACCGGAAAAGCCAGTTTAAATTATTTTCTTTTTACTAAAAGGAGATTCCAGTGATCTTTGCAATCTTGTAAATTGAGCATTTTAGTCTCAATTAACCTTCAGTCATGAGAAATATTAATTCGTGAATGAGGAATGCCTGCAGCAAAAACCCAGCCAGCTTTTTCAAAGATTTGAGGAAGTCAGAAGGCAGTTCGCGATAAACAAGAAATCAGCCAGCATGTTTGAAAAGACTAATTGAAGCTAAGCCACAAACTGTCCTTTTGAAGAAGGTAAATTCTAACTTCAGGCTGAAAAAGAGGAAAAAGAAGTTCTTAACAAGCTAACTTCAGTTCTATTTATCTTACAGTCACATCGTTAGGACTTAGGACTGAGCAGTAGTTTAGATTTGAAGATTATGAGGATTATATAAGGTTGAAAGGCTTCGACTTACAAGTTGTAGGTCGCGGATTTGAAAGTTTATTTGATTGGAAAAAAAATCAATCAGGTGTATTACTTTGTGTACCTAATCTATTACCTACTAAAACTAAAACGGTCATTCTGAGGAAACCGGCATGTCCTAGAACCGAAACATGACATGTGACATCTGCCAACCAGCACTTGGCCCAGTGGTGGGTTATGGCCCACCCACAGAGAGGAGCCCGTTGTCCCAGCAGTGGGAATATTATAGGCTGTTAATGCTACTAGAAAGAAAAATAGATTAGTACTCAAGCTTGATAAGAATATAGTTAGGAGATTAATCGTAATCCATCTACACCTATGGTTTTTATTTGATTAATATTTGAAGCTACGAACATTTGCAGTTTTTCTCAACGAACATTTTGACTTTTACGTTCCTAAAAGATCCTAGAAAAGGAGAATGCCCATATCTGGGCCTAGGCGTTACAGTCAATTATTGTATTGCAAAATTATCGTCATTTTATCATGTAACGAAAACACAAAAAAGAAAAAAAAAATACAGTTGTAAAACTGTGAAAAATGCATTTTATTGTATTAGTACAAACTCTCACTAGCTAAGTATGGATACGTGGCTAAAAAGACATTGTGTCAGGTTTGAAAATATATGTCAAGTATTTTTTTATTTGTTTGTTAAAGGTGAACGCAGACCTAGCCGCACCGCAGTCTCCGCAGTCCCCGCATTACGAATTCTTTGTATGAAGTTCTATGAAACCTCGCACACTCACCCGCATCGCAGTAGCCGCAGAAGCGGTAAGAAAACGATGACTGCGGGGACTGCGGAGACTGCGGTGCGGCTAGGTCTGCGTTCACCTTAAACATGAACTTATACTCGACGTCAATTCATTCGCTTTGTTGTCATTTGTTGTGCTTGCGCCGGTGAATGTGTTCATGTTGAAGCTCTCTAACTGAAAGGCAAGCAATCTTGCAATATTATTGTTATTGTATTGTTGGCAGGCGCACAGTAGGGTGTTATGCACACATTATGTCATGTCATGAGTTGAGCTGGGTATCAAGACCACATAATCACCTCCTTCATACTTTCTTGACAATATATTACTTAGTTGTTTATGAAGATGATTAAAAATGAAGAAATACATTAAATATAGAAAAACTGTGTTCCTTTTTATTTTCAGTCCCGGTAGGCACCTAAGTGTTGCTAAGTTATGTGTACATTAACTGTACGGTATAGACTTTTATACTCTTAGCCAGACCATTGCAAACACAATATCATAAACCTTATTAATAAAAATGTTTACAATTAATCTTTGACATTATTGCAATCTTATTAGTGTATTTTTGAAAACATGATCTAGGTAGATACATACTACAAAAATATCAGGTTTCGGTTATAATTACATGTAAAGCGATTACCAGTAACTGTAATTGTATAACAAACCAGTAAAATAAGAATGATTTCTGATTTAATTGTATTGTTGCTTGTCATTTAATCCATTTTCTAACCTCACTTTAGCCATACATTCAAATTCAAAAATCTCAGAATACAAACTGTCAATTTCATTGAAATTAAGTGACATAATACTAGGGGTATTATCGTAAAAAATAACACCAATTTCATGACTGTAACATGTAGGCCCCAAGATATAGGGAAAGTGGGCTATCTCCTTTCTCAAATTTATTCTCCCTTTTATCTGGATCATTTCTAAGGTAGAACGTTGTAATACTCATAATCCTACAACAATCTCAAGAAATTACAGAAATCACATTTTCATAATCCGTTTTAGTTCCAAAGATTGCTGATTACCCGATATAGACTCCCACACGTCTAAAGTAAGGGCAGCATATTTTCCACAGAAACATGTACCAGAATAAATATGATTATATTTCACAAGATTGCTAAAGTATTCATCCTTTGATTTTTCATTCGCCTTTTGTGCATTAATGAGAAATAAATTACCCTTCCCGGCTTACGTAACCCATCTTTGTTATGAAGTCTGTAATCGATCTTCGATATTACAAAACAGAGTACCTCTATTCCTTTAACCCGTTGGTCTGTTGTTTAGGCAGCTGAAAGCCTCCATTTTCTTTTGATCCATCAATATGGCTACAGTGTTTTTAGCTTTAGAGAGTGAAAATGTTATAAAGTTGCGGTAATGGCTTCGGTCGATTTTGTTACAGAAATATCAGGTATCGTTTTAAGACGTTTATAATATCCTGTTAAAAGTTTTTTGAAATCGTTTTACTCGTTGTATAATCTTTTATACACCTACCACCCATCAATAGAGTGAAAGGTACTGGAATATACATAGTTTAACCCCCTTGTTAATAAACGTGGACTAAAGTTACGCCAAGGTTAATCCTTAGAAAATGTATGGTTAATCCGAGGATCCTGGTTGTAACTTTAGTCCACGTTTATTAATAAGGGGGTTGGTGTATAATATAATATAAATAAGTCAATTTCATAAACACTAAATTGTTTCGTGACCCTTTTTTTTTTTTTTTACGTGGCAAAATCATCAAATGAGTCCTCCAACCCCGGGCAGGGCGGGAGGGACTGTCAGACTTCTACTGACTAAAATCCACGGTGTCCTTCAGTAGCCTGTTATGTTCCGGGGTCACGGTAATGAAACAATCCCGCGACCTTGACCCTAGCCTAAGTCAAGATTCTTCATTCTGATAGAAATAAATACTAGTGGAAGTCATTATTACATAACATTAGCAACTACAGTTGCTCGAAAGATATAACGTGAGTATGAGGTTTGAAATAATCTTCCTCTTGCTGTGAAGTAGCAAGTCTTGTAGCTTATTTAAGAGCTAGAAACCACCTGTGGAAATAATGGACTGTATTTTTACACTATGCTAAAGAATACCTATCCTGTTTTTCAGTATTTTAATACTGTATCCTTTATTTTAATACTCTGTTAGAAAAAATATACAATGTTAAAGAAGAAGTCGGTATGAACGAGCCACCACTTGTAATAAACTTTACATAAGCCTGTAGACTTGCAAAGATTGATAATAATTACCAATAATATTTTAGTAGGTAAACCTACCGAAAACATTTTGTTTACAGTTTCTAAGCTCAACAATATTTCGATGATTTATTCCCTTTATGTCGAGTCCCGTTACGTCGAGTCTGGAAGTCTATTGTTCTCCAAAGTATTGATATTTTACGCTTTTTATTACCTTTATGTCGAGTTTGGTGAACAAGTACAGTCAGGAATGTAAATTAAAAGCCAATGGCATAAAAACATAATAATATTAATACAAGTATAGGTGAAGATTACCTAAAAAAAAGAAAGCACAACGGAGCCCCGCTCCGCGGGGCTCCTATTTCTGCGTGCATGGTTTAAAGTAACCTAACACGAAGGGGATGGCGGGGTCTGAAAGACCCTAACCTAACCTGTCCGTGTCGGGGTGCCCACAAGTCCCGAGCTCGCTTCGCTCGCTCTTGGATCCCAAGTTCTCCTAATAACTAAACTTATATCCTTGTCGGGGTACCTTTTTTGTGTAAAAATTGATTCTAAATTATGTGCATGTATTCATTTCATTGGACGTGACTGTACTTCTAAAATATGATATAATTAAACTCGACATAAAGGTAATAGAAGCGTGGTAAATAAACTCGGCATAAAGGGAATAGAAACGGGACAGAAAACTAAACTCGACATAGGGGTAATAGAAGCGAGACAAGGTTTTCGGCTCGACGTAACGGGACTCGACATAAAGGGAATCAATCATTTCGATCAACATAGTGTACTAAATACTATGTTTATTGTTGGAAGATTCAGAACTCCGAATAAATGTAATATTGTCGTGTAAGTGGAACATATTCTTATTCAATGTTTGTTGAATACTAAAACCAATTACGACATAAACTAAGTTGAGACTTTACTTGTTGATGGAGAAAGACAAATTCCATTCCACAAACATTTGTAGAAGAGCAAGTTTAAAACCTTTACCACTAGGCGCCACCACAGCATACATACCACAATAAACATTAACACAAGAAATTACAACGTAACATTGTCATGTTTTACATTCCTTCTTTGACACAACTAACCTCACTGAGTAAAACAAATGAATCACAAACATTTCGAATTAGAGAGGCAGATAGGATCAAAGTCCCGACAACATTGCCTGCATACATAAAATTGTTGGTCGAAGTTTTGAAGACGTTTGCATAACGCCCTTTGGAGACGAACAGGGCAATTGTTCACATTTACATAACTGGCAAGGAGAGGCATTTTAAATGAACTTGTGAGGAAATTGATGGTTACTTACGCAGTTTCCTCCGTCAAAGTATTCTGCGTGCGTAAGTTGTTATGAGTATCCCCAAACTGTTATTTAATTTTGGTACAGACTTCGGAAAAAATTACAGTGTGGGGTAGGTTGTTGTGCTGGTTCAACCTACCCGAATCTGTCAATTTATCCCTATCGAAACTGACCCTATTCCCTTGAAAATCTTCTTCGACATGATAGTAATTGACAAACAGAATTGAATAAAAACTGTGCTGTGCTCAAGTGCACAAAGATGCTCAAATAGCTCCCGAACCTGCAAAGTTTTTAAAACATGAGTAGTTAAAAATGGGGAAATCCACACATCAATAATATTATAGGACCACAACAATAACATCAATTCAATGCATCTATCAAAGTAAACACTATAAATAATACTGCTATAATGCATTTCGGTTTTGACAGATGATTTAAAGCAAGCCAAGCAGCAAACACTCGAAATGCTGAAAAATGTACTCGTATGACGCGTTTAGCCTGAGAAAACGTTTATTGAGGAAGTTTGACATAAAAAATGCTGAATTAAATATGCCTTGGTTATTTTTAAATTCAACATAAACAGTTCAGTCATAAAAAGTAATAACTATTTTCTGTATTTGTTGATATTATGTCATTGGAAGAACTGAATCAATATTAGATACCCACTGATATTTTCACAACGTCATTTCAAGCAAGTCTGCTTTTTTCTTCCATCACTTCCATGTTATTATTTAGTTTCACGTATTTACCATCAAACTGGCACTAACACTTTTTAAATCTGGAAAAACCCACAGGACCTAATTTTGCAATAGAACCGAGAATGTTTTTTTTTTTTCAAAATATCACTCTAGTTGAAAGATATGAATGAGTCTTTAACGTAACAGTACAATTGCATGTATTTGTTTAATGTTGACATTACAAGGGAAAGCAAAACATAAGTGCTTAATGTTTATCACAGCAATTTAGCAAAAGTTAAAGGGTGGCAACACGACTTCTTACTCTGAATCTACCGTACTCGTAAGCTTGTTTGCCTCGTTAAAATATGTAAGGCTCTTCCACTCAATATTGGATAATGTTCACACGTATTTTAAGCTTGTTAACATACTTATTGTTTGCTTATGTAACACAAGGGAGTATTGTGAGAGGTTTTCCGCATCATGGAAAGAAATAAGGACGATTTTTAGTTCAGCGTTGCTACGAAAATTCCTTACGAATATTATTTTAAGAATAAACAAGAGGTGGATAATCCCACGTAGAATTGGGGTATTCTCTTGTTATGTAGATAAAAGGTTACTTACTTCTCGTTAAAGTACCGAAACTCTGTTGAGCTAAAGAATAAAAAGCAAAAACCTGCCTTTAGTCTCGCAAATACAAAGCCAAAAAACTTAAACAACCGTTTACAGAAACATTTACAGAATTAACTCCAGGATACTTACACTAAAACTTTAGCTGTCCCAAAAATTAACAAGTCGCGAACAAAGTTAGTTTGACAATATCTTAAGCAAACCACAAACTTATTATTTGGGTTTACTAAGCCCAATGGGACGCTAAGCGACGGTCAAAAAAGGGTCGGAATGTTAAGATGAAAATGTAGTACAAACGCGATGAAAATGCTTATAGATCAAGAAAACTAATTTTCAGACCTTCGATTACAAAAAGTCAAGAAAATTCTACGATTCCGGAGAGATTTGGAGAAAATTGGAACTGTAGAGCGTAGTTAATTTAATTAAGTTTCATACTCTGGTACCACAGAATCTCGGAATTAAATTATTATAAGAACATTTTCCGTAACGAACAACGGACCTTATTTTGCAAAAGAAGTAATTATTTCATAAGTCCACATTGACCGAAGTCGCCGAAATTATTGTTTCCTTTCTCATTTTCTTTTTTATGTTTGCGTTCAGTAATTATTTTGTAATGAAACTTGGTTGGGAAATGTATTAAATTTTCAAAAATAAAAAGTAAATGAATACTTTTCTTTTTCTGTAGTGTTACAGAAAAAGAAAAGTATTCATTTATTTTTGTCACTAAAGCTATTGTCAAACTGACAGACGAACCGAATGCGTGGCGTTGCGTTTTTGTTTGTAATGTATGGAATTGTTTGAAGCCTGTCACATAGAGTATCGGATCGCTTTCGCATTTTTATATGACATGATTCGGTTCGGTTCGCTATCGCCTGTCTGTTTGACAAAGGCCTAACTGATGAAAATGCCTTTGTGCGAAAACCGACTGAACTAAAGATGTAAAACATGGCAAAAAACATTTTCCCTTAGAACAATTAATACTCATGAATAAACATCACTTATTAGTTCAATTAAAACCATGAGAACATTAACAGCCTCCAAGTGTCAGTTTTCATACGCTTGTCTTATCAGATGTGAGGGACTTGACATAAATATTGTTGGGACAAGACGATGAGACCAGACTAACTCCCACATATTGACGTAGTACTTGCTATTTAGATCGTAATCTTTAGCGTGACTGTGATCTAGACAGTGTTCGTAATGCCGGACTTTGTTTTAATATGAGTGTGGGAGAGGAAAATGTAAGAGAAAAGTTGTTCTTTTGTTTGTTTGTTGTGATTATAATGGTACGATTCTACCAAAAACAGCATGCGGCACATTTAAGCAAGAACAAATAACGAATCTACTGCTCCCGTGTGCGCGTACAAAAATATCCAGTTGTGCGCGAACATTGGTAGAATCTGCGTGCACAAATTGTTCGTGTTTGCTTGAGTGATTCCACCAGTGTTGCACAATGGTGGAATCGCATCTTTATGGAGTTTTGTCAAACATAAGTTATTTTCATTTTAGGTGGCATTCGGCATTCTGAGTTAAGTCAGTTCAGAACTTGCTCATAAGTTATTCTAAGAAGAGCAAACAAGGGAACAGACAATAGAAAACACATGTGCATTTCGAGGCGGAGTCATCTTTAAATCTCCACTAGAGTGAGTGTTTCTTACTTCTAGAAACCACAAAATGTTTTCCCTCATATTAACGGTTCGATTGTCTGAAGTTGAATATTAAAGCGAAGATTTAATCACATATTATTTGAGAAGAAACATCTTTCAACTTATGATGGCAAATATATTACTGTCAATTTCAATAAAAGTAAAAGAACGTATTCTAATGAGATAAAAGTTAGAAACATTTTAGTATATTAGACTGAACTTGAGTCAAGTTGTGGCACATTACGTGAATTGAAACGCTATGGAACGTATAAACTTTCAGACTTCAAGTAAACTTTGATTTGTGACAAGAAACTTTACTAAGGTTTTTTGTTTAACGTTTTATTAGATTACATATTCAAATTACAGCTTGAATAGAGCAATTTCGTGTGCCGATTTCGACACAGAATTTGAAAGCAATTAAATAGAACAATGACTAATTTTAAAAGTCTGCGCAGCGCAGAGACAAAAACTAAAAAAAACGTTCTAAGTTGTATTTTAAATAATGATTACAAAATAATCATGGGCTTCACTTCACGGTAATGGGTGGGTCTCGTCAATATATTTCAATTGAAATGGAGCTTTTTCGTTCGTTAATTACCAGCCTACGTCACACACAGTCAGTTACACCATCTTCTAAACCAAGTTTATGGAAAACCCCACAGTTGGAAGTAGTGGAATTTTTTCTGTCAGATAATTAAAACGTTACATAAGAAGCGTATAAATCGGTATTTCCATGAGAACCTCGGGCATCAACTCAGCTATTCGCATGAACAACGCCGACGTCAGTACAAAACAGACAAAGTAGTCGAAAATGTAATTACATTTGTTTGACATCGTCACCAAAGCGTAAACTGTGATAAATTTATCGATTCGAGAAAAGGGAATATCTGCTGATAACCCCGTATGCTGAAATATACGGCATCGTAAAGCGAGGCTTGTTTTTATTTATCATAAAACGGCTTTCAATAGAGGAAATTAAGTTGACCATAAAATGCGGATCCTGAGCGATGTAAGCAAGAAGATCCCACATGGGTATTTTTTAAACCTGCTTTGTAAGAAAAAAACTTTAAAAAAAAAATGTAACCGCCTTCAAAAACAACCACAAAAAAGTGTAAAATAACCTACAAAACTTTTCTTTCGGAAGTCGGTGGTTTTTTAAATTAATTTCATTGTTTTTTTGCCACCGACTTCCGAAAGAAAAGTTTTGTAGGTTATTTTACACTTTTTTGTGGTTGTTTTTGAAGGCGGTTACATTTTTTTTTAAAGTTTTTATTTAACTCTTTTTAGTAATATTAAACCAAAATTCTTGGCAAATACATTATTTTCTTCCATAGGTAAGAAATCCGTAGCACCGGTAATAACATCGTTAACATCTCTTTCATTCCTTCCCTATCTCAAAAACTACTGAACCGATTTTGATGAAACTTGCACCTTAAGTTGAACGATACCTAGTACAACATAAAAAGAATTACTTAAATCGGACTTGTAGTTCCGGAGATATGCGAACACAAACATAATTTACTAAACTGTCTCCTTACTAGAGGAGTTGTACCTTCCATCATCAGCTCATCCACCTGAGATGATGATTATCAGATGCAAATACTTGAACAGCAGCTTTAGAAAATATATGAAAATGGTACTACGTGCCTATAAAATTTGAAGGTTGCCCTCGATTTCCCTGGGATCCCATCATCAGATCCTGACCTGATGATCATGGGACCAATTGGAAAGTATACCCTTTCAAACAAAAGAAAAATTTTCCAAATCGGTCCAGCCGTCTTCGAGAAATCGGGGAACATACATAAAAAAAAAAAAGATTCCGACGAATTGAGAACCTCCTCCTTTTTTTGAAGTCGGTTAAAAAGAAAATTGCCTCGTAAACAGGAGTTGGGGGCTATTAAACAATGTGTCGTTAGTAACAAATGCTTGTTTAAAATCAATAGTACAAGCGAGCTTCGTGTTAAGGCCAATCACCACTCTGTATGCGGCGTTAGTCGCTCTGTCAATATTAGTATTAAGTTAGAGCAACGTTTTCGTTTGCAGCCGATGTGTTGCATAACTGCGTACAATAACTGGCTATCATAGCAAATGGTGTTGTGGAATAGCTATTAATTTATAACACCATTGCTATTGAGTGTGCTGGCCAGATTTGATCACAAATTACATTTGCCTAGTGTCATCAATTGAGTTAGTACATCAATTGAGACCGTGGACTTCTTCTCCTACCTTGGAACTCTTTGGGGATCTCAAACCTCTGCATATTTTACGGTTGTAAGAAATTCATCTCAGTATTTCGTGTTATATTTTCTTCTTATTCGTACACTCCTGGCGGAGTGGTCGTGGTCATGGATAGTCTGTTATATCAGTCCGTCTGTTATATAGTTGTTATTATTTCCCAGAATTTGATGTTTACTAGAGAGACTGTCGAACGATGTAAATATATTGTAATACATACAATATTTCCACAATAAATACATAAATTGATAAGATAAAGCACATTTCTCGAAGTGAATGAAATGGGGGAAGCCTTTGTCCAGGAATGGAAATAAAGTTTAAAAATGCAGACAAAAAGACAATATTCCTGGCTTAAAATAATTTAACTAGATGGTTAAATTATTTTAAGCCAGGAATATTGTCTAATATTGTCGCTCACATTGGCCAGAATATTTAAAACACTTAACTCTATCCCACATATACCTACGTTTTTTATTAAGAGCCGTGCAATCTTAACCGAGCTCGTTATTCAACGTTAAGGGTGTCCGAAATACTGCAGAGTTCAGTAATTTAATTCTGTGTGAGTGCACTGTAAAAATGAAGTTTGTTTTACTTGAGTGCAATGGAAACGTTGATCGTGTGGCTAGCAGACCAAATAAAATTTGTTATAACATTCGGAAGCGCCCGGGGAAAATTCTTTAATAAAAGTTTATTAACAAATACGATATGGCGCAATGTTGGAATTTTGAGGAAATTGGATTTTATTAAAGTTAAGCAGTAAAATGTTAGTTTTGTGATAGTTCCTGAATGTAATTCTCAGTCTGTATAATGCTACAGGCGTAGGGTTGCCAACCGTACTCTAAAATAGAGTATTGTACTCTATATCATGTAGGAGTACTCTATAATCTATAATACTAATAGAGTATGCTAAAATACTCTTTTTTACACAATGTTTACTATACTAGTGCCAGTCATGTAATATTATGCAAACCCATTATCATAAACAAAAAAGTCGACCATTTACATTTACCTACCGTATCCCCAATTCCCAATTTTAGAGTTAGAAAGTTTGGAGTCATACAATTCTTTCAAAAACTATAAAAAATATTAATGTAGGGACTGCGAAAAATAGGAAAAAATACCTTTTAAAAATATTTAATAAATACTACTCTTTTTTGGAAGTCCGTACTCTTTATTTACCTCCTTTGAAATCAGAAATACTCTATTTCTTCTAGTAAAAGTTGGCAACCCTATACAGGCGCCATGATTGGCAAAGCCGCCTCATGGGCCCAAGATATCTAATAAGTTGTATTAGCTGAGTGTGAGTATCATTTTTTTTTCTTTTATATTCCGCAATATGACGGTACAAGATAAGGCTAGGTCCGGACCGGACCACCTATAATCTGATGCAAAAAATGCTCTACCTTTTTGGTTTTTAGTCCGCTGAGAACGAAATCATCACGACTTGGTAATCAAATCAGTGATCAACTATATTACCAAAAATTATCGATTATTATTATAAATTTATGTATACGATAACTACGCGGACGAAGAAATTAGCAGCTCAGTTTATCAAGCGATAAAATTCAATTAATGGTTCGTTAGGTAATCGATGATTGACGATTTCAACCAATATGCAACCTTTCCAAAGAGAGCGCTTGTCTCTTTTTCATATACGAAACCATACAACATCGAATCATCGCATTAATTTCGTCAATTCATGAAAGGGAATGGAAATTCGAAATTAATGTTTGAATAGACTTTATGGCCATAATTGTCACCCAGTTATTTTGACTATATTTTATTTTTTATGTCGCTCTGCTGTCAAATTCAAAATGCATAATAAAATAACTTTTTAAGCTATTGCATAGCTTAAAAAGTTATTTTATAATGCATTTTGATATTTATAATAACTTTTTAAGCTATTGCATAGCTTCTATCGCGGGCCTTGAGCGCGGGGACCGAATCCAGAAATTCCGTAACGAAAAAACCTCACGCTCATTTAATTAAATTAAATTATTAATTATTAAAATTAATTAATTATTAATTTATTAATATAATAATAATAAAATAATAAAACCATAATAATAATATAATAATAATAATAATAATGTTGAGAACCAGACACATGGAATTTGGTATTGATAAATGCAAGATAAATTCAGTAAGAGCAGGACAACACTATCAACATCAATATACACTATACACAGGAGAACACATAGTATCAATAGACGAACACGAAACATACAAATACTTAGGATACAACCAATCACGACAAATAAACCATAACGAAATCAAACAAAAATTAAAACAACAGTTTCAACATCGATTAAATACCATACTAAAAACACAACTTAATTCAAGAAACACAATTAAAGCACTTAATACTTTTGCTATTCCCGTATTAACTTATTCTTTTGGCATTATCAACTGGTCAAAAACAGATTTAAAAACTCTGCAACGCAAAATAAACACCACCATGACCAAATTCCGTAAGCACCACCCAAGATCATGTGTGCAAAGAGTAACATTGCCAAGGAAAGAAGGAGGCAGAGGACTCATCGATATTCTAAACTTACACAACAAACAGATCACAACACTAAGACAATATTTCTTTTTTAAAACCCAATCTTCTACACTACACAAACTCATAGCAGACAATGACCATCACTTTACACCTTTAAATTTAAAAGACAGATCCGAGCAGAAAACCGAGAAAATCACCGACAGTAAAACGAAAGTACTTGAATGGAGCCAGAACTCTTTACACGGAAGACGATTTGAGTCAAAGTAATGTCGACAAGGAAGCGTCGAACGCATGGCTTAAACGAGGCGAGCTCTTCCCTGAGACTGAAGGCTTCATGCTCGCGATA